>OX578152.1:114444912-114787412 GCA_951213105.1 Amaurobius ferox
CACTGGGGGCGGGACCTCTTCAATCTGAACGCTAAACAGGACAATACAATAGTTGCAGACAAGAGCTCACAGCCCGGAGGTTAAAGCATGATTTATGCTAGGCACTTCATGTGTTACGAAATTTGGACTACTACAAACGCTTTTGAAGCAGACTTATAAAGAACGCGTGACGTCCTGTTGGAAAGCTCTAAGGGGGACCCCAAGAATAATATCGCTTAAAGCCGCCTTCGATCGGGGCCGGCGGGATTTCTTCTTCTTATCGGGCCTAGATGCAGGTTTCGTGACGTCACAACTTACATCCCATCCACGGCGTTTACACTTTGCTCCAGTTCTTAAGTAAAAATGATTTACTTGAATAAATATAACGAAAACAAATTATATATATAAAGAAGGAATATAAATAAGATTGTAAAGTAAAAAAATACTGAATATTTCCGTAGTTACGAGGTTTTTTTTTCCTTTCTTCTAAAAGATTCAATGCCAGGTTTTAACCTTTTGAATTTTATTTTTTCATAAAATTCATTTACTTGTGAAATCTGGTTTTTGTTCTTAAATAACCTAATGCACAGAAACACATTATGACCTCTTATATATATATAATAATGCTTTTGGGCAGAGTTAATTAAATTTCTAATTACATAGTTCTCCTAAAACATTTTTGTAATAAGGTCTTTCAAAAGTTTTAACTGTCAGATTTACATAACATATATCCTAATATACATACATACTTAATAGTAATAATACTTAATAATTAATATACTTTTAATAATTATTTAATACTATTAATTAATATAATATGAATACTTATTTAATAGTAATATACATACATACTTAATAATATATATATATATATATATAATTAATAATAATACATACTTAATAGTAATATACATACATACTTAATAATATATATATACTTAATAATAATTTGCATACATACTTAATAATAATATACATACATAATAATACAGACATTAGATTTATATTTTAACTGTCAATAAGTGATCACGCCTATTATGAACGACTATTCCGGAAATTATATTTGTAATTGACAGCAGGGTTGTGATATAAAAATATTTATTTTTTGTTATTGTGCACTTTCAGATTAAATTGAAATCCCTGTTTTGGTTAAATGAAATGTAGAGATTAGCGTGAATGACAGGAAAAGACAGTAGTCTCAAATAGTAATAATTTAAAAAAAAACTAAAAAATCGCTTTCGGGTTATACGCTTTTTTACAACAGAAATAATTTAATAAATTTGAATAAATCGATTGAATATCAAATATAATACTGTATTACAATGACAAACTATTTTACCAAACTTATTTTAATAGCTTAAATCTTACCTGTTGTTTTTTTTTTTTCAACGAAAATAATTTTAGACGTTACTTATTGACAGACGATTTTCACCTGTGATGTGAAGTTTTGAAAATTCTACTTTTAACACTTTAAGGTTGCTGAGTGTTGTCATCTGCATTTTAATGAAACAATAATAAGCTAAATAATCCACGAAAAGTTTTCGGAGCCAATATGAATTTCAGTTTTTCCAAGAAAAAATTATGAAATTCAGATTTTTTATTTGTAATTAAAAAAGGAATGTAAAAAAAACAAAAAA
The DNA here is from genome assembly GCA_951213105.1 of Amaurobius ferox. Classification (NCBI taxonomy): domain Eukaryota; kingdom Metazoa; phylum Arthropoda; class Arachnida; order Araneae; family Amaurobiidae; genus Amaurobius; species Amaurobius ferox. Next base: position 114,446,529 of record OX578152.1, read on the forward strand.
ACAATGATTTGTGTATTTCACATTTTTATATTTAATTCACATGTGCATAAAATAAATAAAACCATTGGTTTCCAGTCTCTTTGGAGGTCAGATGATTGAAAGAATAAAGTTACATCATTCATTAATTGATAGTACTGTAGCAATAACATTCTCAATTTTAATCTTACATTTTGCTACGACAATATGACAATTGCCCATAGACCATTTACAAATTGCAGGTCAATTCCTTTTTGACTCACTAATAAAAAATCAAAACACGTACAGGAAATTTTCTGCTGATATACTTTTTTAATTACTTACACCAAAATATTTGAGGCTGTATAATCCATGAATTTTGGGGGGAGGGGGGGGGGGTACCAAAAATTTTAGAGGGGTGCAACAACAATCCGCAAAAATGTCTAACTCTACACTTTACATATATAAATCGAACAATTGTTTATATTGACAACAACAAACCTTACTAAGAGAAATTTCATTATGCTAATGCATAAATAAAAAAACATGTATTTGCATTCTACTTATTCCATTAAGGTATGCTTATTTATACCTTTGAAAAGTTAAAAATGATAAAATTTTCATTTTCTACTTCATTTTGTATTTCCAAATTTACAGCTTTTGTATTCTGAAATTGTTTCTCTGAATTTACATTCATTGTTCAGCGATTTCCATCAGCTTCTTACGTAGCAAAAATACTCGTTCAACCGACGAATTTGACGTTGGATTTGAAAAAATTACACTACCTAAAATCTTGACATCCATGAATCTAGTTCTAGATCACTTCTAATCATGTTCTAGATTTTAAAAATACACTTAAAAGAACCCTTTCGGTGATACGTTCGTTAGACCTATACTGCATGTGCATCACTTTAAGTATCTTGAAAAAAGTGGACAAATTGATTACATTTTCCCTTAAATATTAGAAATTAACAACACCATGCATTATTATTATTACCTAGATAATAAAGATATTAACGATATAGCTAATCTTATTAGGATACATCTGTATCTTTGTCAATATTTACACGATCATACTTTCAAACACATGCTGTAAGTTGCAAATTGTGGGATGTACTTTATGACGTCACGAGCTACAGCAGCGCCGCAGGCATAGGCCCGATAAGGAGCAGAACTAATCCCGCCGGCCCCGCTTCGATCCCATAAATCCACCCTGAAAACAAAATGCATGTAAATTAAGACTGAAAAAAACTGAAATCCTACCGTGAAAAGATGAGAATTCTGTCATCCGACCTGAAGCTGTTAGATTTATGGTCGTCGTGGGAAACCGCTTATCCAAGAAACTGTCCCACGAAGCGGCGATGCTGGACACTGGCTTGAATTTCATTGCGGTCGAATAAAACCAACCAATAATAATAATAATAATAATAATAAATACTGAACGACACTTTTCAAATCGCCACACAATTCACCTAATAGAAGAACTGTTCCCAAAATTCTATTTGTCGAACATTCCAAATCGAAATTTTAAGAAAATCGTGCATCGTTTAGCGCAGGAGGACGCAATACACAAGCAGGAATTGAAGTCCCGCCACACTTCTGAACAACAACAACAAAAAAAAGTGCCAAGAAATATGACTTAGCGTCACTGTAACTGCAGCCGTATCAGGTGATCATTTTTTCCTCCTCCTTGTATGTTCTTTCGCGGTGTCTTCCTTGTTGAAGAACATAAAAAGGGGGAAAACAAAGGAGATAACCTTAGATACGATGCAAATATCGTGAGATTAGAACGCGATTCAAGACAAAATTCAAGGCTTAATAGGTGCTTATTGCCTTCAGAGACACGTGCTTGTTCTGTTTGATGAGTTGTAAAGAGTGAAAGACTATCAGCAGAATAGCAAATGTGAAAGTTTCACTTTGAAATCCAAATATCATGAATGACATTTTGAAAGTCTCAAATTTTAATAACCATAGGCGGCGCCACGAGAGGTGCTTCAGAACCCCCATTACAAATTGCTCAAACACTCATTTTTACTTAACAACTGCCCCTTATTCCCACAATTTTCAGTTTCTCCCTCTCTTTTTTTAAAGTCGTTATTTTATTTTATTTTATTTTTATTTTTTTACGAATTTATAAATCTGAGATCAGATATTTTTAGGGCTTCTGGCTAGACCCAGTTCCAAATGACTGCACATGCGCAAGGCTTCAAAATCTGCCGTGAGCTCGACCCGGAAGGAAGGATACTACAGAGACGGTAAGTTTCGCATAGAGTTTGGAATAACATTGTCAACATTCCATTAGCGTCTGTTCTAGCTTGTTCATAGTTTTCAAATTTCTTTTCATTTAGTATTTTTTACGAATTAAAACCATGGCTATATCATGCAGAAATCGGTGGACAAAATAAAATAAATTAAAGTTCCACAAGTAAACTATTTCTTATTTTTAGACTATACATGCTTCACATGAAATAACTCACTTTTTCACTAATTTCTATGCATAGCACCCCCAAATTTTCAAATGATCTATGCATAGCACCTCTAATTTTTTTCAAATGTTCTATGCATAACACCCCCAAATGTGAAAGCCTGGCGCAGCCTGTGCTAATGACGACTCACTGAACCGGTGTGACGATTTCGCAAAGTGGCGAGAGATTCTCCTGAACCAAACGCTTGTTTTATGTACCCACATTCAATGTTCGTTTCTCAATTGCCACTATTTCAATTTTTAAAGTTCCACGTGACCTAATATTGACATACATTATGGAAGGTTTTCTTCCATTTAAGGCAAGACAGCCGTTTTTAACCTTCAAAAATCGATTTTTTAATACGTAAAAAATAAAGACCACCCAAAAATTTGGCCACAATTAAAAAGTATTTTATTAAAATCTCCTTTTTACGACGTACAAAAATCACACAGCCACAGCGCTTTCGGGCATAACTATGCCCTTCATCAGTGGTGAAGTGAAAATAAAAGGCGAACATGTACTTAAATACAGGCCATAACCGCCAAACAAAATTTACGCATTAAATTTACATTTTTAAATACGAGGCATTTAGAATATAATTTAACCATAACATACAAATTACAATAAAAAGAAAAAGGTTCATGAATTAAATGGTAACCAATAGGAATGCCGTCAAAAAACGAAATAAAGCATCTACTAAATATTCAGAAAATCATATAAAGGTTTGACACGTGAATCGAGAGTGAGACGCCAAGCATAACTAAGGGTCTGAAAGGGATCAAAACTGCAAATAGAATCACGGTAAATATAAACAAGAAAGATCAATCATGCATAATAAAGCATTGATGATGAATCACTTTCCAACTTCAATGCAATTTTATATAAACATCTCTAAAATGCGATACATTCCTCGGTAATATTTTTAAAATTATCACAATACTACATTAATTTAAATTATATTTGAAAACATAAAACTTCGTCGAAAAAAATGAACTTCATTCAAATGATGGCATTGAAATATAAATTGCCTGGTTTAAACATCTCTAAAATGCCATACATTCCTCGGTAATATTTTTAAAATTATCATAATACTACAATAATTCATTATATTTGAAAACTTCATCGAAAACGAATGAACTTTGTTCTAATGACGTCATCGAAATATAAATCGCCTCTATATAAAAGCAGCATTTCATTCACAAACATTTTTCCATTCCTTTCATTCATCCCAAACTATAATAATTTATTTTATTTAAGAACTTAAAACCATGGAGGTGCAAGTAATTTAACTAACTCTATGCTTAAAACTTCATAGAGAAAATCGTCTGGTTCTCTGTGTAAAATCAATGAATGTTCATTCATATCAGCTATATTGCAGACTCCATGAGCTAAATAATTTTGTGTTAAAGAAATGCAGCAATTCTTATACAACTAACTCATTCTGCATCTTTTGGTATTTACATTCTCCATACGTGAAAATTAGGCTTCGTTGTAGAAATAATCAAAGTTCGATGATCATTTAAACTCAAATATATTGCAATTCAGTTGTTTCAGCATGTAGATGCACAGAATTTAAGCAAAAATTAAGCGGTTTTAGGACGGATACAACACTAAATATAAATTAAAAAGAACTTTTAAAATCACGATTTTGACACAAGATGGATGACATATTTTATTTTGAAGTGGGTCACGTGGTCTCTTGATATAATGGTCACGTGATCTCTTTATATAAAGGGTGTAATTATTATTTAAAAAACTACTGAATATATTTTGTTGAAATTTTTACTTTCCTTATATACATAATGTATAAGGAAAGTATCGTGACGGGGTCGAAAATTCGAATTCCAGGTTTCGACGGGAAATTCGAATTCGAGTTTTCGAAGGGAGAGCACGTTTCAAGCATCCCTGAACACGAATCAAACATTTTTAAGGTGATGTCTGTGTGTGTAAAAGTATGTGTGTAGGTGTGTGTGCCAGTGAGTCTGTGGGGAAGATATCTCACTAACGAATGGAGCGATTCGAATGAAATTTGGTACAAAAATCACAATCCGTGAATACTGGAAGCCTATTGTTTTTAAACGCAATCGAATGTTTAGAACCCCCCTAAATTTTCGAGTGAAATTTTGAAAAAATCCTCAAAAAATCAAAGCCTTTAATAAAGTTACGCAAATAGACATTTCTTATGTAATTTTTCCTTAGAAAACGATTGACATAAACTTTAGAAAGCTAGCATGATTCGTTCCCGAGATATTGCTCATTTTTCAAATAAATTTATCAAAAAATCCCATAAATTAAAAAAATATAGTAACTATTGAGAAACATGTTCACTTTTCATATGTGGTATCCTACGATAAATTTGGTGACATCATTCTCGTGGATCTAACTCGTTGCATTCATGAAAGAAAATACTTTGAGTAATACTTTTGTATTTGAACACCAATAGTCATTTATCTGCTATAAGAATATCTTATTTCTCCGTCCATAACGCTTGGCGAAATTTTGGCGACAATTGTCGAAATGTCGCCAACTTGGCGACTTTTTAAATGTTGCCAAATAAACAAAAATCTCGCCAAATAGATAAAAATGACGCTAAATCAATGAAAATGACGACTAATTAACGAAAATTCAATATCTTGGAAAGAATATAAGTATCTACTACAAGAATAACATTTTTTTTTAACTGTAAAAGTAGTAAATTCATTGCATTATATAAGGAGAGTCATGTGTTGCCCACATCAGATTTTTTTTATAAATTTTATGGGATAATTTGAATATTTCCTAAAACTTTCGAAGCAATTTGTGGAATTTTAAATTCGCTTAAAAATGTAATGTTTTAAATTCGCTTAAAAAAGTCCCATAGGGTTCAATGTATTTCATTTTTTCAACCCGGTTCAATCCAAAACTAATTGGGTGATATTATTCATTTATATTCCCATAGGTCCCACAGACCGTCTGATACTAAACAACATAATAAAATTTCACTTTGATACAGTCATTATTACGGCAGTTATCGTGCTAACGGGCAGACAGACAGAATGGACAAAGTCATAAACACTTTTCAACTATGTTGTAAAGTGTTAAATAAAAAGGGATTCATAAAGTAAAATATTAGTGTTATTGCAGCTAATTAAAGAAAACTTTTATATAGGATGAAAATTATCGTTAATAACATACTAGGCGAGAGCCGTTACCATTTTTAACATCGCGAGCATGTTCAGCTAAACGAATACCGACAGTACGTTTAGTAAAACCAATGTAGAATTTAAAGTTATTTTCGGAAGATAATAGGGGGTCAACTTGCACACCAGCCTGACACATAAAAATTATTGTTTAAACATATATTATGTTTTTAGGATTAATTTAAAAGCAAACCGCATGGAAAATCGGACGCAAATTAAACATACAGGAATAAAAAGTGCATTTATTTACAACTGCAATCCCCCCTTCCACTACCAGTTTGACGTTTCTTTATATATATATATATATATATATATATATATATACATATATATATATATATATATATATATATATATATATATATATATATCATTTGATTTTGATAAATTCATATATCAATTTGCTTGTTCACATTCCATTCCTATTGAAGCATTCCATCTATGGAAGTATACTACCTTACATCTACTTAAAATTTTATATTATAAACATTAAATTAACGAAGCCTAGGTATCCTTATAAACAACTCCTATCTGCTATTAAAGAACTACAACAACATTTTGTCATAACTTATGTAGATAAAGCTTCTAATAATTATGCCATCATTTGTAAAAAATATTATGTTTCTCTGTTAGAGAATTACTTAAAAAATAATCAAATTTTTAAACCCATTAATAATCAGTCTATCAAAATCAAAACTAAAATGCTAAAATTATATACACAATTAAATATTAATTGTAAGTTTTTTAAATTTCCTTATGTTACTTTGGTTCCTAAATTCCATAAATCACCTCTCAGTTTTAGAACAGTCAGTTGTGGACATAATACCTTTACCACTACAACCAGTAAGTACTTGCTTAACTGTTTAAATAGAATTAATGCATCTCTTAAATTTAGGAATTCGGGATATTTCATTTTGAACAATAGTTTTGATTTAGTAAATCACCTTAGCAATTTTCCACAAATTCTTGGTTTTCATACCTTTGATTTTAAAGACCTATTTAATAATATTGTCATTACAGATTTATATACAGTTATTATCTCTCTTTATCATGACTATCTATCTTCCAATAATATTGCATTTAATGTCAAAAACTTTCCTATGCTCTTGCACTTTGTGTTATACAGCAATTATATTATCCAAGGTGATAACATTTATTTACAAACATCTGGTGTACCACAAGGTGGCTGTAGTAGTAGTATACTCGCTAACTTATATCTTTATTATTATGAATCTCATTTTAACTCTAATTCATATATTATATATAGATATGTTGACGACTTAATTTGTATTATCATTGATGATTCCTATCCAATTAATATTGATTTTTACCCATCTAACCTAGAATTAATTCCTAATGAGCCTAGCGTTAGTCAAACTGTAAATTTTTTAGACCTAAATTTAGATACCCTCAATAATCATGTAATCACCAATCTATATGATAAAAAAGATTCTTACAACTTCACTATCATAAAGCTGCTATCATCTTGTAATTCTATTCAATTGTTTAGAAACATCATTTTAAACCAGCTATTTCGAATACATCGACTTTCTGATCCTCGGTTTCACTTTCTCCACATCAATAATCTTAAACGCATTTGTCAAAATTACCAATATCCGGAAGTATTTGTAAATAATATTATTAATAATTTCAAATATACCACGTAATAATTTTACACATACATTATTTATCTTTGATTGGATAACTCAATTTTGAGAATTCACCCATTCTTATCACCTAACTTACCACTTAGCCTGAGTCTAATACTGTTTACTATTTTCGAATGACTATTTTCCACTTGTCCTGAGTCCTATACTGATTACTATTTTTGAAAGTCTCCATACATATTATGTATCGTTCAAATGCATTCATTCCGGTGCCCACTCGCATTGACGAAGTGAGGTGAAATGCTCAGTCGCTTGTTCAACTTACACGTGGTAACAATGCTTGTGAGTTCATATTTCTGTTCGAGGAGGTATTATTTTTCTGATTTGTAATTCAATTGATTTATTTTTCTCCTTCCACTAGCCAGTAGACAGTTCCAATGGTGTCTATAGTTAAATACTATCGCCATTGTCAGAAACTGGCTATTCTATCGGTTTTAATTCGAATTGTATGGCTGTCCTGATGAGAATGCAATTTCGAACTAACCGCCATTTATTGTGTAGTTTTAATTGATTGTTCTTTATCTTTTATTTTGAGCTAATTATTATTGCCTTTTCTCATTTTTGCCGTGTTTTCTTTTTCTTTTTATTTATATTTATATACTTTTAATTGTGAATTTTGTATCCTAATATTCTTCTCATCCCCCTTTCCATTGTAGTGATATGTTACCTTCTATCTTTATCCTTAGTCTTGGTCTATAGTTACTCATTTGTAACAGATATGCTAGAGATGGGGTTTTTTGTACATACAGTAGTTTATGCATAATTTTCGATTAAAATATTTCATTCATATATATATATATATATATATATATATATATATATATATATATTGATTTCTTAGTTTCAAATTCTCTTGTCTGTCCGTATGATTACGAAATAGTTATTATCCTATGTGCTTAAAATATTAATACACATGTTGAACTAAATAATTTTTTTATTTTTGAAGGAAAAAAGTCTAATAATACACATATTTTTGCCTGATTTAAAGAAAAAAATATGAAAATTATTATTTATAATTTTTCAAAAATACATTTCTATGAAATATTTTTAGATGGGGTCTAGTGTATAGAATCATTAAATAGCTTCAATTTATTAAGGGTGGGGGGATTATTTCTGGTAACTTCAGTTAAAAAACAATGAACTCTATCATTTATTTTTTGAGCTATAACGTATCTTCGAAAAAATCAGCCAAAATGTATATTGATAAATATTACATATTTTCTAATAATAAATAAATAAATAAAATAAAATAAAAATAAAAATAAACCTTAAAATGTCTCACCGGAAAAGCATTTATAAAAACTACAATAACAATCTCTAACAATTTCCCCCAAAACATTTGAATGCTCCAGTAAAACACAATTGGACTAACACAGAAATCCCCCCCTCCCCCCCAAAAAAAAGTCCGCCAAGCCACTTTTCAAAACTCAAAAAACACAAAACAGTAATCTATAAGTGTGACATTATACAGCACATTTCAAAGAAAGGTGCATACACAGAGTGAATGCGCAATCCACGTGGTATGAGAAAAAAAGAACCAGGAAATAAAGTATCTGTTAATCTCCACTTATGACATACATGACTTGGTCATGTGCCGCAAACCTGAACCGTGACACAACTGTTAACAAGCAACCGGCATCTTTCACTTTCATATTCCATAGTTATAAAGATCGATAAAAGTGCAATTTTTTTTTTTGCTCAAGGACAAACTCACTTTTATTTCCGTAAATTATTCTCCATCTTTTTTACTTTCCCAGTAATACATGATAATGTATAGGGAAAGTATTGGAATCATACCGAAAATCGCAACTCGGGTTTTTGACGGATCTACACGTTTTAGAACCTCTAGAATACGAAAAAACTATTTTTAAAAATGATCTGCCTTTCTTTTCCAAAATGGCCCGCCAAAATCTAAAATAAAAAGCTACGTATGTTCAAATATATCTATTAAATGCTTGTTTTATAAGTAATTTTTAACGATAAAAGAATAAGACCAAACCCATTACACTTGAACTAGCCGTTCTCGAGATATTTTAGTTTTTTCGCATTTTCGCTACGCCACCTTTGAAAAAAATCTGATGTGGGCAGCACATGACTCTCCTTATATAATGCAAAGAATTTACTACTTTTACAGTTAAAAAAATCTGATGTGGGCAGCACACGACTTTCCTTATATAATGCAATGCATTTACTACTTTCACAGTAAAAAAAAATCTGATGTGGGCAACACATGACTTTCCTTATATAATGTAATGAATTTACTACTTTTACAGTAAAAAAATAGGTTTTTCTTATAGTAGATACTAATATTCTTTCCAAAACATTGAATTTTCGACAATTAGTCGTCATTTTCATTGATTTAGCGTAATTTTTATCCATTTGGCGAGATTTTCGTTAATTTAGCAACATTTTAAAAAGTCGCCAAGTTGGCGACATTTCGCCAAATTCGTCGCCAAAATCTCGCCAAGCGTTATGGACGAAGAAATAAGTTATTCTTACAGCAGATAAATGAGTATAGGCGTTCAAATACAAAAGTATTACTCAAACTATCTTTCTTCATGAATGGAACGAGTTAGATCCACGAGAATGATGTCACCAAATTTATCGCATCCTATTACATATGAAAGTGAACATGTTTCTCAATAGGATATATATTTTTTTTTATTTTATGACTTTTTGATATTTTTCTTGAAAAATGTACAATATCTCGAGAACGGTTCGTGTTAGCGTTCTAAAATTTATGTCAATCGTTTTCTAATGAAAAATTACATAAGAAATGTCTATTTGTGTAACTTTATTAATGGTTTTGATTTTTTGACGATTTTTTCAAAATTTCATTCGAAAATTTAGGGGGTTCTGAACATTCGATTGCGTATAAAAGCAATAGGCTTCCAGTGTTTATGGATTGTGATTTTTGTACTAAATTTGGTTCAAATCGGTCCATTCGTTCGTCAGTTATCGTCTCCACAGACCCACTGACACACACACACACAGACATCACTTCAAAAATGTTTGATTCGTGATCAGGGATGTTTGAAACGTGCTCTCCCGTCGAAATCTCGAATTCGAATTTTCGACCCCTTCACAATACTTTCCTTATACATTATGTATATAAGGAAAGTAATAGATTATTTTTATAGTAGTTATTTATATTCTTAATTTTCGTCAATGAGTCGTTATTTTCCATGTCGTCATCATCAATGAGTCGTCATTGATTTAGCGTCATTTTTATCCATTTATTGAGTTTTTCGTTAATTTAGCAACATTTTAAAAAAGTCGCCAAGTTGGCGACATTCCACCAAATTCGTCGCCAAAATCTCGCCAAGCGTTATGGACGAAGAAATAAGTTATTCTTACAGCAGATAAATGACTATTGGCGTTCAAATACAAAAGTATTACTCAAAGTATCTTTTTTCATGAATGGAACGAGCTAGATCCACGAGAATGATATCACCCAATTTATCGCATGGTATTACTATTACATATAAAAAGTGAACATGTTTCTCAATAGGAAATATTTTTTTTTATATAGCTTTTTGATAATTTTTTTTTGAAAAATGTGCAATATCTCGAGAACGGTTCATATTAGCATTCTAAAATTTATGTCAATCGTTTTCTAATGAAAAATTACATAAGAAATGTCTATTTACGTAACTTTATTAGCGGTTTTGAGTTTCTGACGATTTTTTCAAAATTTCACTCGAAAAGTTAGGGGGGGGGGGGTCTGGACATTCGATTGCGTATAAAAACAATAGGCTTGCTTCCAGTGTTTACGGATTGTGATTTTTGCACCAAATTTCGTTCAAATCGGTCCATTCGTTCGTCAGTTATCGTCTTCACAGACTCACTGACACACACACACGCACACAGACATCACTTCAAAAATGTTTGATTCGTGATCAGGGATGCTTGAACCGTGCTCTCCCGTCGAAAACTCGAATTCGAATTTTCGACCCCGTCACAATACTTTCCTTATACATTATGTATATATGGAAAGTACAAATGTTATTCTTATAGTAGGTACTTATAGTCTTTCCAAGATATTGAATTTTCTTCAATTAGTCGTCATTTTCATTGATTTAGCGTCATTTTTATCCATTTGGCGAGTTTTTCGTCAATTTAGCAACATTTAAAAAAGTCGCCAAGTTGGCGACATTCCACCAAATTCGTCGCCAAAATATCGCCAAGCGTTGTGGACGGAGAAATGAGTTATTCTTACAGTGGATAAATGACTATTGGCGTTCAAATACAAAAGTATTACTCAAATTATCTTTTCTCGTGAATGGAACGAGTTAGATCCACGAGAATGATGTCACCCAATTTATCGTATGATATTACATATGAAAAGTGAACATGTTTCTTAACAGTTAATGTTTTTTTTTTTAATTTATGGGATTTTTTGATAAATTTATTTGGAAAATGTGCAATATCTCGAGAAAGGTTCATTCTAGCGTTCTAAAGTTTATGTCAATCGTTTTCTAAGGAAAAATTACATAAGAAAGTCTATTTGCGTAACTTTATTAAAGGTTTTGATTTTTTCAAAATTTCACTTGAAAATTTAGGGGGGTTCTGAACATTCGATTGTGTTTTAAAACAATAGGTTTCCAGTATTCACGGTTTATGGTTTTCGTGCCAAATTTCATTCGAATAGTTCCCCTCTCCTTCAATCAGGGTTAGAAATATCACTACAGTCTCCGAACTTTTTGATCCTACCTTGTATATACAGGATTCCTAGGAAAGTCGTTGAACACCTAATAATAAAGTGACCATGTCCGATCGAATAAATAGGATTACAGTGCCTCTAGCGGAGGGTTTCAAAAGTTGGGACAACCGACTGGTTAATAAAGTGAGATAGACAAAAAATTCCGATTACAAATTGTAGAGCATTGAGTAGAAATTGATACTAAAACTGTCACAGAAAGTATTTACTTGACACAATAATGTTATTAGCGAATTATATTCAGAAATAAAATACTTACATGCAATACTTACATTAGAAGATATAATAAAATGTGCAATTCAAATTGGATATAATTATAATCAGTTATACCCAAAATTAAAAAAAAACGTCTGATATGGGCAGCATTTGACTTTCTATACATAATGCAAAGGATTTACTTCTTTCACAGTGAAAAAATATTGTACAAGATCCACAGTAAAGTGTTTGTAACGTTGAATTGTACATCGAGTGCTTTTCCGGATGAAAACATGCATGGTGACGACCCCCCCCCCCCCCCTTCGTTTGAGCTTCTGGCTTAATTATTTAATAAGTGAGTCATTTCGACTTCAAAATTCATCCCTTCCACTCATTTCGATTCCAATTTACCACATTCATGATTAACTATTCTGTTCCTGAATTTAACTATTGTTGTTTTATCCGGGTCCATGTTTAGGGTAAATCCCCAAGCACAGAGCGTGCACCTGGAATAATCACGTGCCATATTTGATGAATGCAAATAGGTGTCGGATAATGTATCTTCGTTGATTGTTGCATTTATAATGTATAATTTCATGAACATGATGTTTGGCCATCCTCCTATTACGTTCCATCAATGGCGTACGTTCCTCATAACATCTTCTACAAAATACGCAGAATTCGACACATGTACACCTATTTCGAAATGCCCAATTAACTTATATTTCGCGCAACTCTGAAATGGCAATGATCGATATTGATAGCATCCGCAATATGCAATAGAGTCCATATAATAAAATATTTTAATAATGAGTTCATCCATCTGGAGTCATTTTGGTTAATTTAGTGTCATTTTTGAAATTTTGACGATATCTTTGTCAATCTAGGAGTTTAGCTATATTTCACTAAATGAGTCGTCGACGTCAAGTTCGTCACATTTTTTGCCAAGCGTTATAGACAAACTGAGAGAACTTTTCTTATATAAAGTAGGATCAAAAAGTTCGGAGACTGTGCTGTGCTATCTCCAACCCTGATTGGAGGAGAGGGGAACTATTTTACCGTGGCGTAGAGGCACGTGTGACGCCAGATGTAAAAAAGAAGAAGCAGGTCCGCAGTGCAGGGTTTTTCCAGACAATGCGTGTCAGTGAACTGTAGTCATTCGCGTTCGTCGAAAACGAAAACGGCGTTTGAAGAACAGCGTGCGAATATTAAATTCTGCCATCGTTTGGAGAAATCGCCGACAGAAACACTGCATTGCACCTGCTGCGGCAGGTGCAATGCGCCATTTTCGTTTTCGACGAACGCAAACGACTACAGTTCACTGACACGCATTGTCTGGAAAACACCTGCTTCTTCCCTTTCACATCTCGCGTCACATGTGCCTCTGCGGAGAACACTAAATTTCATACAAATGAAAAAAAGGTGATCCATGATATGTAAAATGGCATCTTGTTTGCTTACTGAAGTAACGTCAAAAGTAGCATCAAAACTCGATACAAACTAGAGATGTATTGTATCGCGCTACTCGCTACACTACTTATTACTTTCCTTATATACATAATGTATAAGGAAAGTATTGTGACGGGGTCGAAAATTCGAATTCGAGTTTTCGACGGGAGAGCATGTTTCAAGCGTCTCTGATCACGAATCAAACATTTTTGAAGTGATGTCTGTGTGTGTGTGTCAGTGAGTCTGTGGAGACGATACCTAACGAATGAATGGACCGATTCGAATGAAATTTGGTACAAAAATCACAATCCATAAACACTGGAAGCCTATTGTTTTTATGCGCAATCGAATGTTCAGAACCCCCTAAATTTTCGAATGAAATTTTGAAAAAATCGTCAAAAAATCGAAACCGCTAATAAACTTACACAAATAGACATTTCTTATGTAGTAACTTTTCATTAGAAAACGATTGGCATAAATTTTAGAACCCTAACATGAACCGTTCTCTAGATATTGCACATTTTTCAAAAAAATTATCAAAAAGTTATATAAAATAAAAATATTTCCTATTGAGAAACATATTCACTTTTCATATGTAATACCATGCGATAAATTGGGTGACATCATTCTCGTGGATCTAGCTCGTTCCATTCATGAAAAAGATACTTTGAGTAATACTTTTGTATTTGAACGCCAATAGTCATTTATCTGCTGTAAGAATAACTTATTTCTCCGTCCATAACGCTTGGCGATATTTTGGCGACGGATTTGGCGGAATGTTGCCAAATTAACAAAAATCTCGCCAAATTGATAAAAATGACGCTAAATCAATGAAAATGACGACTAATTCAAGAAAATTCAATATCATGGAAATAATATAAGTATCTACTATAAGAATAACATTTTTTTAACTGTAAAAGTAGTAAATTCTTTGCATTGTATAAGGAAAGTCATGTGTTGCCCACATCAGATTTTTTTTTAAAAGTACCGCATTACACTACACATTACGAGAAAAAGTAGTGACTACTGTAGTTTCGCTACTTGTAGCGCGCTACTTCCGACAATGACCAGGGCCGCCCATGCAAGGGGCACCACGGAGTGGGTTGCCCGAACCTCCAATATATATATCAACACGTGGATTCAAGAATTCTGTCTAACAGTTCATGGTAATACTTGATTTTTTAATATATTTTTTAATTTTTATCCTCTATTTATACTTGTAGTCTTTGCTCAAGACAGCAACCTGAATGCAAGCCTCACAGCGGCGATGGAGGGAATGGCGAACTTTCTCTTCAGATTGCAGGGGAATGTCATAGACGAGACTCTTGAGATATTTTCACTAAAAGAAGTCAAGACACGACAGATCGTGAGGGCTAAGCTATGAGACCACTTCGCCCAATCCATTACCCTGTAATACCTTTACGTTTCATTCCCGACCCAGTAAACTATGAGGGGAAATGCTCGGTTTGGTGTGTATTACCACCTCGTAAAGTTTGGTCCATCTTTTTTTAATCGCCCTGTATATTTGAGGAAGGAGAAGACAAAAAAAATGCATAAAGAGGTGAAAATCAAATATCAAGAGGACCCGTGATAAATCTTGGAATGGAGGCTCACAATTTGCATGATATAGATGAGAAAGTAGATTGGTGATTCGCACTCTAGATATTTTTATAATACTTTCACTATACTACGTGTTTTTGGCATTCGGCAAAGTACCAGAACCCAGAAACAAAACATTCGCTCAACTTCCCTCGCTTGTGTGCTGGAAGATAGTGGTCCGTGATATCACTATTAACAAGCCAGAGTCCCTGTCGGTTATATATATATATTCAATAGAACATCGATTCTCCCGCTCAAGGCCATCTTTTCATTCGGACATATCGACAGCACCCTTTCATTTGAGTCATTTTTGAATGCAGCGTTGTGCGAATGAAAATTCGAAAACACCCGTGTCCATCTTCGATTGTCGATCGATGCATGATGGATAGGGCGACGCTGGAAATTTACGTTAGTTTTTTCTCAAACATTTCCTCCTTTCCCTATAATTAGGTTAATGATTTGGGCCGGCTTGAACTTTCATTTCGATTTCGTCACTTCTTTCAAAACGGATGAAGAGCCTATCCTATATAGTGGCGTATGACTACACTATCTTCTTTCAGGCATACCTCCGGGGGGTGGGGACTAAACCCTCCTGGGAGACATTTTATGTTAATCAAGTTTTTATTTATGTGACACAGCATTTAGATATATTTATATAGGCCAGATAGAACCCCCCCCCCCCCCTAAAAGAAAAAATTCATTCGCCCCACCTCTGGCCAAAATATCCTGAAAGAAATACTGGGTTAAAGGACACTTAAGGGTTCTAAGAAACGTAGGGGGCCAGAAAGAGCTGGGACATTTGCAGGGCCCGAAATAAAACTGAGTTAACTTCAAATATTTTACTGAAAAATTTTTTTTTGTCGTTATTATAACAGTTACATTAAATTATTTATAACTCATTAAACTGATTTTCAATACAAATGCGTCTTAAATATGCAACCAAATACTTATTCTTTCATATCGTCTTGATGATGGTTTCGTATTTATTAAATTAGTAGCTACCAAATTAGCAGTAAATTAAATTAGTAGCCACCACTCAACCTTCTAATGGATTACAACTAGCGATTGTTAATGATGCACTGGATTAATACTAATAATTATATTACTAGGAGTTTGAGATACATGATTTGGGTTCCCAGGAAAGTCCTTAAGTATTTCAATAACTCTGTAAGGAAAGGCCCGTGAGTGTACACGTTAGGTTTATCTACAGTAAAGTGAATACGTCAGGTCAAATAAATGGGGTTGCAGCGCCCCTAGTGAAGAATTTAAAACGTTCGGATAACCAACTCTGTAGTAAAGCGAGGTAGACGAAAAATGCCAATTACAAAGATTAGTATCAGAGCATTGCCTAATGCGTAGGAATCAAGCATAAACTTTTACAAAAGACATTTATTTGAAATAATCTGGTTATTGGTGACTGGTTGTGATATTCAGGAATGATACAATAAACAACAAAGGCACAATCTTGTGCAGAGCCTGTCTATAATCACATAGATGGGTACTACGTCATTGGCATTATTTGAAAACGTGTGTGAATCATTCGGCAGCATTAAACAGTATTGTGGCGTGACTGCGCATCTGGAAACCAATTAAGTATGCCTGGTATTTATTGCCTTCCGTATGTGCGTTTCGTTCGTTCCTGGTGTCGATTCCTACTCAGTAGACAATACTCAGCAACTTTGTAGTTGGCATTTGTTGGTCTATGTCGCTTTGTTTCTGAGTCCGTTAACGTTTTTTTTAAATTCCCCATTACGGGTGCTGAAATCCTACTTTAATTCTATCTGAAATGGCCACTTTACGAATTACAGACCTAATGTGTACACTCGTGGGTCTTGCCTTACAAAGTTATTATTATTATTGTTGTTAATATTATTATTACCATTATTATATATATAATTATTTCTTTTCCTGTGGTATATGTGAGAGACAGAGAGAGAGAGAGATAAGCAAAAATTAGTAAATTCATAATTTATATGGAAAACTTATACCTGACAGGTGGCGTGGTGTGTTGATCTCTACTTCGGCACAAAAGCTCTTGTGTTTGACTTTGACACTACTATAAATACAATCAAACCTAAATAATTTCCCAAGATTCAATACCCATATATAAAAACTAAACACTCGTACACAGCCAAAGCTAATTGAAAATTTTAATCAATATCTATCACATTACCTTCTAATTCAATAAAATTCCATTAATGCATGCCAGCCTTGTTAATTTAATTTAAAATTCGGCTTGATTAAATTACTTCCGAGTTCAAGGAATTCCCCCGATAAAATTTACGACACCTCCTCAAGAGCAGCGATGTGAAAAATATCTCTTTTGAGAACTTCAATCGCCATTTCAATTCTAAACCTAGCTGGATTGGATTAGAAGAACAACTCTAATCAAACTGGATTTCAAACAACTTTTTTTTTTTCAAAATATTAATCTGCAACGTTCTAAATATAGAAATTTTAATCAGCAGAACGTTCTGTCTTCGTTACATTTTATAAGAGATGGGGCGGGGTTCTTCATCAGTTAAAAAATATTTAATATCAGATTTTTTTCATAGGTAAGTAAAAACCGCTGCTTTCCGATTTTTTTTTCATGGCAGTGAAAAAGTAAAAAATTGTATCGTTTTTGGAAATTGTATTTCTAAAAATAATACTTTTTTAATCTTGTGGGGAAAACACATTGCAACACCCCTGAGCAAAATTTACGATAATCTTTGATGAAAAATCTGTTGCAGGTAAGATCGATGACGATTTTGAGCCAGCGTGGCCAAAGCCAGGGCGGTTCAAAAGTAAAAATAAAACTTACATAATAATTTGAGCATAAGAAATCTGGAGTGTCAGTCTCCACTACGCTTTATGCATTTGTATTCCACGGAGTTTAGTTCCAATTCTATCAAAATCGTTACCAGAATGAGAAAACCTAATGTGGGCACCATATGACTTTCCCCACAAACCCAAATTCATTTTCTCTTTATTTCTTCAATAAATCGTTAAATAAATTTTAATTTCACAAAATAAAACGCATAACACACACACGCGCGCACACACACACGCAGAGAAAGAAGAAGACGTCACGCTAAAAATAGTTTTTTCGTGTTTTGGAGGTCAAAACACGTGTAGATCCGTCGAAAACTTGAGTTGCGATTTTCGACACGATTCCAATACTTTCCCTGTACATTACCATGCATTGCAGGGAAGGTAAAAAAAATGTACCATTTTCTGATTCCGTACCAAGTCATTCTTCTAAAATATTTCTTCTTTCCAGTTGAAAACAGCTTAGTAACAAAGATAAATAATATGTTATTGGCTTATATGTGTTAATATGAATTACTGATATCTAAGCCTGCTAAAGATAGAGAAACTTACTCTCTTAAAAAATTAAGTTACAATGTATTTAATTAGCTATATTTTGTTTAACGATGTATAGAGATTAGCGTCGAATGTCGTCTTCACAGAAATTCCAGGTCCGTTGGGTGTTGTCCCATAGTCAAGTGTTGTTGTTGTTGTTGAGACCCAGACCGTCCGACCTACTAGAAAGGTGTAAGGTAACTGTTTGGGCTGTCGGTAAGAGCCACCCAATTTAGACCGGAACCCAGTGGGGGAGGCATATAAAGGGACCGTACCCTCATTCTCCTACCACCAACCTCTCGGAAGGACTTACGGACCCACATATGTAACGTGATCGTACTCCGCGTTAACACGGAGGCAGTTTTGGCAGCGGAGGGAATCGAACCCGGGCCTACCGAGTGCAATTCCCGCGCGCTAACCACTGGACTACCGCGCCCTCATAGTCAAGTGTGCAAAGATTAGCCTTTTGGGTCACCGGAGGATTTCTAAAAGGTATAGAAAAATTATTTGAAAAACCTTATTTCTTTCTCTCGCAACCTCTCCCCCCCCCCTCCCCCCTCAGTGAAAATAGAAAACCCAGCTCCAATAGGTTCTGTCTCATGGACCATATACTATACAACCTCCATGAATGTTTTTTATTCTCTTTATAGCGAAAGAAAGAAAAGAAGGCGGTGCTATTTAGCTCATTTGAAGTACCGAATCATGATATGAAATACTATAACAATTGATACTTTAAAATTCAATTTCGTCTCTCCAAAACTCGCGATTTTTACTAACCAAAAAAAAAAAAAATTCTTATTAAGACCAGAGGGAAAAAGTCTGATGTGGGCAGCACATGACTTTCCTTGCAGCCTCATTTTCACGTTCTCATTATTTCTTCAATAATTCATTAAATTGAGTTTAATTGCACAAAATAACAGCCACTGAATTTGCACTTTTAATTCAATTTCGTTTTCATTTGGTAACTGGGCTTATTTTTAAAGGTGGCATAGGTTGGTCTTATTTTTATTTCGTCATCAAAAATTATGTATAAAATAAGCATTTAATTGATATATTTGAGAATACGTAGTCTTTTAATTTTAGATTGAACAATTTTTGCGAGCTATTTCGAAAAAAAAAAAAAATGCAGGTTCTTTTTTCCGAATCGTACCAAAATCTAATCAGCACCAGGTTAATCCACAAGTGATTTATCTACCAAATTATGTGAAATTTAGTCTATTAGTTTTTCAACTAGAGTGGATACAATCAATTTTTGCGGGCCATTTCGCAAAAAAAAAGGCAGACTCTTTTATCTCGAATCGTACCAAAACCTAATGAGCTCCAGGATCACATACAAGTAATTTACCTACCAAATTTTATGAAATTTGGTCCGTTAGTTTTCGAGTTAGAGTGGATACATACATTGCACAGACACACACACAGGCGTCAAGTTAAAAATAGTTTTTCGTGTTCTGGAGGTCCCAAAACGTGTAGATCCGTCGAAAATTCGAGTGGCGATTTTCGATATGATTCCAATACTTTCCCTATGTATTACCATGTATTGCCTTGGAAAGTAAAAATAGCCTGGCGGAAATTAATTCATTTTCGAAATTTTTCGGCACACTCTAAGATCATTTGGGAAGTAAGTCACAAGCTTTCAATAAACTCGCAACCTAGATTATCAGAACACGTTTATGTGCTTGCCTTTTGGTGAGCGGAGGGGCAGTGGATTATTAGAAATGCATCAAACGTCACGCAAAAATAAAATAAAAAATCTACTAAATTTCAATGAAGCTAAAACACCAAAAATACTCTAATGTATGTTACTGTATTTACAAAAAGTCGAATCGAATTTTATTATTTTGTACAGAACAGTGAGTGATATGTCGGACAATTAATTGTTCATCCGAAAACTCCCAATTTCTAATTTGCACAAAACACAAATACAGAAACTGGAATACGGCGATGCCAACATTTCTAGCGAAATAATAGGAGATTAGAAAAGTAAGGCTATACGCACGGTTGTATTTGAGTAACTCAATTTGTTTCCCAGCAACCGCTAATAAAATAACGATTTTCGAGATAAGAGTTTTTCTCCCCATAACTGCGTTAGATACAGACTTCGAAGTGTGAGGTTGTGATTTTGTGAAGCTGCTGCTTTTATCTTGTGGTGACTTTCTTGCTTACGCTTGGGCGTGTTACGATAGAGCACGTCGGGCTAAGTAATCTTCAACTTTATTGTGTGCGGCTTTTCGCCATTGTGCTTTCGACTTTGGATTAACACGTGTGTTTTTCCCACGTGGTTCTGTTTATTGTGCCTTGGATTGACCCTGCTGGACTATGGAGCTGGACAGACAAGTTTTGGAAGTGACGAGGGATGTTGCAAGGGAACTGGATGGAGATGATGCTCGGCCTCTCAGGGATGCCATGAACTCTTATTTTGACTCCCTGCCGGACGATGGACTTTCTCGCACGTGGACCCAGGAAGTGAGGGAAGCAGTGAACTTCTGTGGATTACTGATCTACACGCTGACTCTGCATATCGGGGATATGCTCAAGAACGGACTCATCACCCAGGACAAGGACCAAGTCTCCCGGATTTTGGGTATGTTCAATTTTGTGAATTCTTTTATGTTAGGCTGTGACATGACTAAATTTAAGAGTAGTGATATGTATTTAATTTTTAATTCATTTG
Organism: Amaurobius ferox; assembly: GCA_951213105.1. NCBI lineage: Eukaryota > Metazoa > Arthropoda > Arachnida > Araneae > Amaurobiidae > Amaurobius > Amaurobius ferox. The sequence continues at coordinate 114,467,777 of OX578152.1, forward strand.
AGGATAGTAATTTAAGATTAAACAACACTGAAATTAAATCTAAACTGTTAGAGATAGGACTAATTAAAGAGATCAAACTTGTTGATAAAACTGAAACGGTTGAAAATCCAAGTAAAAGGGCTAGGACAGAGGAGTTTCCCACTAAGGGAACTCCTACAAAAATCCAGACTGGAGAATCTAACTTAAAACCTAGTGACCATGATAACATGGATTGTAATGATGTAACTGTTAAGGATGTAAATGACAAAAGTGTAAATGCAAATTCTAATGAAGTAAATAAGCCTAAGACTTATGCTGAAATTGTCGCGCAACCTGTAGTGTTAAAAAGTGCACCAAAACCAAAAACGGTTGTAAACAGTGGTAGTGATAAAAGTATGGAAGTAGAGAAAAAAGACCCAAAAGCGGAATGTTTTTTCATTAAGTTTAGAGATAACTACCAGGCTCTCTTAAAAAAGTTAAATGAGATCACAGGCAACAAAGTATCTGGCAAACTCTCAGGAGATATGCTTAAATTGATACCTAATGACGCTGACTCCTATAGGGTTGTTCAGCGCCATTTGACTAGTGAGAAAATCCCCTTCCACAGCTTAAACTTGAAAACAGAAAGGCCCAAAAAGGTAGTTTTGAAGGGGCTACCAGCAAACTATAACATTGAAGAAATAAAACTTACTCTAACATCCATGGGATTAGATGTAGTCCGGGTTTCTCAACTGAGAAACACTAAAACGAGATTCCCCCTACCGATCTTCTTACTCAGCCTTAGGCCCACGGAAGACTGGCAGAGGATTTACAGACTGACAAGGTTAGGATACTTGGCTGTGAAGGTAGAGGCCTTCAGAGCACGGGGCTTCAAAATTTGCTACCGGTGCCAGCAGTTCAACCACTCCTCTGAGAACTGCAGTATGCCACCAAAGTGCCTGAAGTGTGCTGAAGAACACTTCACACGGGACTGCCAGAGACCCAGGACAGAGAAGGCAACGTGTGCAAATTGTAATGGAGACCACCCGGCGAACTTCAGGCAATGCCCGAAGAACCCCTGGAACAGAGGAAAGGCACCGGGGTATGCCCCCCCTCCCCCAAAAAATCAGATACCCTCTTGGAGGCAAAAGGCCCTCGGACTTAACCCCCAGGCACCCCCTCAGGACTCCTCGCACATAGTGCCACAGGAAAAAAGACACCAACCTTCAGCACCTACCAGATCGGTGCAAGAGCAGGTCCCCAAATCATCGACCTCCAGAGAATTGACCCTGGAGGAAGTAAGAGCAGCTACAGCTGCCATTAGCATGTTCAATCTAGACGACATAAAACATCTGTTGATGCAGTTCGCAGAGTTAGTACAAAAAAGGAGCGATCCTATGGTAATGGTCTTTGAGGCCCTTAAAATAATCGCGGACTTTAAAAGTAACAGTGAGAATCAAACCCGTCATGGCTAGGTCCCAAAAAGAATCCTTAAAAATAATATTTTGGAATGCGAACGGCATATCTCCAAGAATAAATGAACTTAGGAACTATGTAAATGAAAATGACGTAGACGCCTTATTAATTCAGGAAACTAAAGTTAGAGAAAGTAAAAAACTAAACATAGCCAACTATATATGCTATCATAATCTTAGCTCAAATACTAATGCTAGAACGCCCCATGGAGGAACAGCAGTATACATTAAAAGAAATATTCCCCACGAGGAACTAAACAACATAAATCTTCAAGGTATAGAAAATACTAGTATAAAAATTAAAATTAATAATACTAGCCCGTTTATCCTAACCTCAACATATGTCAAAAATATGAGTAGAGTAGATGTAGCTGCGCAACTGGAACTGCTTTTCGCGCGATATCCAAACACTATACTCGCAGGCGACTTCAACGCGCACCACCGAGCGTGGGGCTGTAGGAGAGCCAATTCACGCGGTACACAGATACACAGACTGCTGAACACGACAAACACTAACATTATTGTACCGTCGACACCAACCTGCTTCTCAGGCGCCAACGGCTCATTTATAGACTTTGTCCTAACGCGAAACATAGATTACGCTCACACTATTAGTACCTTGGATGAATTCGACTCGGATCATCTGCCGGTACTGGTGACATTCGACCTGAACACACCTCTTCCAGCCTCTTTGGGACAAGAGAGGGTCAACTGGGAAGTATTCAAAAGAGCACTCTTCGAGCCGCACTTAGCAGTACCTAACATAATGAGCACGGCGGATATTGACTCTGCCACGCACACACTCACAACAGAAATCAAGAGAGCAATTGCCTCTGCCACAACACATCGTGAGTCTCCAAAAATGCCCACACTTTCCCACCATGTCAAACAATTAGTCAGGCAAAGAAATAGAATACGTAAGACATGGCAGGCTAACAGAGACCCCGCCCTTAAAAGGGAGCTTAACAGACTCACGTGCAAAGTCAGGGAAAAAATTGTCGCAGAAAAGCAGCAACAGTATAAAGAACTAATCGAATCCCTTAGCCCAGAAGACGTATCGCTCTGGCAATTCGCAAAAAGACTCAGGAAACCTCAAATTAAGCTCCCGCCACTAATAGATGGTGCTAAAATCGCGTACTCAGACGAGGAAAAAGCCGAGGCGCTCGCAAGCCATTATGAAAAACAATTCCAACCAAACCACGATCTAATGTGTCAGGACACCCTGAGAATGGTTAGTCAAACTTTGAATGACTTCAGGAATTCCCCGGTAACGGCTGAGATTGACCCAGCCACCCCGCAGGAGATAGTAGAAATTATTAAAAATCTCAAAAACCGTAAAAGCCCAGGGCACGACAAAATCAGAAATATTGCGGTTAAAAACCTACCCTTAAACGTAATATGTTACTTGACTATCTTAATAAATAAAATATTAAAACTAAACTATTTCCCCAAAGAATGGAAGGAAGCTATAATTATAACAATCCATAAGCCTGGTGAGGATGCCACAATTCCAGCCAACTACAGACCAATTAGCTTGCTACCGACACTTAGTAAAATTACTGAGAAAATTATTCTTAAGAGACTGAACACGCACCTTAGCGAGAATGACATTATCATTCCGGAGCAGTTTGGATTTCGGCCAAAGCACTCCACCACCCATCAATTGCTGAGAGTGGTAGAGTACATATCTTCTGGTCTCAATAACAAGACACCCACAGCTGCGATTTTTCTGGACATACAAAAAGCCTTTGATAAAGTATGGCACTGTGGATTAGCGTACAAATTGATCACTTTAAAAGTCCCTGACGCACTTGTCAAACTTTTAATCTCATACTTAAATAACAGACACTTTCAAGTCAGAGTAGGAGGTAACTTATCTACACCCAAGCTCATTAAAAGTAGTGTACCGCAAGGTTCTATCCTGGGCCCGACACTCTTTAACATATACCTCAACGACATCCCTAGGACTCCAAACACAGAGCTGGCACTCTATGCAGACGACAGTGCGATACTTGCAAAACACCCCTATGTCTCAGTAATGCACAGACAGCTACAACAACACTTAGACATACTCCAAACTTGGCTGGAAAAATGGCGAATAAAATTAAACCCCAATAAATGTCATTGGATTTATTTCTCTAGAAAACGTAAACCTCCGCCGCCTCTGTACATAAACAACCATGCCTTAAAAGCGGAAAAATCTACTAAATACCTAGGTGTAACGATAGATTCCCACCTAACCTGGAAACAGCACGTAACGAATTTAATCAAAAAAGCGTATATGGCCACAGGAGCCTTATACCCAATGATAGGAAACGGAAATCTAAGTTATCAAAATAAACTCCTAATTTATAAATCGGTCATCCGCCCGGGAATGCTGTATGCAGCACCCGTATGGGGATATGCCTGTAAAACTACAATAGACCTCCTAGAGACAAAACAAAACAAAATCCTACGGATTATCAGGAAAGCTCCCAGGTACTTAAGAAACTCGGTAATTAGGAATGACTTCAAAATAAAAACTGTTAGAGCCCAAATTAAAAAGCTAGCGCTGAAATTTTACAGAAATTTGCCATCCGTTCCAAACGAACTGTTATTCAATCTGCATGACTATGATCATCGCAAGGCCAAATCTCGTAAGAGACCCCGTGCTGTTCTAAACATCGATAATCGGAATTAAAAGATCCCACCTCAAACATCTGATTTTTAAATAAAACTCGCGACTATTATTTTATAAAAAAAAAAAAAAAAAAAAAAAAAAAAAAAAAAAAAAAAAAAAAAAAAAAAAAAAAAAATTCTAAACTCTAAACTGCCAAAACGCTAGGTAACCCTTAGATCTGCATCAACCTCCCAAACTGCTTAAACTCTAAATGTGCAACAAACTGCCACACTAGGAGCTAGGACAAATAATAAAAAGTAGTAAATAAAAACCTCGAACCTCCAATTAGGGTCACTGAATTAATGTCACAGTTTGACGATAAGAACCACATATTGAAACTGGAGATTAAAGGCGCTTCGCGCCTGGTGCTCTGTCTTGTACGACACTACGAAGACTGCGTTAGATAAATAAGTGTCCTTTTATAAGATGAATCGCCAACTGCTATACTAAAAAGTGCCACAATAAGAACTTAATGTTTTTTTACACAGTACATGCAAGAAACTGAATCAATAAATTGAACTGCCAACGTATTCTGTGAACTTGCATGTAAAACAAGTAAATATAAAAACGTTTTTGGGGTAACATCTTTTATTCATAACTCACCGTGAACAGTACCGCGTGTTAAAATATTTTTGTGTGTGTGTGTGTGTGTGAATATATAACACACACACATACTATATATATATCTAATATATATATATATATATATATATATATATATGTGTGTGTGTGTGGTGTGTGTGTGTGTGTGTGTGTGTGTGTGTGTGTAATATTGGTTGAAAATCCAGGAAAGAGTCAATTTCACATTACCAAAATCTATATCGCAAAATTATATCACACTCGAAACAGATACAGGTACATCGAAAGGCCGAGTTCCGGCATCTAGTTAATTTTCAAGAAATTTCAATGCAGTTTGCGTCGTTTTACACAATGTACAGTTACAGCAGAGGGGGGAGGGATATGGCGTTATGGGAAAAATGCTGCCTTCGCGTTCTTTAGGCTTTAAAAATGTGATTGGGAATACAGTTTCATATGAGAAAGTTTACACAGAGGTTAAGATTAGTGGCCATATATAGTATGGTCGAGGAAAAGAGGAAGTGCTGGCAGACTTTGTTAATATTAGTGGCGTGGGATAGAATTTAATATAGTTGCAATACGTGCTGGACATGAAATAGGAATTTGGAATAAGAATTATGAAAGAAATGGGTGCGTTATTGGAAAAGGCTTAAATTTTCTGTATCATATATATATATATATATATATATATATATATATATAACACATATTATATCTAATACATACATATATATATATATATTTATTTATAAATAAATATGTAATACAAGTGTGAAAGTGTGAAAGTTAAAGTTATAATTGGATTACATGTCTTAGTGGGTTATTCCATGTTTTCATGTTCTGGAATCTCTTTTTAAATTTTGTATATATATATATATATATATATATATATATATATATATATATATATATATATATATATATATATATATATATATATATATATATATATATACATATATATATATATATATATATATATATATATATACATAATAATAATAATAATAAAGGTTTAAAAATCCAAATATATATATATATATATATATATATATATATATATATATGAGAGAAACTGCTTATTAAACTATTTTTTAACTATCTTACAACAATGGGGTAATATATTTCTATAGATGCAAAAGGAGATTTTTCGCGGGTCATTTCGGAGGTTCAATTTTTCAAATATCCACCAAATCTTAATAGATTGAAGTATTCCATTGAACTAGGCTGTGTACTAATAACTAAATTTCAGATTTTTAGGACGTAGGACATCATGCTAAAACTGCCATCAAAGAAGTTGAAACAGACAGGCAGACAACCATTGGTCATGGCGAATTCAATAAAAGATTTTAATAAAAATCAAATGTTTCCTTACTCCAAGTTCCCGGACAACCAACAAGCCTCTGATATTTATCGATTAAAAAAAATTGTACTCAATTTCATTCGATTTATTCAATTTATTGAGATATAACGTTCCATGTAAAATCATCCTTATAAATATAATTATCTCCTAAACAATTCACTTTCAAGCAAAACATCCATATAAAATGACTATTTTTATAACACATTTTAACATGATAATGTTTAGACATTGTTATTGATTTTTTGGAGAGAAAAAAGATTAAAAATTGAAAACAATTGGAGTACTTCCCCTCGTCCTAGCTTCCCCCAAACCAACAGACCTCTGACATTTATCAATTAAAAATATCGCACCCAATTTCATTAAACTTTCTCAAATTTATACGTAAGATATAGCGTTCTTTGTGAAATCATCCATATAAATATATCTCGAAAATAGTTCGTGATAACGGCTAAAAAATCTGATGTGGGCAGCACATGACTTACCCACGTTCTCTTTACCTTAATTAAATTTAATTCACTTTTTTAATTTAATGTTCGTTCTCATTTGGTAACTGAACTCGGTTGCGCAGAGACGAGAGGGACCAAGCGGACCGCCCCCCCCCCCCCTCCCCAGAGCCTTAAATTAAAAACATAAAAGTATTGATTAAAATAAAAATAACTACTTTTTTTTCTCATTTTTGGTATTTATATTTTTACTTTTTCTCGTACTTCGTTCAAACAAATTTAATTCCCCTAAAATTTTGTTTTTACTCGACACTTCATTTTTGGTTTAAGGGAAATTCCCTTCGGAAGGGAAAAGTCCTTCAGAAAGGGAAAAATCCTTCGGATAGGGAAATTTCTTTTCGAAAAGAATTTCCTGCTGTCATATGTCTGGTCTTGTTTTGGAAGCACGTGTTGAAGCTTTAAAAAATAAAACCTATACGTTTTTCAATCAAGGAATCTTTAACCTGTTCTTTTATACTAGCAATTGTATAATGAATAGCAATAAACGTAAGTTATTTGAGAGTAGCATATACAATTTCTTTAAAAGAGAAAAAAAAGAAGATAGTGAATGTAATGAAAATAAGTTGAAAAATGTTGAATGCTCTGAAGATGACAGTTCAGACAGAAAAGCTCTAATAGACGGTGAGACATCATTATTTATACCATCTGAAATCGACGTGAATGCCAATGATATTGGGTTATTTGTAGGAAAAAAGGTAAGGGCTGTTTTTATATTGTAATAATAGATCGTAAATATAATTAGCAGGGCTCGGATTTTCATGCATGAAATTTAGCTCAAATAATATGCAAATATGCTCAAAATTATTACACAATATGCACGAAAATATGCAGAAATATGCAAGTGCATAGAAATCCGGACCCTACTCGTAAGCGATGTTTCGAAATGTATAAAATGACAATTTATTGAAACAGTGCAAATGTTCTTGAAACTATTGCATAATATGTTTGAAATGCATAAAATATATCACTTTAAGTCCTTGAATATGATTATGCACAAAATTAATACAAAATACACAAATGTATGAAATACGTAGGGAGATATGTTTGAAAACATATCATCATAAACATTGGCTTCAGGCTTGGGCTAAGGACGCCGGCAGGGTGAAATATGGGGGGGGGGGGGGGGGGGGGGCAAAGGACTTTCTGGAAAGGGCTGGAAAATAGTTGGTCTTGACGTGGAAAGTATTACGTATATTGAGAAATATCACCACAGAAATGTAAAAACGCATAAAATTATTTTTTTTAACTTTAATATTGTCTAATGGACCTTATGCACGTGACGTCAGAGGTCACATTAGAGCTCATCTACTACAGGCTGACTTATCAAGCATATTGAAGCCCATAGGGTTCCATATTACAATTACAGAGATTATAAAATAAGTGTTTAAAATAAATTCTTAATATAAAAAAAGAAGTTTCAATTAGAATATTGTAGAATTTAGCTCGCACAAGTATGCTCCAGTACCGGGTATCCAATTATTTGTTAGTCATTGTTTTTTTCTTTTTTCGTTTCTAGGAAAGCGAAATAGCCTAAAACCCTTTCTAGAATGATTAGAGTAGTTCGGTGCAAAACAACCACCCACAATTATTTTAATTATACTTCCTAAAGTGAAAATACGAATAGAGCTAATGCTAATGGATTGAGCTTCCAGCTATGGTGGGCTTCAATATGCTTGATAAGTCAGCTCGTATATAGAGGAGCCTTAGGTCACATGATATGGAAAAAACAAAACGCAAATACATTACCTTTTTACTCTCGAACCCAAAACGTGCATAAGGTCCATTATATCATTTGAGATGGGAACTATATATATATATCTTTTTCATTTTTATTTAAATGCCTTTGGCCTTTAAAAAAAGAAACATTGAAATAATCTAATTGATTGAAATACAGAAAATACATTTTTCTAATAATATATCGCCTTTTCCAGATTACTCCTCTCGAACGTGAAAACCTCCTTTTGAATGTATGGAAACCGACTGAAAATTTTGGTTTTCCATCGACCCATTTTGGAAAGCGGCAACTGAAGTTTCAGTACAGTTGGTTCAACAATCGTGAATGGCTTGTCTATTCAAAGAAATGGGATGGTGAATTTTGCAAATATTGATTCTTTTCTCACCATCAGGAGCTGGAAAACAAGGCCTACCTTTGGGAAAACTGGTGAGAGTACAGTACAGTAATTGGAGGCATGCAATAGAAGATTTCAACAAACACCAGCTTACTAATTATCATGCCAAATGCAAGCTTGATTCTGAAAACTTTCTTGCAATCAAGTCAGGTAAGAAAAGCGGTATAATAAATGATATAGATAAAAGTATAAGCAGGAAAATTATTGAAAATCGACTTATGTTAACTCCTCTGATAAAAACTGTGATATTTTGGGCTAGGCAAGGGATAGCTCTCAGGGATCATACAGATGGTGGCTCAATTGACGTTGACTCTTCTGAAGAAATCGTACAAAATGAAGGAACCTTTAGCGCTCTTTTAAGAATGCGACTTGAGACTGGGGATGATATCCTAAAAAAACATTTAGTGTGTGCGGGTAAAAATGCAACTTATTTAAGTTGCTCTTCTCAAAATGACACCATTACAGCATGCAATGAAGTAATTTTGAAAAAACTTATCAAAAGAATCAATAACGCGAAATGTTTCAGCATTCTATTCGATGAAACAACTGACGTTTCATGTACCGAACAATTGTCATTATGCGCTCGATATGTTGATATGGAAAACATGGCAGTACGCGAGGACTTTCTACAGTTTGTTCCGATTACAGACATGTCTGGAAAGGGTATAAGTAAAACTATTTTGAACAAACTAAGGTCAATTGCTGTCGCAACAGAATTCTTGCGTGGTCAAAGGTATGATGGTGCATCAGCCATGAGTGGTGATTTCCGTGGAGTGCAATTACATATTAAGAAACATTTTCCAAATGCTTTATATGTTCATTGTAGCAGCCATTCCTTAAACCTGGCTATATCTGATTCATGTTCTTCAACGTTTATCAGAAACTGTATCGGGACCATAAGTAAGGTGTATGACTTTTTCCATACGCCTAAACCTCAAGCTGTATTAAATAAATTCAGTGAAAATTACTCAAAGAAACTCAAGCAGCCATCCCCGACTCGACGGATACAACGACATGACGCAATAAACATTTTCGCTAAAAAATACGATTCAGTTGTGGAGGCCCTTGCAGAAATGTCATCTACATGGACGGATAGGGATTCTTCCAGCAGTGCAAGCATTTTGTACAATGCAATTAACAAGTGTGAATTCGTTATTTCCCTACATACTGTTAAGAAACTATTTTCGTATAGTTTACCTTTGTCGAAATATTTACAATCGGAAAAAATGGATCTTTCCAAAGCCATTGGTTATGCTGAAGATACACCAGCAATTATACAAAGTTTAAGGGACAATTCTGAAAAAGAGTTCTCCGTGATTTTTAAAGATGTTGAAACATTTTGTGAAAATTATGAAATCCCCATATCAGTACCAAGAACTGTAAAATATCAAGCTATGCGAATTAACGTCGACTATGATACTCCTGAGGTATATTATAGGAGAGCTGCTTTTATACCTTTTATAGATCATTTTCTAATACAGCTCGATGAAAGATTTGCGAAACATAAAAATAGATTAGCTTCTTTTCGAATCCTATTGCCGAGCAAAACAGCTCAAGACCAAAACCTTACAAAAGAAAACAGTGAAACAGTGAAGACGCTATGTTCCCGGTATTCAGAAGATATTGGTCATATCACATGCGAAAATTTGTATGGTGAGTTAAAAATATGGCACAGCAAACTCGAACGACTTCAGAAATATCCAGATAATGCTTTGGAAGCTTTTCATGAATGTGATGAAATTATGTTTCCAAGTATACGAAAACTTCTGCAGGTAATGATTACACTTCCAGTCACAACGTGTAGCGCAGAGGGATCTTTCTCCACCTTACGATATTTAAAAAATTATTTAAGAAATTCAGCAGGTGAAGACAGATGAAATGGGCTGTCTATGTTATATATCCACAAGGACATTGAAGTAAACCCTGAAGAGGTTTTAAATGAAATGGCTAAGAAGCCTAGATGACTTGATATTAAACTTTGAATATTGTATACTTTCGTTTATAGAAGTTATCAGTACCGTTCTTATTTAGTAAACGTAATGTTAAATAAATAAATCTATTCGGGGATAAATTGATTTATTTCAATATATTGTCATTTGACATGCGTAATAATATACAATGAGGTTTGACCCGTCCTCCCCCCCCCCCCCCAGAACGAATTCCTGGCTGCGCAACTGACTGGACTTATTTTCAAACGTGGTGTAGAGAAAATACGAAAAAACTACAATATCTCGAGAACGGCTCGTTCTAGTGTAATGAGGTTGGTCTTATTCGTTTCTTCGTTAAATATTACGTATAAAACCAGCATTTAATGGATATATTTAAGCATACGTAGTTTTTTATTTAAGATTTTGCCGATTTTTGCCGACCATTTTGCAAAAAAAAAGCAGGTTATTTTTTTCAGAATCGTACCAAAATCTAATCAGCACCAAGGTAACCCACAAACGACTTATCTACCAAATTTTGTGTAATTCGATCCATTAGTTTTTCAGCTAGAGTGGATACAGGCAATTTTTGCGGGCCATTTCGCAAAAGGTGGGTTCTTTTATCCCGAATCGTACTAAAAACTAATCAGGACTAGGGTCACACCCAAGTGAATTACCTACCAAATTTTATGAAATTCGGTCCATTAGTTTTTGAGTTAGAATGGATACATACATTGCACAGACAAACAGACAGACACACACACACAGACACAGGTCACGCTAAAAATAGTGTTTTCGTATTCTAGAGGTCTCGAAACGCGTAGATCCGTCGAAAACTCGAGTTTCGATTTTCGGCATGATTCCAATACTTTCCCTATACACTACCATGTATTGCAGGGAAAGTAACAAGAGTGTCCTATCATATCGGTTCAGAATATGCATATTTACAAAGAATTTATTCATTTGATAATAAACGAGTATATAGGGTGTTTAAGAAAAATCTGTATCAAGGGAAATTTCTCGAAAACGAAAAGAGTTACCCTTTTTTTAATGCAGCAGCATAAAAAAAAAACCGTATGAAGCACCACAACGAGACAACCTTCGGGGGCTAACTCTTCTTTATGAGGGAGGGGGGATATCTCGCTACCTTTTAGAGATAGAGAAAAAAGTCAATTACAAAGTTGTAGAACGTTGCCAAATTTGTATAAACATGTGTTTGTCCGACAGAAAAAGTTGCAAATAATTGTCCCAAAAGATATTTCTAATAGCATACGATTCTCGAAACTGCAAAATCGTCTGGCGACAGTTGTATAACAAACGATTAAACAAATTTAGTTTGAATGCTAAGTATATTATTTGGCAGACGATTTGTCGGTAAACATCATCGTAATCGAAACTAAAAAAATAAAACTAATCTGAGATTGAAAAAGTATACCATCTGCAGTATTGCATCTTTATGCTATGTGTTTCTCACTTCGCCCAATTTTTATTTCGATTTTATGAGCCAGGCCTACTATGCTTACTAAAGAATATTGCGAACACATCCTTATTTTTAGGGAATGTAATCGGAATGCCAGTATAGTCGAACGATTATAAACATAGCGTTCCCCAACGAAAAGGCATCCCAATCGTCTGAGCTGTTTTATTTGGGGTGGGAGGGATATTTAGAGTTTTCAGAGTTTCTTTCAGCTTTTTCTGTCGGACAAACGCAATTTCGTACCAATTTGGCAACGTTCTACAATTTTGTGATTGATTTCTTTCTCTATCTAAAAGGGAACGAGATGGCCAATTTCATTCGAAAAGCTCTATTCGTTCGTGAGATATTAATTCTACAGACACAAGGACACATACACACACACATATATATATATTAGACACACACACACATACATATACTTACATACACACATATACTTACATACACACACATATACTTACACACACATATATATACTTATACACACCACCTAAAAAACGTTCGATTCGAGTTCACGGATGCTTGAAACGTGCTTTTACGTCGAAAACTCAAATTTGAAATTAACAATACTTTCCTTACACATTATACTATGTATATAGGAAAAGTAAAAATGACGACCACAATGTATGAGCAAAAAAATTTCGCTCTTTGTAATATCTGACATAACACGTACTCTTTCTGAAATTTTCCAGACAAAATGGAAAATGGAAGAGCCAGAAAAAAATAAGACTTCTATTGCTCGTCTTTCCTTTGAACATTTGCCAGATACGGAGTAAGAGATTTAGCCTTGGCCTTTAATAAAGAAAGATCCTCTCATCCTCCCCCCCCCCCCTCCCTAATCCTCACAACTCGGCAATAAGAGATCTGTGTGGCAAAATCAACCTTTTTATAAAACGCAAAAAGTCACCTATCTTCTTTTAACATTTATTTTCATTTCTGCTGCCAGAAATCCGCCCGGTTTTCTAACGTCATGACAATCCAATTAAGTTTTCACACTGCATACATTTGTACGATTTTATCAACAAACGATTATAAGATTACAATGAAGAAACCACAACTTTGTTCACACTCAAGCCTTCGCGTGAGTGTGCTAAAAAAGGGTAGTTCTTCTCCCTTTTTTGGAACGTCCCCCCCCCCCAACAAAAAGTCTATTTTTATTTCCTATACATATTAAATAAAATTTTAAGAATATTAAAAAAATAATAATAATTATCAAAAAACTCCAATTAGAAAGCGTTTTATAATAAAATTGGTGAACATGCACAAATTAAACAAGTCTCCCTCACTTACCGATCGCTCGCCATAAAACTGTTAAAATTTGCACGCAATGATAACATCAAAAAGAATGAACCTAGAATCTTAGGACTTGCTATTGCATTATGTGTATATATACATATAATTGCATGCTATTGCATTATGTGTATATATACACATAAAGTATGTGTATATATACACATACAGTATGTGTATATATACACATAAAGTATATGTATATATACACATAATGTGTATATACAATCTAATGAAGTTTTTACACTATAATGTGTATATACACATATGTATATATACACATGTATATGTGTATATACATACACATATACACGTGTGTACATACAACGTGTATATGCACATAATGTGTATATACACACATGTGTATATACATACGCATATACTCGTATGTATATACAATGTGTATATGCACATAATGTATGCACATAATACACACATGCGTATAGTATATGCACATTGCATTATGTGTATATATACACACAATACAATTTGAGTGAAGTACACTCCACCCAAATTTAAATAACTGGCTGTATTTCATAAAATGTATTTAGTTATTTATTTTTCGTAACATCATTATAATTATATATATATATATATATATATATATATATTATATCCTTTAAATACAATCAAATTGAAGTGAAATAAAATATCTAAGGAATAGTAAGGCGCATTTGCTGTTCTATCTAAGCCTCAAAGTATGTATAATGAAACAGTATAATATGAGATTGAAAATAGATTAAAACAAGAAGATGTGTGTTTACGGGGCTGTAGAGAAGTCAAGGGGGATTGCGACCACTTTTCCTGGTTTAAGCATGCTTTTAATGCCAGGAAACACTCCCAGAAACCACGACAAGCCTGAAACAACAATCAACAGTATGCCAGAGGAAAAAAACGGAATCTCGAAAAATCAAAATACAAAGAATAATAAAAGTAGAACCAAAATACATAAAAGCATATAAAATGGAATGAACAAAATATGAATAATAAGATATTCTAACCATTTATGAAGTGTATTGTAAGATGATATTAAAAGGTCGTTCGTGGTTGGGCTACGACGGTAGAAGTCCGAAGCTAGATTTCCATTAAAGAGATATACGTAAAGTTCCAAATGTAGAGATATATAAGCTCATGGTTACAGAGTAACTGTAAAGTTGAGTTGTATTGTAGTAAATCATTAAAATTAACATATTTTTCTTCACGGTATTTTTTACAATATGCCATATAATAATGTTTGATGAATCGAGGTGGGTATGATTGTTTCATGGAAGCCTTTAACCTTGAAGGTAATTATATTGCAAAATTAAAAGGGATAAAATTCTATATCAAGTATGGCATGCATACATACAATAATTTCAAAATTTAAAAGTTTTATTAGAGGTAGGATTTTAAAGGCATAACGCGCATGGAATAGATAACGAGTCCCCAAGCATAACTTAAAACCTGAAAAGGATCAAAATTACAGATCTTAGCACAGTATAAATAAATAAACATGGATTCATACATTAAAATGGAGCGTGGATTACTACAATTAACCAAAAAGAAAGTTTTTTCGAAAAGGGGCTAAAAATTACCTTTAACAACAAGTTGGGCAAGAGCAGTAGATCTTGCCCAACTTGTTGTCAAAGATAATTTTCAGCCCCTTTTCGGAAAAACTTTCCTTTTGATTAATTGTAATAATCCGCGCTCCCTTTTAATGTATGAATTCATAATCAAAAATTGGTATTACGTCTGAATTTAACTGAATAAAATTAAGGACATAACGTTGTTAAACGAAAAGTCATTTATTAAAACATCTTATAAGACATACAAAGTATTTAAAATTGCCAGAGCGCTTTCGACCGTTAATACGCTCTTCATCCATCAGTGGCTACATGAAAAGTAAACATGGAATGTTCATATATAGACCAGTTATACAGCAAATTTGCATAAAAATATAAAATTGGTAAATGAACAGACTATTAATTAATACAAAATTAACCCAAGAAATATACACGGAAAATACAAAAAATATACTTTAAATAGATTCAAATTCTAAGAATATTACAAGAAAAGTATTATCATAAATATATTATTTTATTACAGGAAAAACACGGACTCAAATTGTAAGTATATTACGAGAAAAGTACTATCATTAATATATTATTTTATTACAAGAAAAGCACGAATTCAAATTGTAAGAATATTACAAGAAAAGTACTATCATAAATATATTATTTTATTACAGGAAAAGCACGTTTTCAAATTGTAAGGATATTACAAGAAAAGTAGTACTTTTCTTGCAAAAAATGCAAACACTTTGGGCGCTTATATCCCCCAATCTAATAAATAATAATTGGAATATATTTTCTTGTTTTGTTAGAAATAGGGTCCACATTATGAATATACAGGGTGTCCCAAAAAGATTGAAACATGCTTTAATTCTTTACCTGTTGGAGATAAGTGGGCAATGTAAATTGCAAAAATGTTGAAAGTAAGGTAGAATATAAGACTACGTTAATGAAATACTCCTCCCATTCAGTTTCAAAAAGTTACACTTTTTAAATTTTTATATGATCCCCTTAGACAAATTTGGTCAGTCAAAAAATTTTTATTTTTAATGCAATAAGTTAATTAAAAAAACCCGCATATCTGTACCTTTAAAATCAACTGAATTATGATAAAGGAAAAAATTGTGCCACTTTTCCGTACCATGTGAAAGGCTGTTTCATCAGTGAAATAGGGATCATAAAAAAATTGACGATGGAAATTATTTAGATCAAAAATACGTTAAAATGTGCCAAAAATTTTTATCACAAATGCATCTAAATAAAGCATTACACAGACAGAGATCATATAACGCAGTGCTACTCACTATGCGGTTGGGTATTCTATGTATTATCATCCAGTTTTATCTTTTTTGTGATATGTCACAAATTTACATTTCTAATTTGATATATGATCCCCATTCACAATGTTTAATTTTTAATTAAATATAACTCGCTCAATTTTAAAGATACAGATATGCGAGGTTTTTTTTAATGATCTTGTTGCATTAAAAATAAAAATTTTCTGATTGATCAAATTTGTGTAAGGAGGTCGTATAAAAATTTAAAAAGTGTAACTTTTTGAAAATGAATGGGAGGACTATTTCATTAACATTGTCTTATTTCCTACCTTACTTTCAACATTTTTGCAATTTACATTACCCATTTATCTCCAAGAGGTAAAGAATTAAAGCGCATTTCAATCTTTTTGGGACACCCTGTATACAAATAATTTCAATATTTTAAATTTTGAACGTTTTCTTTTTCGAAAAGACTTGTAGCTCTTCGAGCAATTTTATTTTTTTTTCTAACTTTCATTCGAAATATATAGTAAACTAAAAAAGTAAAGGACAAAAATGTGTACTAGAAAATTTAGTATTAAAATCTACATTTATTATTAAAAAAAAGCGCTTCTAGTTTAAAATTAATCGTTTTGTCAAGTTGAAGATTCAAAATGTTTCGTTTTTCAAGTTTGTAATCTCAAAAACTAAAAAAGCTAGCTTAAACAATAAGCAAGAATCTGTAGCTCTTTGTTAACCATCTATATATATATAAAGAAGAAAAATATGTATGTATGTATGTATGTATGTATGCATGTATGTATGTATGTATGTATGATCCAACATCACAGGAGAACGGCTGATCCCCCAATCTAATAAATAATAATTGGAATATATTTTCTTGTTTTGTTAGAAATAGGGTCCACATTATGAATATACAGGGTGTCCCAAAAAGATTGAAACATGCTTTAATTCTTTACCTGTTGGAGATAAGTGGGCAATGTAAATTGCAAAAATGTTGAAAGTAAGGTAGAATATAAGACTACGTTAATGAAATACTCCTCCCATTCAGTTTCAAAAAGTTACACTTTTTAAATTTTTATATGATCCCCTTAGACAAATTTGGTCAGTCAAAAAATTTTTATTTTTAATGCAATAAGTTAATTAAAAAAACCCGCATATCTGTACCTTTAAAATCAACTGAATTATGATAAAGGAAAAAATTGTGCCACTTTTCCGTACCATGTGAAAGGCTGTTTCATCAGTGAAATAGGGATCATAAAAAAATTGACGATGGAAATTATTTAGATCAAAAATACGTTAAAATGTGCCAAAATTTTTTATCACAAATGCATCTAAATAAAGCATTACACAGACAGAGATCATATAACGCAGTGCTACTCACTATGCGGTTGGGTATTCTATGTATTATCATCCAGTTTTATCTTTTTTGTGATATGTCACAAATTTACATTTCTAATTTGATATATGATCCCCATTCACAATGTTTAATTTTTAATTAAATATAACTCGCTCAATTTTAAAGATACAGATATGCGAGGTTTTTTTTAATGATCTTGTTGCATTAAAAATAAAAATTTTCTGATTGATCAAATTTGTGTAAGGAGGTCGTATAAAAATTTAAAAAGTGTAACTTTTTGAAAATGAATGGGAGGACTATTTCATTAACATTGTCTTATTTCCTACCTTACTTTCAACATTTTTGCAATTTACATTACCCATTTATCTCCAAGAGGTAAAGAATTAAAGCGCATTTCAATCTTTTTGGGACACCCTGTATACAAATAATTTCAATATTTTAAATTTTGAACGTTTTCTTTTTCGAAAAGACTTGTAGCTCTTCGAGCAATTTTATTTTTTTTTCTAACTTTCATTCGAAATATATAGTAAACTAAAAAAGTAAAGGACAAAAATGTGTACTAGAAAATTTAGTATTAAAATCTACATTTATTATTAAAAAAAAGCGCTTCTAGTTTAAAATTAATCGTTTTGTCAAGTTGAAGATTCAAAATGTTTCGTTTTTCAAGTTTGTAATCTCAAAAACTAAAAAAGCTAGCTTAAACAATAAGCAAGAATCTGTAGCTCTTTGTTAACCATCTATATATATATAAAGAAGAAAAATATGTATGTATGTATGTATGTATGTATGCATGTATGTATGTATGTATGTATGATCCAACATCACAGGAGAACGGCTGAACCAAATTTGATGAAATTTGGTGGTTAGTCTTGAAATAGCCTCACTTAAAATTTAGTGCATGTTTCGAGTTTCTAACACTAGGGGTTGCCGTTATATTAATGAAAAACTAAACTTTCGTTTGTCTCATGATCACGGGAGAACAGCTGCACCGAATTTAATGAAACTTTGTGGGTAGCTTTGAAATAGCCCTCCATAAATTTAGTCCAAGTTTCGAGTTTCAAAGACCAGGGATTGTCGAGATATTAATGGAAAACGAAACTTTTTTCTAGGAGTTCTACTCTCTAACTCCATGATTCCCAACGAAAAAGGTTGGACATCGTTGGTTTAAAACGTGAAAGAAAATAAAATCTCTTGAGTTCTGTGGCAGTTTATTGAACGTATTAGTCACTTTTGAAAATCGCAGTTTTGAAATATGAATTTAAATGAAAACTCTATCACCATGGTTTATTTTTCATAGGCTTACTCAACAACGAAAAGTATTAAGAAATCAAAATGGTTATTGAATTATCAGCATTTTATATCATGACAAGTCATTTGACTCTGCAGTGGCCACCGATGATGCCGTTAATTATCCGCTGAAATTTCTGAACTACCTTGAGCCACCTGAAATGCCTTCTCATATCTTGAAGTTAAAGAAAGGATCACCAATAATGCTTCTGCGGAATCTGGACCCACCAAAACTATGCAATGGAACACGACTCTGTGTCAAAAATATTTTACCGAATGTCATAGAAGCCACGGTATTAACGGGAATGGCAAAAGGAGAGGACTTCTTTATACCTCGCATACCGTTGTACCAACCGACCTACCATTTAGCTTCAAACGAATCCAGTTCCCAGTTAGACTGGCATTTGCCATGACCATCAACAAAGCCCAAGGACAAACTCTTAAGTTCGCAGGCGTAAATTTAGTAAGTCCTTGCTTCTCTCATGGCCAATTGTATGTGGCATGCTCAAGAACAGGAAGTTCCCAAAATTTGTATGTTTTAGCTCCGGGAGGAAAATAAAAAAATGTGGTTTACAAGCAAGCATTGCGGTAAAACATAACAAATTAGGATAATGTCATTTAATTTGTTAACATTTGCATTGTTGCCTAACGTTTAAGAGTCATTTTAGTTTTCCTTTCCAACTGTACATATTTCAAACTGTACATACTGACTGTACATCAATTGTGGACACCTAATAATCACATTCCGAGACGCTGCCCGGAAGGCCTAGCTGCGAAGGGCGTGCCGGAAGCAGCTATGACTTATATAATGCAATGATTTTTTTTCTTACATAATGCAATGAATTTACTTCTTTCACAGTGAAAAAACAATGTATAAGATTTACGGCCCTATATTCACGGCAAATGAGGATGGAACGTCATACCTGTTCACCAGAGACTACTACTATTAAAAGGATGTTTCTGCTGGGATGTACGTTAAAGCGGAGAGTTATGGCAAAATTTGGCAGTAACGAGTATTGCGAGATGTTGTTAATTTACGGTGAATGTGAGAGTAAGGCAAAATCAGTTGCAAGGCTGTATCGTGAACGTTTCCCTCAAGGCCCGCATCCTACACGGCAGACCATCTTAAAAGTTGTAAAACGTTTAAAGGAGACGGGCTGCATGACTAACCGACCTCGAATTCGTACACCTCGTAATGTAGGACGCAAAGTGCAACCTGAAGATGTGCTAGCATACGCTCTCGCCCATCCTCAGAGCAGCACAAGAATGATCAGTGAAAATTGTGGCCTCTCAAAAAGCCGCGTCTGGAAAATCCTGAATGAATCAGGTGCTCATCCATACCGATCCACACCTGTGCAGGGATTGCTGCCAAGAGATGCTGAGAGACGTTACACGTGGTGCAACTTTGTGATGAATAACTTAGAGATCCACCCAACATTCCTGGCAGACATAATATGGACGGATGAGACATGTTTTTCGAGGAACGAAATGTTTAATAGACAGAACGTTCATACCTGGTCACTGGAAAATCCGAGATATGCCGTCGAAGTTCGACATCAACAACGCTGGTCGATTAATGTATAGTGCGGAATTTTTAATGACAGGCTCATTGGACCAGTATTTTACGAGGGCACGTTAATGGGACAACGGTACTTGCAGCTTCTGCAGGATGTAATAACCGACTTTGTTGAGAATCTACCATTGCACCAACTCCTAAATGTATGGTTCCAACATGACGGCGCACCTCCGCATAAGATTTCAAACATTCAGCAGCACCTAATAGAGACATTCCAGAGTCATCGGGTATGGTGGTTCTGTCGAGTGGCCCCCGTGCTCACCTGACTTGACCCCATTGGACTTTTTGTCATGGGGACACATAAAAGGGCAGTTATATGCGACCCCTCCGCCAACATTGCAGGATCTCCGACGACGCATTACTGATGCTTGTGCGTCCATAACACCCGCCATGTTGCACAATGTGCAGCGAGAAATCCAGTCCAGAGTGCAAATGTGTACAGTGGCTAACGGAGAGCATTTTGAGCAATATACTATTGTAAATAAATGATCCTGAAGACAGGGAAGTGTCTCAGTTTCTTTCTTCCACTCTTTATGACATGACAATTTTCGAAATCGTGACCAAACAAATGTTCATTTTTTGCATTCTGTTTTGAGTATTAATGTGCGCAAGGTATCTTTTCGTACGAAATCGAGAGTGCTCTACAACTTTCTAATTGACTTTTTTCACGTATCTTTCACCGTTTACGAGATAGGACCGCTAATTCCAAAATGTGCCGATAGATGGCGTTGTAAGTTGTCTCATCGAGTAGCGCATAGCATTTTTACTATACCTAGACACCAACTTTATGGCCTAAGCTGTCACCGTTTAGAAGTTAAGGGGGGTGTAACGGATATAAGCGGGCACCCTGTATATATATATATATATAATATACACTGCTGGCCATCCAAAATGCAACACCATAAAGGAAGCATCCAATAAGCATGAAATTTGCACCATACGTAGACCTCGATAGGGAATACAAATGATTAGAATTTTAGCTCATATGCAAATCATGTGCGCCAGTAGCGCCACCTACAAGAGCTATAAGGGTAGAAGAGAAGGCTGTTTTTAAGTACAGGAATATTGTTTTCACCCTGTATTTTTGTGTGGGAAGCTTCAGTATGCCTCGTCGAAGAATACGGCAGCCATTTCAGCACGTTTCTGAGTTTGACAGAGGAAGAATTGTGGCTTATAGAGATTGCGGATTACCCTTCCGAGAAATCGGTGCTCGTGTTGGACGAAATCAAGCCACAGTGATGCGAATATGAAATCAGTGGGTGCAAGAGGGACGGACCAACCGACAGGAACGATTGCACCAGCCTCGTCGCACCACCGAACGTGAGGACAGGCATATTGTGCGCATGGCAATGATGGATCGCACTGCAACATCAACAACCCTAGCGCAAGAATTAAGGTCAACAATCTGTGTCAGCACGTACCATTCGACGTCGTCTGCAGCAACGGACAATTTCAGCAAGGCGTTCATTGCTGCGATTACCTTTGACTCCAGACTATAGGCGTATGCGGCTGCAATGGTGCGTTGAACACCGGACATGGACAAACGAATGGCATTGCATTGTGTTTTCAGATGAATCACGATTCTGTCTACAACACGACGATGGTAGTATCCGGGTTTGGCGGCACCGTGGCGAGAGAGTGCATAACTCTTGCATTATGCATCGCCATACCGGTCCTTCACCTGGCGTTATGGTTTGGGGTGGCATTGGATTTTACTCCCGCACCCCCCTAATAGGCATTGCCGGTACATTCAACAGCCACCACTACATTTTTGAAGTTTTGGAGCCTGTTGTCTTACCTTACTTTCAAGGCTTGCCTGCTGCTAAGTTTCAACAGGACAATGCGAGACCACACGTGGCACATATCGTTCAGCATTTCTTCAATGCCCACCAAGTTTCACTGCTTCCTTGGCCCGCCCGTTCTCCAGATCTGTCGCCCATTGAAAACGTCTGGTCGATGATTGGCAAACGACTGGCCCAACAAACAACACCAGCTGCTACGACAGATGAAGTTTGGCAACGTGTGGAAGCAGTATGGACTGACATACCCCAAGAACACTTTCAAAGTATCTTTCTTTCAATGCCGAGGCGCGTAGCAGCAGTTATTGTCAGTCATGGCGGATGCACAAAATACTGATTTCTTCATGTTCCGCAAGTCGAACGGGGCTGTATTTTCAATCAATTCATCCTTTTACTTTATGTTCTTTGTCCAATAAATTTGGCTTTGATATCTCTTGTCTTTCATGGTGTTGCATTTTGGATGGCCAGCAGTGTATATATATATATATATATATATATATATATATATATATATATATATATATATATATATATATATATATATATATATATATGTATATTGTAAGACATCTCTGCTCGGTTCTAGGAATGCGTTGTCGCAAAAGGACACCGGCAGGTTATCTCCGTTGAAGTAATAGTTTGTAAGCTAGGATGTCGGTGCCATACGAGAACATCGACTGATTGTAGGTAACGTCACTCCGAAAGCTTGAGTATCGAAATCAATGGATAGATGAAAATATATTCTAAGATGAATCAGGAGCTATTTCGTGCATAGATAAGAGGCAACTTTGGTTGAAAACAAAACAAGTTTATTGATGAACAGCATATCTGGTAGAAATGAAGATATAATACAATGCTAGGGTATACAAGGAAGTGACGAGCAGTCGAGAACAGTCGACCTGCTACTCTCAAGATGTTAAAGCGTCTCCCCCTTTCGTGCCCTCAATTGTCTATATATTCGGGCCTTAATCTCGAGACCACCTTGGAATCGAACATTGGAATCTTTCCCAGGCCCCCGGTGTCAAGAAATACCACCCAATGTTCGTATCATGGGAATCTCTCCCCCTCCTTTTGGTGACAACTCAAATTGCGCGCTTTTCTCCGAAATCTGTGGAAAGTTTATAGCTTTGTTTTCCACAGATATCTAAGTTGGAGGTCTCGGGTGTATGACCTCAAGGATGTTGAAGAAAATGGCGAGCATTTAGCCTCGAAAAAGAACAGAGTTTCTCACATGCCCCTCCTAAAGAAAAATTCGGGTTAAATCACCCAGATTTTTCAAACATAGTATAAGAAACTCGACAAAACTCAGATTTCTCACACACTACCTGTGTCGGCACATCTGGTCATCTATGGCCGTTGACGTGGACGCCTTCATGATCACAATAAAAGAAACACAACATTATACACAATCGGAATAAAAAAAAATCACGCAAACATTTTCCTTTTATAGGGGCCTCCAGACCCCTGGTCCATTGATTTTACCACTAAATTCTTGGTCATGCTAAGTCCTTGACCAGTCACCAACAAGTCCGGTAAAGTTTGTGTTGTACAAGTTCTATAACTCAGACAGTCTTATGTATTTCTTAAAAGAAATCACCAATATTGTAACACACAGTTTGAAGTAAACTCAAAGTCTGAACACACACCAAGAAGTCGATCCGAACTCCAGAGTTTCTGGTATAAGTTCGAGCGTTGTTTACTTTTCCAGTGACCCTTTACCCTGGCTGTCCCCTCAGGATTTCGTGCTTATATACACATTTTCATTGCAAGAACAAATAAACATTCCCCGAAATCCCCTCCAAAAAGCCAAAATAAGACTCCAGTAGGTAAAGTACTTTAGACGTATTCATAATATCAAACATACAAACATAAATTTCAATTTCACTATATCCCCACCTATTTATATATATTTATCTACGTGTTTACGTAACATACCCCTTTAAATAATACTCAGTTCCGTTCGAACAATCTTTACTTGAATCCTTCCTTATGCTCATTCAAAACCCGTATACTAATATATGAACAAAAAAAAAATCACGCAAAGAAAAATCTGTACACCGATATATCTTAAATCGAAACTAACTCTCCCCTTTCTCCTCGCGCCCAGCTGTTAACCCGCTCCCCCCTCCAGTTTCGTTCTTGGAGGTCGGAAGCGCTTCGGCTGACCTATATTCCTCTGGGCTAATCCCCGCTTTCTCGAGCATCTTCGCTCCGAGACTCGGCTCTTCGCAGTCGAGAAAGTGCGTCGGCGGCTAAGTGACTTTTTCCCGGCCTGTGCGTGATCTCATAGTTCCATTTTTGAAGAGCCAGTGCCCACCTTGTTAAGCGAGGGCTCTTCGGCGTACTTTTATTCAAAAATTTAAGCGGGCTGTGGTCAGTTATGATTTCGATCTTCCCACCATAGATCCATCGGTCGAATTTATTCAGTCCGAATAAAACTGCCCATGCTTCCTTTTCAATAGTGGCCCAATTCTTTTGGGAGTCGCTGAGCTTTTGGCTCGCGAAAGCGATGGGTCTAAAATTCCCTTCTGAATCCTTTTGTGTCAAGCAAACTCCGCATGCGAACTGGGACGCATCGCAATGTATCTGGAACGGTGCTTCGAAATCCGGAGTAGCCAGTGCGGTTGTCGCACACAGAATGCGTTTCAGTTCCCGAAACGAAACCTCCTCTTTCTCTCCCCACTCGACGTTATTTGGACCCTTCTTCCTCGTTAAATTCGTTAAAGGAGTGGCCAGCTCCGCAAAATTTGGAATATAGGAGCGATAAAACCCCATTAGTCCCAGGACCGATCTCACGTCCCTTTTTGTAACTGGTCTTTCCAATTGCCCAATCGCTGCCACTTTTTCCTTATCCGGGGCATGTTTCCCCCCTCCAATCTGGTGACCTAAATATTTTATTTCCTGGGCCGCGAAGGTACATTTGTCTATCCTCACAGTGAATCCTAACCTCCCCATTTCTTCCAGCACTGCGTCTATGTGGGTCAGGTGCTCTCCCCAGCTTCGAGAAAAAATTATTATATCATCAATGTACGCCTGCGCGTACTCGGAATGCCTCTGCAGTGCCCTGTTCATTTCTCTCTGAAACGTTCCGGCCGCCCCTGCTAGTCCAAACGGCATCGTTTTCCATTGAAACGTTCCATTGTGGGTTGCGAATGCTGTGAGGGGTTTACTGTTTTCCTCCATCCTTATTTGCCAGTACCCTCTCAACAGATCTAAACTGGTCAGCCACCGTGCCCCTCCCGCTGTAAAAACTAACTCCTGTATGTCTTTCATTGGGAACACGGGAATTTTTGACACCCCATTGAGTGCCCTAAAATCTACACATAACCTAACGGTCGCATCCTTTTTCGCCACACACACCACTGGGTGCGCTATTTCTGCCTCCGATGGTTCAATTAAATCAAGGTCCAGTAACTCTCGTACCTGATTTTCCACCTCCCTTCTATAAGCTACTGGGATACTATAACAGTGAGGCCTCTTCCTGACTGCCCCCGGTACCAGTTCTATTTTGTGGGTCCCCACTCTGGCCGGTTGTACAGGCCTTGTAAATAGACCTCTGTGTTTTTCCAAAATGCGCCTCAACTCCGTCTTTCTGTTGTCGCTCAGCTGGGGTACCTCCAGCTCATCGAGAGTTTTCACGAAATCCCTATTCCGGGCTATTTGATTCGGTGTGTGTGCCACCTCCCCGAAATCTTCCTCGAAAATCACATTCACGGCTTCCGCCCTCATTACGTATTCCCTAACTTTATTCTGATGAACGTGTTTCGTCCTCCCATCTGACATCTTAACGATGAAAGAATGCGGATTCCTCTTTTCTTGGATTATGGCCGGTCCCTGCCATCTCGCATATAGTTTATTGCTGGAGTCCGGTACTAGCACAATCACTTGGTCCCCTGGCTTGAAGACCTTTGTGGATGACCTAAGATTGTGGTAGTACGCCATCCTGCCCTGTTGAACCTTCGCGGTTAACCCAGCCTGCTCAGCGGCCATCTCTAACCGCTTTCCCATATCCTGTAAATACGCCGATATCGGCCTCACGTCACATTGTACTCCCTCTGTCTTTCCTGTCCAGGTAGTTTTCAGAATGGACAGTGGACCCTGGGGTGCCCTCCCATACAACAGTTGGAAAGGTGAGATCCCCGTCGTGGCATTTGGCACTTCCCGATACGCCCACAAGACATAGGGAATCTGCAGATGCCAACTCCTTCCCTGGTCTCTTATCACGTGATGGAGCATCGACTTCAAAGTTTTATTCCACCTTTCGACTAGACCGTTTGATGCCGGATATAACGGTGTCGAGAATCTTGGGCTCGCCCCCAACCGTCTTTCAAATTCTTTAGTTAACTCAGACGCGAAATTCGTCGCGTTATCTGAAGCAATCACATTCGGTACTCCCGTTCTCGAAAAAATATGCAACAGTGCTTCGCAGGTTGCTTTCGCTGATAGCGAAGTCATGGGAATCGCTTCCGCCCACCTGGTGTGTTGATCCACCATACATAAAATATACTTATGTCCCTTAGAACTGGGCGGATCGATGGGGCCAACGGCGTCAATATTGACTACCTGAAACGGTAGATCTGGCCTTGCCACTGGAGTTATGGGACATCGCTCCCGGGTCCTAACCGGTCTTTTGAGCTGACATGGCTCGCAAGCCTCGCAAAATTTCCGCACGTCCCCTTTCATTCCCTCCCAGAAAAATGAGTACCTGATCCTTTCTGCCGTTTTCCTAATTCCCATATGACCCCCGAAAACAGAACTGTGTGCCATCCTAAGAATTTCCTCTCTTCTGCACAGAGGTACCACTAACTGGTCTATCCTTTCTCCTAATACCTTTTCATGATGGAATAAGTATTCGTTATTTACGAAGTATCCACCCCTCCTAGTCTTAGCCTTTTCCCATATATCCGCTAACTCCGCACATCTATTCTGCTCTCTCGCGAATCTTTGTGCATGGGGCTCTACAGCTCCCCCTTCCTTCCCGCTCTCAGCAGTTTGCTTTTCCTCCAATACCGAAACTAAATTCTCTGGGGGGCTCGACTTTATTTCGCTATTCTCCCCGTCCTCCTTCGCGGGTTCGTCTTCCTCCGGAGAGCCGGCGCTTGCCTCTCCTTCTAGCTGCCTCCCTTCCAATAACCTTTTCACCTGCGGGGGTAACAGTACCTGTTCCGATATATCTTTGGCGACCGCGCATAAAATTTCTTGATGGGGCACATTGCATCCCTCACCCTTGGCCATACCTAGCGGGACATTTAATAATGGGCATTTAACGGCCGGTCCAAATACTCCCTTTAAGTAAATGGCCGCCACCTCCGTACCTGGCTCCCTGGACATCAAATCGCTCCGCACGACTGTGATCTCCGCCCCGGAGTCCACTAGCGCCCATGCTAGCTTCCCATCCACGCTTACCGGCACTCTCTCTAGCTCACAGCGAGTCTGCTGGTCCTGCTTCCTCCTTTTCTCGGACCCTACTGCATCCACCCTGGCTATGACTCTGTGGTCACCAGTCTCTTCGGAGGCGTGGGTTCGAATCCCACCGCTGCCACCAGGTTTGTAAGACATCTCTGCTCGGTTCTAGGAATGCGTTGTCGCAAAAGGACACCGGCAGGTTATCTCCGTTGAAGTAATAGTTTGTAAGCTAGGATGTCGGTGCCATACGAGAACATCGACTGATTGTAGGTAACGTCACTCCGAAAGCTTGAGTATCGAAATCAATGGATAGATGAAAATATATTCTAAGATGAATCAGGAGCTATTTCGTGCATAGATAAGAGGCAACTTTGGTTGAAAACAAAACAAGTTTATTGATGAACAGCATATCTGGTAGAAATGAAGATATAATACAATGCTAGGGTATACAAGGAAGTGACGAGCAGTCGAGAACAGTCGACCTGCTACTCTCAAGATGTTAAAGCGTCTCCCCCTTTCGTGCCCTCAATTGTCTATATATTCGGGCCTTAATCTCGAGACCACCTTGGAATCGAACATTGGAATCTTTCCCAGGCCCCCGGTGTCAAGAAATACCACCCAATGTTCGTATCATGGGAATCTCTCCCCCTCCTTTTGGTGACAACTCAAATTGCGCGCTTTTCTCCGAAATCTGTGGAAAGTTTATAGCTTTGTTTTCCACAGATATCTAAGTTGGAGGTCTCGGGTGTATGACCTCAAGGATGTTGAAGAAAATGGCGAGCATTTAGCCTCGAAAAAGAACAGAGTTTCTCACATATATATATATATATATATATATAGTAGTGGATCAATTGTTTAAATTAAAAAACTCTGAAGAGGATGGGAAATTATGGACACTGCATATTACAGATTCAATTCAGACACTACCGTAAAATAAAAATGAGAGATTAATAATTCCTATATAACTTATTAAGCGCATGTGCAGCTTTGATAAGTTATTAGTAATGTAAAATACGTAGTTAACTAGACGTGCATAAAAATACACAACATACTAAAAAATGTAAAGTAATAAGGAGTACGAAGATCATTATATAATTAGCGCTATTGCAGCTATATATATATATATATATGTATATATATATATATGTATATATATATATATATATATATATATATATATATATATATATATATTTGAAATGTAATAATAAGAATTATGTAAAAATAAAAAAATAAAAATACAATTAAAGTAATATTAACATCACCATAGAAGCAAATTCACGTCCATAATGCCGATAAGAGAAAAGAACAGAACCTTCCCAAATTCGATGATTAATCAAAATAAAATTCCTCTTCAGGTCTGAGTATTTAATTCTAATTAACCCAAACAAATGCCTGTTTCAGATTAAGCAATAGTACATTACTATAAATGCTTAAACTCAGACTACAGGCATCAAAAAATGAAAAAATGAAAAAAGGATACATTAAGAAAATTGTATTACCATGCGGCATAAATCATTCCTCTTCTACCACGTGTATACACAATCAACCTCAACAACTTAATCTAGAAGCACCGGAATGAACAAGTCGAAATTCTACCAGGGAGGCAGTACGAACGTTCACGGAAATACTCCCAAACCCGTCCAGTGAGTCTAAGCTGAAGACTGGACAAGCAATTCCGAATACAACTTCCCAAACATGCAGAACTGAATATGAATATGAATCATAGATGAAAATTCCTACTAAACAAGAATTCATAGGAAAACTGGATAATCGAGAATGCCACTATACACCATTATAAGGGCGCACAAAACGTAGTTTCAATACTGACAAAAGTTATATTTTTTTGCGAAAATAAAATTCAAAACATTAATGTTAATGCATCTTATTTTCCGATTTTTCTAATGTTTTTGACTTAGTTTATTATTTTTCATTTTTATTTATTTATATAATTAATAAATAATTATATATAACATACAAACATACATATATATACATACATACATACATATATATATATATACATATATATACACATACACACACACACACACACATATATATATATATATATATATATATATATATATTTTTTTTTTTTTTTTTTTTTTTCTCTCTCTCTCTCTCTCTCTCTCCTGTATGTTAGTCAGGCCCCCCACATTCAATTTTGGGGCCGGGTACTAACTCGAGCTGCGGGCCCTAGATAAAAACAAGGGGGAGGGGGGTACCTTTTTTTTCTTTTATGTATTATTTAGGGATAGAGTTGAATTTAATAAAATTTATTAAGTACAAGGTTTGACATACTTGGGTGGGTGACCACCTGGGAACACCGCGTGCTGTTGGCACATTTCGGACGCGGTAGCCCGGTGGTTTACGAGCTGAATTTGCACGCTGTCACAACTGCCGCCGTGTTCATGCGGAGTACGATCACGTTAAACATGTGGGTCCGTAAGTCCTTCCGAGAGGTTGGTGGTAGAGGAAGGAGGGTACGGTCCCTGTGGATGCCTCCCCCTCTGGGTTCCGGTCTAAATTGGGTGGCATTTCCCGGCCTTCCAAACAGCCTTCTGGTAGGTCGGGCGGTCTGGGTCTCAACAACAACAATATAACACAGTTTATGAAAGATCGTTCATATAATGGCAAGTGGTGTGTACATTTCATTTTAAACGAAATATTTTTATACTCAGTTGCACACTTATTTCGCATAGTCAAAGAAATGTTGGGGAAAATAGGAAGTGACATCTCCAGAACCGGAAGTTTAAATCATTAGTGATCCCAACTCTCTGCAAAATTCGTTGCTGAATACATATCAGTCATTATCTAAGCTATTCCTACAGCCAATCTTGAGAAATGGGTATTGTAAAGAAAATTATAATTATTTTAATCGGAAGTGACATCTGTTGAACCAGAAGTGGAAATCCTTAATGAATTCTCCTAACCCCTAAGCAATATTATACTGAATCCATATCAGTCATCCTTTAGCTCTATCTATAGCCGATTTTGAGAAATAAATGTTTGAAGAAAAATGATTTTTTTTTATCCAGTATTGGGAAAAGAACTGGAAGTGAAAATTCTTAGTAAATCCTCAGCCCCCTACCCTTACTGAAATTCGATGCTAAATTCCCATCAGTCATCACCTAAGCTCTATAGTCAATCAAAATACGCGTTTCAAGAAAATGTTCTGACCGTAAGATGAAAGACCGCAAGTAGAAATCCTTAGAAAAGTAAATTCCAGAGGGGGCAGGAGGTTCCATACTTCCTCTGAAATATGATGCTGAATCTATATCAGTCATCATTTAAGCTCATCTTTAATAAGAAAGATCAATCATGCATAAGGCATTGATTATGAAACACTTTCCAACTGCAATGCAATTTTATTTAAACATCTCTAAATTGCGATACATTCAGCGACGATATTTTTGTGATTATCACAATACTACAATAATTTATTATATTTGAAAACTTCGTCAAAAGAAAATGAACTTTATCAAATGACGTCATTGAAATATAAATCGCCTGGCTCTCTGTGAAAAATCAGTAAAAATTTCATTCATAAACTTTTATTAAATTCTTTTCATTCATCACAATACTACAATAATTTATTTTACTTAAAAACTTAAAACCATGGAGGTAAAAGTAATTTAACTTTGTGCTTAAAACTTCACCGAAAAAGTCTGATATAAAATCGTCTGTTCTCTATGTAAAATCAATGACTGTTTCATTCATATCAACTATATTGCAGACTCCAGCGCAAAATAATTTTGCGTTAAAAAAATCCAGCAATTCTTATACAACTCATCTTACAGCTTGATGTGTTTACAATCTCCATAAGTGAAAATTAGGCTTCGTTGTAGAAATAATCAAAGTTTGATGATCATTTAAACCCAAATATATTGTGATTGCATTGTTTCAGAACATTGATGAACAGAAATTAAGCAAAAATAAAGCGGTTTTAGGACAGACACAACACTAAATACAAATTAAAAAAAACTTTAAAAATCACGATTTTGACACAAGATGGATGCAATATTTTATTTTGAAGTGGGTCACGTGATCTCTTTATATAATGGGTGTAATTATTATTTTAATTTTTATTTTAAAAACTACGGAATATATTTTTCTGAAATTTTTTTTATATATTTTATGGGATAATTTAAATATTTCCTAAAACTTCCGAAGCAATTTGTAAATTTTAAATTCGCTTAAAAAATATTTGAAGAATTAGGTCCCATAGGGTTTAATGTATTTCATTTTTTCAGCCCGGTTTCAATCCAAAACTAATTGGGTGATATTATTTATTTATATTCCCATAGGTCCTACAGAACGTCTGAACAGCATACTAAAATTTCATTTTGATAAAGTCATTTTTACGGCAGTTATCGTGCTAAAGGGACAGACAGACAGACATAATGAACAAAGTCATAAACACTTTTCAACTATGTTGTAAAGTGTTAAAAAATTGATGTTGCATGGAAAATATAAATTTTTAAATTGAATTAACACCTCCCCACAACCAGAGGTTGAAATTCTTAGTGAATTCCTCAACCCCCCCCCCCTCCTTCGAAATTTGATACTGCATAAATCATCGCCTAAGCTCCATCCTTAGACAATTCCAAAAAATAGATGACGCAAGGGAAATTTTTGAATATTTCTAGTAATTACCAAGTTCAACATAAAATCATACAATCATAAGTGAAATTTTAAAAAAGCATTATAAACACAAAATAATCCATTTTCCTTTCATAATGCAATATTTTCTCAGAGATTTTTGTGCATATTTAATTATAGTTATTTTAGACGATTGATTTTACAAAACAGCATAGAAATTTGATAAAATAAATTTTAATTAAATCTAAAATTAGCTTTGTTTAAGATTAATAAATCTGAAAATAATATTTGAAAACTATAAGAAAATGATTTTGAACATACCTTAAATCTTAGATGGTAGCATTGGGGTTTGTTTCAGCGAATCATTTTTTTACAAGATTTAATCATGTGTTGAGAGTTGCACTAGCAACTAGCACTGAAAACGCATATGAGATTGCAATATAATTGCATGAGAAATTAAAATAAACTTGCTTTTTGTGCTTTCTAATAGCGGCTATCTCGGAAATCAAAATGGGAAGCAAGTTCATGTCAGGAGGGAGAAACAAGAATTTTTCTTTCTACATCATTCAGTACGACACCACGTCGCGTTAATTGGTCACGACACCCCGTCGCGTTAATTGGTTTACGACCTCAAAGAGCAGGAAGATAAGATCGCCCCTTCCAGGCTAGCTTTTTGGATCGCCCCCTTCCCAAACTTATAATTTCACAAAAGAAACTTGTAGACGGGTCGTCTCAGTCAGTAGTTAGCTGGACGTGATTGATATGAGCTGTAAACATGAATGAATGAGCAAGGGGAAACTTACCCATTAGGGTCATAAACGTATCTGTTTTGGTGCAATTCTAGAAAATGTCTCCCTGATCGGTTTTTATTGCCTCGGATTCTGAACACAATGACACCGAAGCTATCTTTACCCAGACGGTTTGTATCAAAGAGCTGGAATCACTAGAGGTAGCCTTTCCTTTCTTTAGCTATCAAAAGCATGGCCACTGGCCAGTATGTCCCCCTTCGGTTCTACAAATGATTGATTACTCTTCAAAGGCTTGTATTGAACGAAGGGGCCCTTCTTTGAGACTCTTTTGACTATTTTAAAAATGAGACACAGAATCCAAACAGATGTTTACAAAACGTTTTGTACTTTTCTTTCATTCAAACTTACACATTGCGTTTAGGCTTTATATATAATTTATATTTGTAATTTTATAATTACACATAATACGTAAATTTCAAAACTTTCAATTAATTTAGAAAAAAAATTATATATTCAAACACAAATGTATAAAAATTTTATCCGCAGCAATGTTCACGGGCCCCTAACAATCGCCGGGCCCCAGTACTGTAGTACCAACTGACCCCCCCTTTGTGGGGGCCCTGATGTTAGTCACTATAATTGGGAATGTTTTCTAGGATGTTATCGAGTGAAATTTGATACACTGAGTTGATAATTTTAATAACAAAATTGGGGGGATATGCATTATTAGTCGCTGTACTCAATAATTCCATAAAGTGCGCTAATTTATAATATTCATCACAAATTTTATTGATTCTAAGAGCCTGGTTTATTATAATATTTCTAAATACAGATATATGCAGACAAGAGTCAAAATGTTGAATTTTTGATGTATTAAATTTAAAATCCTGTCTTTTATCATACAAGTTTATAACCATATTACAATTTTGTAAATTTAAATTTAAATCTAAAAAGTTTGCAACATTTGTGTCATTATTACTTGCATTTAATTGTAAATTATTTGGATAAAAGTTTAATACTATAGGGATATTATTATTTGGGGATACACATAAAATGTCATCTATATATCTAAACATGTGCATATTATGCAAGCTTGGATTAATGTTTTTTTCATAGAAGAATAAATACAGATTAGCTAACAAAGATGAGGCACACCCCCCTTGTGGGATACCAACCTGTTGTTTAAAAATAGTACCACCATGTTGAATATAATTCTCATAAAGAGTGAAGTTAAGTAATTTTTTAAAAAGAAAATTTGAATATTTTAGGTTGATATTATATTTTTCAAAAATTCCTAAAATAATTCTATACAGATCATCTATATTAATATTATTAAACAAATCTTTGAAATCAAAGGTATAAATACTACGAATATTAGTAAGAGTTTTCAATTTCTTAACTACTTCAAAACTGTTTTTTACAATATGACAATTATTTGAGATTTCATCTGACGAGGATACTTCATGTAATATCTTTAATAATAATTTTCCAGCATTAGTAATGTAAGAATTATGCCCACTGGTGATGGTTCGAAAAGCAACAGGGGATTTATGAAACTTGGGTACTAAAACAATATATGGAATGTTATTACAACTATTTTTTAGATGGATTTGCTTATATTTGGCTGATATTCTATTGTATAAGATTTTAAGGTTAGTTTTATGTAAATTATAGATTTGATTATTAAGTAAGTGTGACTGAAGGGTATTTTTATAGTAATATTTACATATAATTGAGTAGTTTCCACTTGCCTTATCGACATATGTAATGACAAAATCATTTTGTATTTCTTTTATATCATTTTTAATTGAATTAAGTTTATATGAATTATTAATTTTCTGATTATATATATAATGATTTAAGTATTGCTCTATTAAGACTCTCCAAGGTTTAAAGGCTTCTACAGGGATTTGATATTTATAACTGATTTTATACATAAATTTATTTAAGTCAAGAAATAAACCTTTACATATTAATTTATGTTTAAATTTAGTAGGTATAAGGTACTTAGTACCCAGTAACATCAGTGATCTTAGTGCATCATAATTAATAATATTTAGATTTCCCGTTATAACATGCCCATGGTGTTTATCTACGAAGTCTTTGTATTTTTCTAAATGACAGTGGCAATATGACTCTTTATCCAATTCATAGTTTTGATTAATATCTACTGATTTGGCAATTTGATTATAGTTGAAAATATAACGTCCTAGCGGTTTATCATATTTATATGCAATTTTAGGATTTACATGTTTGACTGGAAAGTAATTGGAAACCGATTTTAAAAAATTATTTATCTTCAGATTATTTAAAACAGAATTAGTAAAATTCAAGGTACAATATTCATTTATTTTAGTATTTTGTTTTGATTCGTCATTAAAGTTTAAGTCTGTGACATAAAAATAACTATTAAGATTTTTACTTCTGGTAATGAGCAAATCATAGAATAAATGTTTAAAATGAACGTTATCAAATGCAGTACTTAGAAAAAGATTATATACCATATTTAATTGCTGTTTTTTAATTGCGAAAATCCAGTTTTTACATTGTTTCCAATCAAAAGTAATTTTAAAATTTACATGTTGCTGAAAGATGGCATTTTTTAGTTCAGATAATGATGGCAATTTTTTATTATATTTACTTGCTCTTTTAGTTCTTTTTGATTTACTTTTATGATTGTTGAAGGAATTATAAATATTATGGTCTTCATTAGGAGAATTAAAGGACTTTTTAACTATATTATGATGGTTAAATATTTGATTGAGTCCATATGGAAAGATGGTTTTGTGTGCACAAATGAATTCATTTTCAAGAAACAATCTGTCATAGTAATTTTTCTGAATACACAGAATACTAATTTCAATGTTGTCGAACCCATGTTTAGAAAAATGTTCGTATTCAAATTTTGATTCATTAAAGGAAGTTGCATTATTTGAAAAAATTTTTATGTGATTCCTGTGTACGTTAATTCGGAGATGCAGAGGGTTGCTGGTTTGACCTATATATGACATATTACATTTTTTACATTCAATTTGGTAGATACAATTATATGTTTTACAGAAGACAAGATTATTGTTACAATTGATCTGATTACTATTAGCAAACGGACAAGTTTTACATCTATTAGAATTACAAGATTTAAATTTAAGTGTGTTATTTAGTGATGCATGGCTGTACGATTGAAAGTTATATGAAGTGAATAAAGAATACTGGCTGGATGTACCGAATGAAGATGGAATAGTCATAGAGGATAAAGGATATTGGTAGCTGGATAACGATCTAGGAGAACCCCAACAAGTTCTCGAATACCGAGCTTGGATGTCAGAAAGCATCCAGTTGCCAGTCGCTAATTTTTTATAATAAGACATCATGTAATAGGGAATGATAGTAACCTTTATTTCCCCAAAATAAAGGCACTTGCATTAAAAAAAGAGACTCTTTAGCCAAGAATGCACCTTAATTCAATTACAAAGGTGGAGACACAATTACAACATAAGAAAGGTACCATTATTTTTCAAACTAATGGATCATCTAAAACACTTTGAAAATATATAAACTAATGTGTAGACACATTAAGACCCGGATTAAATAAATGCTTAGGAATAAGCAAAACTAGGATAGATAGTGGGAAAATATACATATACACATTGACTATTCCAGAATAAATTGATTCAAATTAACATCCATCAATACAACATGAAACACAATATTTTACTTCAGAACTAATATAATCTAAGAATAATACAACCATTGCTGTAAATACAGAATTCAAATTCTTCCAATAAATATGCATTTATTTAATGGTTCAACAATTCAGATATTCAACGTATGAAAGGCTACGTACGATCACAAAAACAATAAGATATTCAATATATGAAAAACTAAGATCGATCACAAAAACAATGGCTAAGAATAGAATTATTACCTAGGAATTACAATTACCAGACATTTTAAAATGATAAGATAAGGGATAATGAGATAAAAATGAAGTTAAAATTTGACACCAATTCAGCGCAAATGCAGCTAACTTTAGTGTAATTCAGTTCTAACTAATTAAAAATGAATGTTACCACAGAAACTCGTAAACAACTAGACAGAAAATAAGAAACCAATATACAATACGCGCATAATGCAGCAGACAAGTATATGGATAAATATTTGAAATGTAATAATAAGAATTATGTAAAAATAAAAAAATAAAAATACAATTAAAGTAATATTAACATCACCATAGAAGCAAATTCACGTCCATAATGCCGATAAGAGAAAAGAACAGAACCTTCCCAAATTCGATGATTAATCAGAATAAAATTCCTCTTCAGGTCTGAGTATTTAATTCTAATTAACCCAAACAAATGCCTGTTTCAGATTAAGCAATAGTACATTACTATAAATGCTTAAACTCAGACTACAGGCATCAAAAAATGAAAAAAGGATACATTAAGAAAATTGTATTACCATGCGGCATAAATCATTCCTCTTCTACCACGTGTATACACAATCAACCTCAACAACTTAATCTAGAAGCACCGGAATGAACAAGTCGAAATTCTACCAGGGAGGCAGTACGAACGTTCACGGAAATACTCCCAAACCCGTCCAGTGAGTCTAAGCTGAAGACTGGACAAGCAATTCCGAATACAACTTCCCAAACATGCAGAACTGAATATGAATATGAATCATAGATGAAAATTCCTACTAAACAAGAATTCATAGGAAAACTGGATAATCGAGAATGCCACTATACACCATTATAAGGGCGCACAAAACGTAGTTTCAATACTGACAAAAGTTATATTTTTTTGCGAAAATAAAATTCAAAACATTAATGTTAATGCATCTTATTTTCCGATTTTTTGATTTTTCTAATGTTTTTGACTTAGTTTATTATTTTTCATTTTTATTTATTTATATAATTAATAAATAATTATATATAACATACAAACATACATATATATACATACATACATATATATATATATATACATATATATACACATACACACACACACACACACATATACATATATATATATATATATATATTTTTTTTTTTTTTTTTTTTTTCCTCTCTCTCTCTCTCTCTCCTGTATGTTAGTCACTATAATTGGGAATGTTTTCTAGGATGTTATCGAGTGAAATTTGATACACTGAGTTGATAATTTTAATAACAAAATTGGGGGGATATGCATTATTAGTCGCTGTACTCAATAATTCCATAAAGTGCGCTAATTTATAATATTCATCACAAATTTTATTGATTCTAAGAGCCTGGTTTATTATAATATTTCTAAATACAGATATATGCAGACAAGAGTCAAAATGTTGAATTTTTGATGTATTAAATTTAAAATCCTGTCTTTTATCATACAAGTTTATAACCATATTACAATTTTGTAAATTTAAATTTAAATCTAAAAAGTTTGCAACATTTGTGTCATTATTACTTGCATTTAATTGTAAATTATTTGGATATATATATATAGGCATTTGTATGGGTTAATTAGAATTAAATACTCAGACCTGAAGATGAATTTAATTCTGATTAATCATCGAATTTGGGAAGGTTCTGTTCTTTTCTCTTATCGGCATTATGGCAGTGAATTTGCTTCTATGGTGATGTTAATATTACTTGAATTGTATTTATTTATTTATTTATTTATTTTTTTTTTTTACATAATTCTTATTATTACATTTCAAATATATATATATATATATATATAATTGAAGAATTTTAATTTACTTGTATTATTTATACCAGAGATTGAACATATATATTGAAATAGTTCTGTACAGCAAAAATGAAAATAAGATAGTCTGAAGTGAATATTTGATCTGAAGTGAATATTTGATATCAATAATGACTATACGACAAGCTTGTGAAGATGTTAAAGAGAACATTATAAATAAAACATTATAAATAAAACAGGTACTAAATTCGTATAAAATACCCATTTTTCCCTGTTCCATAAGTTATGGAATAGAAAAAGAATTACTTGTGGTAAAGATAGGTGAATATAATCCCTTAACTACACCCTTACATTAAATTTTTTGTTATAAATCATTTATGAAATACAGGTACTTTAGGTACTAATCCCCTTGTTCCTTGCATAAACATACATGGTGTAAAAGCATGAATAGTATAAGATGAAAAGTTGCAAAACAGATTTATTTATTTATTTTTTATTTTTTTTTTTAGACGTGGAGCTAGTCCTTTCTGGCTCCCAAAAAAATTTTTTTAAATGAATAAATTGAAAATAGCGAAAAGCATTTCCGAAACTATGTACGTTATCAAGGGCCATACCTGGTTCGTTAGTGCTGATTCTACGTCTCTATGTGCATTACTGTAAATTGTATTACAGAAATAATGCACATGGCCCCACGTAGAAGAAAGTAGAAAATGGATCAGATATAAAAATAATCAAATGAAATGATCAAATATACCAGCGTTTGGCTGTGTATTTATATGAGAATACAATGTTATGTATAAGATGAATAAGAATAAAATAACATAAATTGCGTTACCCCTTGTGCTGCTAACATTGGAGAGTAATTGATACTCACTAAGCTTTTTCAACTTAAAACAGGTTACAGTTAAGTTGATAGACTAAGCGTGCAACTTTTGGAAGTGAAACATGGAGATGATAATTTGTTTAAAATTTTTTATTCAAAACTGGTTGAGATTGACCTGTCAATATGTTACTTAATTGAAGTAGGGTGTTGAATTTAAAATTAAATTGTGTTTTAATAAATGAAAAAATAAGGTTTGGCGGATATGTATTTTGTATAGTGGTGTTTATGAATTTAATAAGATGTTCTTTGTAGTAACATGGTGTACTTAATATTTTTATTCTAAATAACTGATTATTAATAATATTTTTATATACTGATTTTGATAGATTGTATGAATAATGTTGAAGTTTATTTACTTTGAAGTTATATGATTCAGTTTTGTCGTATATTTTAATTTTTAATGCGTCTTCATTTTGAATTTTTAAACTAACGTCTAGGTAATTGATCCAGTGTGATGTGTATATACATTTTCAATTAGTTGTAGATTAGGAGAATAAAACTGAAAGTTTAACATTGTAGCATCATTAGTAAATTTAATAATAATTAGATCATCAATGAATCTGCACATGAGATGACTGTTGAAAGGGTACTGAATTTCGTAAAAATGTAGATAAAGGTTGGCCAGTATAGTGGATGAGATTCCTCCCTGTGGAATTCCCTTATTTAATTTGTATATACAATTACCCTAAAAGATATACTGGTTGAACAGAATGAATTTTAACAATGTTTTGAATTTTGGAATAGAGATGCTTTTTGATTGAGTAAATTGTTCATATAAATTTAGTATGACTTTAAATAAATCATGACTATCAATATTATTAAAGAGGTCTTTGAAAGGAAAGGAACTCTGATGAAGTTTTAATATCATGTATGTAAGGTTGTTGTTTTAATTTATTGATCAGTTCTAAACTATCTTTGATTATATGTGTTCGTTGTGCAGTAAAATGATCATAAATTTGATTTAGTATAAATAGTAGTTGTTTGTCCGCAGCATTATTATATGAATTAAATCCTATAGTAACAGTTCTAAAAGAAATTGGTGATTTATGGAATTTTGGTATAAGTATCAGGTAAGGAAAATTAAGATTGTTTTTTTTTGTTTGTTTGTTTAAGTAGTTTGTAGTAAGCAATAATTTGTTTACGCTTTCACTTGAAATAACTTCGAAACTATAAAACATGTATATAAATATTAAGCGACAAAAATATGTACAGTGAAACCTGGTTAAAGTGACCACCCTTGGGACTGTGAAAACTGGTCACTTTTTGAAAATGGCAGTGGTTACTATATGAAAATGATATGGTCAATTTGAGAAAAGTTGTCACTTTAGCCAGGTGGTCAATATACCAAGGTGGTCACTTTACCAGGTTTCACTGTATAAGGAAAATTAGTTTCTAAATCTGTATTTTTTTTTAAGTGAAAGTTGCGTTTTATTTTACAAAATGTTATTCACGCGAAACCATTTCGGCTCCATCGGACTGGAGCCATAGCCGATTTTTTAAATATTCTTAACAATTTATTCAATAAATACAGAATAAAGTTTTCTTTTAGTTTAAAGGGTCACATCCCTACTTAAATACTCATATTTCAGTATTCAATTTACTGATGTGTTTAACACAATTTTCGACACAGTCATATATTTAGTTTAAAGGGTCACATCCCTCCTTAAATACTCAAATTTCAGTATTCAATTTACTGATGTGATTAACACAATTTTCGACACAGTCATATATTTAGTTTAAAGGGTCACATCCCTCCTTAAATACTCAAATTTCAGTATTCAATTTACTGATGTGATTAACACAATTTTCGACACAGTCATATATTTAGTTTAAAGGGTCACATCCCTCCTTAAATACTCAAACTTCAGTATTCAATTTACGGATGTGATTAACACAATTTTCGACACAGTCATATATTTAGTTTAAAGGGTCACATCCCCCCTTAAATAGTCATATTTCAGTATTCAATTTACTGATGTGATTAACACACAATTTTCGACACAATCATATACGGGGGAAAAAAATCTGTCATTCTATTTTTCCCATTTTACACACATTTTTCTTGCAATGATGGATTGATTAAATGTAGCACGCGCCTCCCATTCTGGCGCGATTATTTCATTTCTGTGAAGGGTACATAAATATTCATTTCTATCTACCTATTTAACCAGCAGCTATTTAAGTCACACACGCAAAGGATGACTAGAATAAACAAATTCCCGCCCTTTTCCCCGGTCTCAAAATGATAAAAAAGGAGACAAAAAATGGCGTGTCGCAGTTCAATGGCAACCGCCAGAGCTACGGAATTTTACTGTCGGAATTTTTCGTGACCAGTGTGATTAGGGACCTAAGTACAGAAAAAAGACACATTAAAAGAAATAGAGAGTAAAAAATATCGATTGCTGAAATAACAAGATACGAGTTTGTCTATCCCTTTTTTTTTTTCAGGTGGATTGATTGTTAGTTGTGTTATAAATGTCTATAAGAGAGCATATGTTCTTCAATACGCACAAAACAATATATATATTTGTCTAAGGGGCTTTTCCCGCTAGCGGTCACAAAATATAGCAACCCCATTTTTGAGCAATCAGTTTTACAGCAAGTTTTACCTGAGCCGCCCCCCTTTTTAAGTAGGCGCAAAAGTCGAAAAGCAACAAAATTGAGTCCAAGTTTAGCATGAGCAGGTCGAGTGGGTTCATTGCAAAGTCGAAAACACAACGTGAATAGTGCATTAAAATCGCAACAAACGTCGCTTAACTAACAACATTTAAAAGAAAAATATTTTCAAATGCACCCCCCACCCCTCACACACCCCTGCCCGTTTCAAGATGAAT
This sequence comes from Amaurobius ferox, assembly GCA_951213105.1. NCBI lineage: Eukaryota > Metazoa > Arthropoda > Arachnida > Araneae > Amaurobiidae > Amaurobius > Amaurobius ferox. Next base: position 114,510,148 of record OX578152.1, read on the forward strand.
TCATTCTTATTTAAGTAAAATTTAAATCTCAATTGCTAACTTTGCCGTAGAAAAGTGATTTTGTCAGGGAATGCTCATAATAATGTTAGAATCTTATATTAAAGAAACAAATCTCTGTAAAGAGAAGATATTTAGAATTTTGAATTTTAACTTCGATCTTCGCGAAGTGATCGTTTTTACACCTTACCTCCCTACTGGGCCATAGAAAGATCCAAACTCAAGTCAAAAGATACTGCGAATTTAAGGATTAAAGTTATTATTAAATCATTAATTTAATTGTAAAAAATTAACAAATAAAGTGACAATAAAAATAATTAAAATTTGACAAAGCAAAGACTTGAGACTTCACAATGACAAATTTTGTAGACCGTACCTCAAATGGTTTCTTCTTGGCGAAATTTTCATTTTGAGCACTACGTCGCTTAATTTAATTGTAATAAATTAACAAATGAAGTTACAACAAAAAGAATAGAAAGTTTTCTAGAGCTAAGACTTGAGACTTCAAAATGTTAAATTTTGAAAACCGTACCCCGAAACTCTTTTTTTTTTTGCGAAATTTTAACTTTAAGCAATACGGAGAATAGCTGTAAAAGTCGCAGTTTTCATCGAAACACCTTGATTTTTTTCAGGGAATATCTATATAAATAAAATTGAAAATCTGTCTATTTGTCTCATCATCACGAGAGAACGGGAAGCATTGAATTGGATGGAATTTTCGGTGTAGACTTGGAATAGCCCCACTTAAAATTTAGTTCATGTTTCGAGTTTCTAGGACCAGGGGTTGTCTAGATATTAATAAAAAACGCACAATTAAACCTTCCATAGAGATAGCATTATACAGACGATATTTTTTCTGCCAATTTACTTGAAGAAAATGATATGTCGCTTAGCGGTCTTCAGGTTTAAACATTATTATTATTAATATTTTCGGGGATTATTGATGTTTTCAACTTATTACGTCATTGTTTTATTTTGGCAAAAACTGTTGAAACTCATATATTGTATATAGTACGAGTAATCTTTTACAAATGCACGATTATATCTTCTAATCTACGAGAATATAAGTAGTACAATATATAAGCATATACTGGCATATATTGGAATCAATTACGGTCTTAAAGATTGAGGGGGATTATTGATATTTTTAATTCAATACGTTATCTGTTTTATTTTGACAAACATTTTTGAAACTAATATTGCAATACGGGTAATCTTCTACTAACATACGGGCATATTTTCTAATCTATAACAATATTAGTAAGGGTATATCTTCCCCTACAATTTTAGCGCTTTCATTTTGGCATATATTGGAATTAATTACGGCCCTTTAGGTTTAAAGATTACGGGATTATTGATATTTTCAATTTATTGCGTCATCTGTTTTATTTTGCAAAAATTTTAGAAATTCATATGTTATAGTACGTGTAATTTTCTACTAATACACGGGTCTATCTTCTAATATTCGCGAATATAAGTAGTACGAGTTCCCTACAATTTTAGCGCTTTTATTTTGCAACTATTGTTTCAATTTCATATTTTTTGTAAATTTGTTTACAAACGGGACCAGGATGTCTTATTCTTCAGATCTGCCCCTGAAGATAATTTTATATAGCGAGAACAGATATTCTTAAACTTATTTTTAAGAGCATTAAATTAAATATTTTAATATAATATTTTGATTAACAATGTCATTTAGTATACTATAGGAATGTGCACATGATTGTGAATTAAGTTTCTTTATATTATAAACTTTGTACGAAGAACGGGCATGCTGCTAGTTTATAATAAAATACAATCTTATATTTAAAATTCAAATCTCTATCTATTAAACTCGCAAATTTTAATTTCTGAATTTTTCTTCCCAGTATGCCTGCTGCCAATCTCTCTGAAAGGCAGGCGTTTTCCGATTTCCAGTTCAGCGAACGAGACTCTTCGTCTAAGATCCTAACTCACTGTTTTCGGGATTTTTAGAAATCTGAAAAAAACAACTATCGACTTTATCAAAATTCCAGCTTCTAGAGAGTATTCGAAATTTATCTGTCTCCCATTCATATAAAAAGAGAGAGAGAGAGAGATTCTAACTCTCTCTCTCTCTCTCTTTTATGTAGGAGAAGCGATATGTTTATTTCTCCTGGATCGCCTCTTTTACCCTCATTTTAGAGGTTTTTTACAAGTATTTAAAAATCTATCAAATATTTCATAAGTTTCGAAAGAACCCCCCCCCCCCCCCTCCCCCTAGTGGCCTAACAGACTGAAACCATGCACACTTATATTAATAACAACGTGACAGAATTTAATTGAGCCAAGTTTCGATTAAGATGAATATTTTCGCCGTAACATTATTAAACAAAATAATACTTATTAAAATAAATTGAAACGTCATTTTTTTTAATTGTGTTAGATTCCCTGACTTAAATACTAGGTTTAAAATAAAACATTTATCTCGATAAAGGCGACCATGATTCCTAAACTACTTTTTGGAGCAGGATGGACGCAAATTCTACGAGGGGGGGGGGGGGGAGAAAAAAACCCATCTTAAATAATAAAAGGCAATGTCTGTGTGTCTGTCTGTCTGGTACACTATGGGCTCAGCGACCGCGCGTCGCAGAGCTACGAAATTTGGCAAAATGTGTCCCCTCTCCCCCGGGAATGGGGGAGAGGGGACACATGAAAACCGATTTTTAAAATTTGAATTATTTTTTTGTTATTTAATGTTTTATGCGATTTCGACCGTTTCTTGTCCTTTTTTCTCCACCATCCAGACGTCGTAGAAAAAAACAAATCACAGCACCGAAAAGAACAGACAATTGCGAGTAAAAATACAACAATTTCAAATCTCAATTTCATTTTCTAATATTTTTTAAAAATTTTAAAACAAAAGTCACTTTCGGCTAAAAAAAAAAACGAACTTTGGTTTTTAAATCCTCGCATCGGGAAAAGTATCGACTATTTCGACTAATAATTTACATTTTTAGAAAGCTCAAACATCAGGGATTCTTACAAGTCCAATCTGGTCAAGAAATAATTATAAATAGCCGCATTTCTCGAGGATTTTCAATTTCCGCGAAAGAAGAGATCGACTCCCACTTCCCGCAAGAAGCACGGCGTTTTTATAGCGATGGTTTGCGTACGGATGTTCGGTGGCATATTTGAGACTGTCCTGAAAATCATCTGCAGTTTGTAAAGTCTTGATTTAGACAACGAGAGAGTTAAAAATAATAAGCGTGTTCTTGAGAAATTTTGATGAAAATAAATTTTATCAGGGATAGGATTTGTCGTAGTTTAATGTCTGTCTGTCTGTGTGTGTGTGTGTGTGTGTGTGTGTGTGTGTGGTCTTTGGCAATCGGAGACCCGGGGGGGGGGAAGTGACACATGAAACTGATATTTGATATATTTTTCAAGGTCATTATAAAATTTAAATGATTGAATTATAGTTTTAACGTCATTAAACTAAAACAAACTTTGTTAATTCCACGGGGTTGAGGGCGCGGTAGCCCAGTGGTTAGCGCGCAGGAATTGCACTCGGTAGACTCGGGTTCGATTCCCACCACTGCCAAAACTGCCGCCGTGTTCACGCGGAGTACGATCACGTTAAACATATGGGTCCGTAAGTCCTTTCGAGAGGTTGGTGGTAGGGGAAGGAGGGTACGATCCCTGTGGATGCCACCCTCACTGGGTTCCGGTCTAAATTGGGTGGCACTTCCTGGCCGTCTAAATAGTTACCTTACACCTTTCTGGTAGGTCGCGCCAGCGAGATTGCCACGGTCAGAATTTTCAAGGGTAGCGAACAGGCTGGTCGCCAAAGGCGGCTAGTAGAATTAATAAATATCACTGACCCAATTTAATTTTCGCAAATCCAACAATGATTTAGAAATCGAAAGCCAAGAAACAATATAAACCGACATCTCTCGGTTCACACCCGTTATATTTCAGGATATGCGCCTCATAATAATGAAAATAAGATGAGACGTCACGGAACTCTCTATAACGTTTGGAAGCGTAAGTGACCGGCGAACAAATACTTAAAATATTCATGTTCACGCGGCCGCATGTGTGGCAATCAACCGCCATTTGCAGCGTGAAATATTCAACAGCCAGACAGGCGATTTCATTTCGGTTGAGATATCAGGGATTAATACGAACGCCCTATTTTATATTTATAAAGACATTCAATCTTGGATTTTGTGACCCAGCGTGAAACAAATTTAACGGATCTATCAAAGCATTTTTATTTTTTAAAACAATTGTATCATATAGAGAAATAATTGCTTTTCAAGAAAATCTTTGAATTCGAGATTGAAAAAACACGTTTTATTATCTCCTAAAGGCCGTCTGTAAGGGGGCACCACATGCGTAGGAGGCGTCGGGGGCAGGCTCCAGAGGAAATTCGTATCCCCCCCCCCACACACACACACACACCACCACCACCACCACCACTTCCCGGCTGTCCAAACTGCTACCTTACACCTTTCTGGTAGGTCGGACGGTCTGGGTCTCAATAACAACACCACCACCACCACCACCTCAATATTTTTTTAAGAAAGAAAAGACCAGAAAATTTTACAAAAAGAGGAAATCAAATATGAAAAAGTAGCCCATGATAACTGTTTGTAGGGAGAGGTGACTCCGATCGCCTGAATTCATTTCGAACATTTTCGAAAAGATATCGTTTGTACGTGTATATGCATTTGTCTGTTTAGTGTGGACACCTACCGCTATTAAAATTATAGATAGATGCATTGTATGAATAACTATAGAACTGGATGAAATATTTAGTAGTTCTCAGGATTCAAACTGGAATTAATTGAATTTTAAAATATCTGTTTGTATAGGTGGTGTGGGGTGTGGTGTGGGGTATGTGCGGGGTGTGGAAACGATAATTGAAGAACCAAAATACGTACCGCTATAGGTTTAATTAGAATATTTTGAAATTTGCATTATGAGAACTCGAATCATTCAAACTTTATGATATTTCATAGCATTATTTCTTATGTAAAAACATGGTCATTCCACACTAGACCATTTTATGTAGCACAGGCAAATGCTAGAAGACCACGAAGTTCTGGGGGCACATGTTCCTATTCAATGCACCCCTTTTTCATTCCCTGCAATATAATGTATAGGAAAAGTATTGGAATCGTGTCGAAAATCGCAACTCGAGATTTTAACGGATCTACACGTTTGGGGACCTCTAGAACACAAAAATACTGTTGCTGCAAACGCGCAATGTTCCGCTTGACGCCTCCTCTTTCGTCTGTTTGGAAGACCAGGCTAAGAAAATACAGTGCATGACGTGAGCCCAGGATTTCCCAATTAGAAGAAGGGTTCCAGATTTGGCGATTTATCGCTAATTTGGCAACTTCCGGAATGTTCTAGAAACTTCTCGATAGAGCAATTATTCTTTGAGATATGGAGATTTCCAGAAGTTTCTATGGAGATACTATAAAAAGGACTCACCCCTCCTTTGCAGTGGAGTTGACGAATGGATGTGACACGAGCTACATTGGACTGTGATTTTAGTCGATGTTTTGAGAATAGTAGCTGCAGTTTTGTGAAATGACTTTCGTCAACATTCTGAGAATAATATCGCTTATTCTGTCAAATTAATGGAGCATTTAAGTGCTGTTTGATTGTATACTGTTCCTATTTACTTTGTGCTTATGGATAAACGTAAGTTATCCAGAAACTTAGACTCGTCCTTGTACCCACGATTCTACAGAATACGTTTCGTTACACTATCTTTGGTCCCCATTTTGTTGCTCCAAGTCCTCTGGACGAGCCGGACGGCCTGGGGCTTTCACACTATCTTTAGTCCTTCCCGGTCGTCCAAATAGTTACTCAAGTCCTCTGGATGAGTCGGACGGCCTGGGGTTTCCACACTATCTTTGGCATGACGTCTGTATGTGTGTCAGTCTATGCAATGTATGTATCCACTCTAGCTAAAAAACTAATTGACCCAATTTCATAAAAATTTAGTAGACAAGTCACTTATGGGTGACCCTGGTGCTGATTATATTTGAGTACAATTCTGGAAAAAAGAACCTGTCTTTTTTGCGCAATGGCCCGCAAAAATTGTCAAAATATAAAATAAAAAACTACGTATACACACGTCTATTAATTAAATGCTTGTTTTACATGTAATTTTTGACGCTGAAAAGAATAAGATCAACCCCATTACTCTAGGACAAGCTGTTCTCGGAATATTTTAGTTTTTTCGCATTTTTACTACGCCGCCTTTAAAAACACGCCCAGTTATCAAATGAAATCGAAAATTGAATTAAAAGTGCCAATTTAGTGTCACTGCAAATAATTATGCGTGTTATTTTGTGCCATTAGACTCAATTTAATGAATTATTAAAGAAATAAAGAGAAAATGAATTTGAGTCTATAGGAAAAGTCATGTATTGCCCACATCAATTTTTTTTCCTATAATTTTTTTTATGAAGGGGGGGGGGGAGCATTTACTTAGGGCTTCGGCATGGGTTAAGGCGACCCTGACTCCACGACGCCGTTAGTATAGTCTAGCTAGACTCTAGGTCGAAGAATTACATTTAAACAACGATATGGCTATACATAGCATTAAAATAGTATATATAACACATATCAGACAAATGCATTCCATTCAGCGATGTTACTGCCACAACAAATTGAATATACACTGCATGATACTGTAGAAGCGGAGAAAATAATAAGTGGTAGTAAACTGTATTCCTGAGAGATGAATTTGATATCTTTTAAAATTGTGGAAATCGTTGCAACAACCGTCAGTTTCGTCGCGAAAAACCGACAATAACGAAATAGTCGTTTCTCTTTTTAAATAAAAAGATGAATATAACCGTTGAAACAATAGAAATACCCGTGAACAGTTCTCAAATATAACGACAAAGAAAAGTAGAGATGTGATACTCATCGTAAAAAAATAGACGACCTCCCCCCCTCCCCCTCCCACACACACTGCAGTGAAATCTGAGATAATGTATCATGTATATTCTTTGAATGTACCTCGTATCCAGAGAATGAAATGTGAAAGCATTTTTCAATTTCGAGATAAGATGGCAATACAGAGTAAAACGAAATCACTCGGCTAGTGTTGCCAGAGAATTCTTGCAAAAACGGTAAACAGAGAAGAGAGAAAAGTGGAAGTCTTCTTTCTTTCCGTATGAGACGAGGTCTTTCAAAAGAAATGGAAGCAGAAGATCTCCTCCTCTCTTGGGAGAAATAAAACGACTGTGGCGATGAGAACGACTGAGCATTAGAAGACTTCAGAAAGAAAAGGTAATAAAGGAACGCTATTTCGATAGTAGAACATGAGTTGGTGTTAAGAAGATAATGTCTAGTGTAAAATTGCAAGAAAATACCGATAAAAACAAGATGATATTCTAAAAATGTTTTTAAGTGTAGATTTTGCTTTGTAAGATAGACAAAATTTTCATTAATATGATTGCAAGTAAAAAATATCTGTAGTATGAGTCTCCTCTACTTTCTCATAGACTCGTTTTCCATTTTTAGTACAACTTCTATTAAAATGTGGGAAAAAAATTTATTATTTTTGGATTTCGTACCGAGTTATTTTCTTAAAATATATCGTGAATTATTATTATTATTATTATTATTATTATTATTATTTTAAAGTTGGCAGGAGATTAATGACACAATGAAAATTAGATGCTACCACAATGGAATTAAAAACTATAATTTTATTGATAAAATATAATTTAAACAAGAAAAGACAATCATGCATAAAGCATTGATTATGAAACACTTTCCAACTTCAATGCAATTTTATTTAAACATCTCTAAAATGCGATACATTCAGCAGTAATATTTTCAAAATTACCACAATACAACAATAATTTATTATATTTGAAAACTCAAAACTTCATCAAAAAATGAACTTTATGCAAATGACGTCATTGAAATATAAATCGCCTGGCTCTCTATATAAAAGCAGTAAATATTTCATTCATCCACTTTTATTCCATTCCTTTCATTCATCACAATCCAACAATAATTTATTTTACTTAATTAAAACCATGGAGGTAAACGTAATTTAACTCTATGCTTAAAACTTCATCGAAAAAGTCTGCTATAAAATTGTCTGCTTCTCTATGTAAAATAAATGAATGTTTCATTCATATCAGCTATATTGCAAACTCCAAAGCTAAATAATTTTGCGTTAAAGAAATTCAGCAATTCTTATACAACTCATCTTACAGCTTGATGTGTTTACATTCTTCATAAGTGAAAAGTAGGCTTCCTTGTAGAAATAATTAAAGTTTGATGATCATTTAAACTCAAATATATTGTAATTGCGTTGTTTCATAATATAGATGCACAGAAATTAATCAAAAATAAAGCGGTTTTAGGACGGATACAACACTAAATATAAATTAAAAAGAACTTTAAAAACACGATTTTGACACACAAGATGGATGACATATTTTATTTTGAAGTGGGTCACGTGATCTCTTCATATAATATGGGTATCATTATTATTTTAATTATTATTTAAAAAACTACCGAATATATTTTGCTAAAAATTTTTTCATAATTTTTATGGGATAATTTGAATATTTCCTAAAACTTTCGAAGCAATTTGTGAATTTTAAATTCGTTTAAAAAATGTTTGAAAAATTAGGTTCAATATATTTCATTCTTTCAACCCGGGTTCAATCCAAAACTAATTGGATGATATTATTCATTTATATTTCCATAGCTCCCACAGACCGTCTGAATAACATACTAAAATTTTATATTAAGTCATTTTTACCGCAGTTATCGAGCGAACGGACAGACAGACAGACAGAATGGACAAAGTCATAAACACTTTTCAAAAGTTAAAAAAAATGTCTGTTCTAACTACAAATTAAAATATTTCAAGAATGGTTAGTTGCACATTAATAGAATTAAATAAAAAAAAAGTTAGGTAAATTTTTTTGCACAGAATGCTATAAAAACGAATTTTATGTGTCAAGTCATTCGAAATAGCTGAAAGAATGTTAGAACAAAAAATTCCGCAATTTATAAATTTTTTGGTAAAAAAAAATTCAAGATTTTATTAGATTTAACTTATAGATCAAACCTCACGTGTATGCGAAATTTCAAATTTTTACTCCCAGCAGTCTGGGCTATGCAGTTCACCCGGTCTCACTCAGATGTATGATACAGGTGAGAAAATCGAGTGGTGCCTCACACTACACTCTCGTCTTTTTCACACTTACTATAAAACGTTTACTCGAATATTGGTTGTTCTTAAAGCTTTACTAATGGGAAAATCTTACTTAAATGGCGAAATTCTTTGAAGTATGTACACAAAATGGGAAAGTATTTCGAAATTCTGCCATTGGATAATTTCCAAGAATGATTGCCCAGAAATTTTACATTCTCAGTCCGCTCCTCTAGCTCCTAGGGGTGTCGTTTAATCCAGACGATACTGTTACATGACTTTACCCGATGTTCATTATTCTAATTTTACGGTTTTATCTGCAAGTGAGCAGCTGTGTCGAACAAACAGCTCCAGATGTTTAATTGGCCGGTTCTGGAGACAGTGGGTCGTCTTAATGGGCCTCTGCCTTCGACTAGGAAGTTTGCATATGAGTCGATGATAATTCTGCGATCGTGAGCTTGAACTTAGACATTTTTATGCTCAAGTGCATTTCGTGATCTAAGAAATGGCTTTTCTGTCCCCAGCATTACAGATTTGCACAAGCTCGATCCTGGCCCGCGGGCCAGGGCTTAGGCTCGGACCGATCCTCGTGTCGGATCGGACTTGATTTCTCTAAATAGTTTCGGACCAGGCAGGGCTTAGTTTCTAAAAATCCGGACTAGACGACTTTCAGGTTTGAAAAATTCATAAATGAAATTTAATAAAATACATGAAATTGTTTTGTTGATATTCGCTAAAATTAAATGTTTGTGTGTTCGGGTGTCCCTGGTATACTACTTTGTGACAGGTATTTATTGCCATCTGTATACGCGTTTCGTGCATTCGATTCCTGCGATTTAGACCAGTGTTATTTAAACTTAAAAAATTGACATTCATGGAAAAAGGCTTATAAAAATGAATAAAACACATTATTAATTATATTTGTCTAATTAAGGTATTATTTGTAATTGAAAAAGAAATTAAGCGCTAAATATACAAAAATGTTCTTCTTCGACTGTCCGACCCACCCGAAGGTGCAAGGCATGTTTGGACGACCGGGACAAAGCCACCTAATTTAGACAGAAACCCAGCGGGGCCGGCATTCACAAAGCACGTACCGTCCTTCCCTTACCACCGATTTCTCGGAAGGTCTTACGGACTCACATATTTAACGTACCCGTACTCCTGAACACCGGGATAGTTTGGGCAGAGCCGGGAATCGAACTCAGGTCGTCCGAGTGCAATCCCCGTGACTTAACCACTGAGACTGTCCCGCCTCAAGGTTAAATGTTTAAAAAAAACTCCTCTACTTTAATTGTTTCTACGAAAATTGCACAAATTCGTGTTTTTGACACATTTGGATAAACATCATTTCGGGCCGAAACTGAAGAGAAATTTCGGGTTCGGGCCAGGTTCGAGCACTTGCACTCTATGGCAGGACCAGGCCGGATAAAAATCAGAAATTTTAGTCCAATACGACCTTTATCCAGCAACATTCACAAAACCCATTCACCAGATTTTCACGATTTTTTTTGTGACTAAATGTCTGGAGTAGCAGATTAGATTCGACTTAAATTCTTGGTCCAAATCCAGAACGCATTCAAGTTTGACTTACGAACCATTTGCTGAAAAAAGTCTCCGAAATTATTTCCAGAACGGCTGCTTTTTTTAAATGTTTGGTGCTGTTTCTGAAATCCCAGCGTTGCCGAATATTACTATAAACCGATTTATGTGGTTTCTACATTCTTTAGATGTACATTTTACCAACCTTCGAATACATTCGAATGTGAACTACGAACATCATTCTCATGAACTCAGCATGCTCTGTTCACATTTAATTTATCCGAAAAAGAGGGTGTTCATAAGACAGACATTATCAGAAAAATGGTTGATTCGTATTCGGAAATGCCCCAAACTTGTAGATCTATTCAACTTTAAGAGTCGAAATTTTGATACAAACTATTGTAAAGAAAATAAAAATGCCATAACAGAAAAAAAAAATTCAATACAGAATAAATAAGAAAGATCAATCATGCATACAGCATTGATTGATCAATTTTGGATAGCGATAGAATTGATGCGTAGTACTGTTTTGAATTGAATTTTTCTACACCATTAATATCATTCCATTTCGTGTGTGGTTAAAATTTATTTTCTACTTTTTCGCGCACCAATGTTGTGCAAAGGGAGGACACTAAAAAAGTTGTTTTGTTTTGTTTTCCCTTCACATATTTTCATATTTTTTCTAAAAATCGAACGGACGACACACAAGAAAGTGTAAGAACACAACCGTTTGAAAACTCTGCTGTAGTCGTTAAGAATCAGATAATCTTGGAAATCTCTCTCGAAAAAAATTCCAAGAGTAAGCTGGAAGTGCAACGAATCTTCACCGCATCTCAGAAGCCAGATCGATGGAAGAAGGGGTCCCATCTGCTGGCAGAGTGCCCGAGCAAAAAGGTTCGGAAAATTCAGCTAGTGCGAAAACTCTGTTACAAATATATATATATATCTCCTTTTGTTACAAATATAATAAGCTATCAAAGTAATTCTATGTAGTTCTGTACTTACGTTTAAGATTGCCCTCCGTGAGCGCCCATACGGAAGAGCTAAAATGTTGCCACCTTGAAAAAAAAAGCTTTCAAAGAATTTTTACGATAACATTTAATTAAAAAAAAAATTGGGGTACGAAAATCTAAAAAAAAAAGATCTTTTCTTCTTTTCTGTCCAATGATTGTGATATAAATGGAATTAAACACTGAGGTATATAAATGTATGAGAAAATCGAATTAAGCTCTGTTAGTTTGTTTCAATTTCACTGCGAGGTTAGATAACTTGAAATTTTTAATAACTTCCCCGAATTTCCTCTTTCACGGACTCGAGAAACAGCACACTTTCTAATCGATTTGACGGCAACCCTGACACATTGCCCCTTGGAAGGACATCAATCCCGTGAAATTCGGGTAAGAGTGATATAGAGGTCCTTCAGAACCAAGTAGCGATTGTTGATACTTTATTATCATTATTATTATTATTATCACCGACGCATCCAATGACACAAGTCTGTTTTGTGTCGCTGTGATAACAATAGTGTGGCTTCAATTCATAACTCAGCACAGCACTACAGTTGTGATGGGATACAGCCAAAATTACCAGGGAATAGATTTTAAGGAGTACGTCTTCTGAAATCCGGTATCACAGGACCTAAAGCATACAGGATACTTGTGAAAGCTCCCCCCCCCCCCCCCCAAGAACTTTGTAAAAAAGAGTCGATTAATGTACACGTTTGGTCAATCTACAATAAAGTTGCCATGCCCGCTCGAATAGAAGGAAGTGCAGAGTCCTAGCGGGAAAAAAATTAGAATAATAGACTCGGCAACAAGTCGAGATAGACGATAAATGTCCATTACAAAGGCGTAGAGGATTTTCTAATGAATCCCTTCTATTTGATCCCGTCTATTCCCTACGCTGCAATCCCTTTTATTCAAACGAGCAAGCTCGCCTTAGTATAATAGGTAGACCTAACGTTTACACTCTTATGTATACACTCTAACGTAGACTTAACGTATACATTCTTGAAAGTTATTCGACTTTCCTGCAAACCCCGTATAGTATATGGGGAAATTGGCCATGCGATCTATGGATATTAATGGCATCGAAATAGTTTTTTATATTAACACGGGTAAGACAATTGCATCCATTGGCATTTCTACACTGTTGCCAACTTAAAGTAAGAAACCTTTAAAGAATTTTTACGAAAATATTTTAAAAAGTATAACTGGGGTACGAAATATGAAAAAAAAATCTTTTTTTTTTTGTGTGTGATAATGATTATGATATAAATGGAATTTTTGCATCATTTATTTGGTTCACAATTATAAAAACAGCTTGGTTATTTATATTTAACTTATTACATAAATAATTAACTTTAGTTCCGTATGCAAATTTTGATAGCTGTCTACCTACTGCGTGTTATCTATCCACAGTCAGTAATTCGTTTGCAGACGATTTTAAAAATGCCTCCAGGAAAAGATGTTAAATGAAGTGGAAGCACGAAATGTGCACAATTTGCTTAGCAATGGTATGTCTATTATTCAAATATTGTAAAGATGTGGTAAAAATTAATATTTTTTCAAATTTTAGATTATAAAATTGCCACTATTTGAATGGTTTCGGCGCAAATTTTGTATGTTAATCATTTTTCGTTAATAAATTCCGTTGAATTTTAATAACTTAATTTTTTTACTGGATTCGAAAATCGAATATCAGTCAATTAAAATCTAGATTAAATATGTTCCGTACTTTAATTTCTGTTTTGAAATAAATGTTTTGTCTCTAAACTAATAAATGTTTTTTCTCTTAAATCAGCTTCTTAAAAAAAATTATACGTCAGTAGTTTTCTATGATAATGTTAGTTTCAAAAGTTTTCCCATACTTTATATATTCTCCCCCTTCCTCCTTCATCATTCACACTGTGGCAACCGAAAAAGAAAAGATAAAAGCTTTTAGTTAAAGTTTTACATATTAAATTCTTTTAAGATAATTATTATTTTAATATTAAATTCATTAAGATGACCTGGCCGTTAATTCTCATATAGTGGAATTATTTATTTAATCGTACATTGCAAGTTGTGCCGCTATAAACCCTCCAATTATTTTACCTTTCGTGTGAGTCCTGTAAAGGAATAATTAATTAATAAAATGCTAAATTGATCACACCATTTAAACTTAAACAATAAAACATTTATTAACAACATCAATTTTAATTAAATTCAATTACACTATTTAATTATATTATTTCAGCGGAGGGGACATGCGTGTGACCAAAACGGAAAATCCAAATATTAGTTATGACCAGATATCATTTCAATGGGCACATACCTTCAAGTCTGTCTTGGACTTTGTCAGCATCTGTATTTAATGTCGTTCATTTACAGCATTAACTCTTGGTGTAATGCTCTCACACGTAAATGTAAATTCGTTGAACATATTGACTGCTGTAACGCTGCACTCGCACTTATTTCATTCTCTTAGTAAATCAATTCATCGCTGTAGTATCTGCACAAGTCATAATGTCGAAGTTATCTGTTCCAAGTCTAAGTCAAAATTCCATCGTTGTCTGCTGGTATGCTCCTAAGTCAAAACTCAATAATTGTCTTATCTAGTCTGCTCTTAAGTCAGCATCTTGATCGTTTCTACTCTCGTTCTCGGGTCACAGGCTGTGGTTCTCTCGGAGGGGGGGTAACTCCTCCTTTTCTTCCATTTGGCGCTTATTGGTTACTCCTTTACCCAATGGCACCATTCTACGTTTCGTAAGGCCCAGCTCAGCCCCTCTGGTATGGCACCCCTAAATTTATGGTCTTCTGACCTTTAGGTTCACGGAGTGATAAACTTCGGTGCCAGCCAGACTACAAGCTTTGTCTGCCGTTTTGACCACCATAAATTTCTACATAAAAGTGTCTCATCAAATGTGAGATCTATTTCTGGTTTCACACACACACAGCAGTTTTCTGGATTTTTAATTGCGGCCCATCTCGAAAATTGAAAAGCTGAATGCGACACGCACGAAAAAGTGGCCGACCATACTGTTTTAGATCATGGAAAGATAGTTTGAGTAATTGCGACATGATAAAGGAATGAAGATATAAGCCTGAGAGAAAAATCAATGCATTTATCTGTTAAAGACAGAAAATGCAATGAAGGCTTTAAGAGAGAACGAAGTACGAAGAAATATGTGAACAAGCAAATTCTAAAACCCATGTTATATTAAGGATGACATGATTGTGAAAAGAAAGTGAAGTGAAGGGAGACAAGAAATGTGCCCGGTCTTGAAGCCGGAAATTGAAATGCAATTGACTCGAAGAATGAATGTGAGAGTATTGGATATTATTATCTACTTTTCAAACGGCTGTTTCTGACAGCTGTTTCTGAAGTTACATTTTATAAAGCGGCATACGCATACTTTCACTAAACTGTATACAGCAAGTCGTGCGTTAGGAAAATAATAGCTGCACTTTTTATATAACCTTTACGTCATCGTAAAGCCCGCCTACTTTTATCTTTATTACGGTGATTAGTTATTTGTAAATTGATTGTTTGCGTATTTTTTTTAATTATTTTAAATGAATGCGCAATTCTTACCAAAGAACTGACAAAATCTATCTTAAACGATCTATCATAAACTGTTTAATATTTTTCTTCGTAAAAAAATTCTCTAAATATTGTTACGGCGTATCCTCTTGAATCGTGGGTGTACTCTCAGGATACAAAAAAAATCTGATGCGGACAGCACATGACTTTCTCTGCAGACTCTTATTCGCGTTCTCTTTATTTCTTCAATAATTCATTAAATTGGGTTTAACTGCACAAAATAATACCCATAATTATTTAAAATGACACTGAATTTACACTTTTAATTCAATTTCCGTTCTCATTGGGTAACTGGACTTATTTTCAAATGTGGCGTAGCGAAAATGCGAAAAAACTAAAATATCTCGAGAACGTTTAGTCCTAGTGTAATGGTGTTGGTCTTATTCTTTTTATCGTTAAAAATTAAGCATAAAACAAGCACACAGACGCCACGCTAAAAATAGTTTTTTCGTATTCAAGAGGTCTCGGAACGTGTAGATCCGTTGAAAACTCGAGTTGCGATTTTCGGCATGATTCCAATACTTTCCCTATACATTACCATGTATTTCAGGGAAAGTAAAAACTATTTTTAGCGTGATGTCTGTCTGTCTGTGCAATGTATGTATCCATTCTAACTCAAAAACTAATGGACCAAATGTTATAAAATGTAGTTTGTAAGTCACTTGTGGGTGACCCTGGTGTTGATTAGTTTTGGGTATGATTCGGGTATGGCCCGCCTTTTTTTTTGCGAAATGGCCCGCAAAAATTGCCTATATCCACTCTAGCTGAAAAACTAATAAAACAAATTTTACAAAATTTGGTAGATAAGTAATTTGTGGGTTACCCTGGTGCTAAGTAGATTTTGGTACGATTCGAAAAAAAAAAACCCTGCCTTTTTTTGCGAAATGGTCCGCATAAATCGCCAATATCTAAAATAAAAAACTACGTATGCACAAATATATCCATAAAATGCTTGTTTCATACGTAATGTTTAACGAAGAAAACAATAAGACTAACCCCATTACACTAGGACTAGCCGTTCTCGAGATATTTTAGTTTTTTTTTATTTTCTCTACGCCACCTTTGAAAATAAGTCCAGTTACCATATGAGGACGAAAATTGAATTAAAAGTGAATTAAATTTAATTAAAATAAAGAGAACATGGGTATAAGTATGCAGAGAAAGTCATGTGCTGCCCACATCAGATTTTTTCGTATTCTAGAGGTCCCAAAACGTGTAGATCCGTCGAAAACTCGAGTTGTGGTTTTCGGTATGATTCCAATACTTATACATTGCCATGTATTGCAGGGATTTCTGGATAACTAATGCGAATTTCTGGATAACTAATGCTGTTATTTAAAAGCACTAAAAAGCGTAAACAGAAACAGTGTGACACTAATAACTCGATAATTATCTTAAAAATTCACTAGACAATTGTCAAATTCAATAAAACAGCTATTAATTGCTCAACTAATTCACAAAAACAGCAGATACTCTTGTTAACAAAACTAGAGCTCATACAATACAGGCTGACTTATTAAGCTTATTAAAGTTCAGTAAGGTTTCTCAAATACATTGGTTACCATATTTAGCGGTTTAACACGTGCTCCAAATATTGATTATTACACGCATTTGAGCATTTGATCACGTTAACAAATTTTCAATTGAGTTATATTTTTATAAATATGAATTAGATTGCAGTAACGTTTGTAATTACGAAACACTTATTCACAAGAATCAAAAATATAATTCTCACTCTATAAGCAGATTAACAAATATATGGACATTTTTTTCCTATTATAATTTGAAACTGTTATACTTTTAGGTTTGGAAGAGAGAATAACACATTCAGGATGATGTTTGGATTACAAACCGCGTTTACTAAGATAAGACTATAATAACTAAAAATCAATAATAATACACACTACAGTTGCCCAAATTATAAAATGAGTATTTAAAATACATACTTTATATAAAAATAGAAGTTTCAACTACAATATTGTAGAAGTTAGCTTGTACAAGTAATGCTCCTGTACCGGGTATCCAATGATCCAGCAGGCTATTTATAAGCTATTTTTACTTTCCTTATATACATAATGTATAAGGGAAGTATTGTGACGAGGTCGAAAATTCGAATTCGAGTTTTCGACGGGAGAGCACGTTTTAAGCATCCCTGATCACGAATCAAACATTTTTGAAGTGATGTCTGTATGTGTGTGTGAAAGTGTGTGTGTGTGTGTGTGTGAAAGTATGTGTGTGTGTGTGAAAGTATGTGTGTGTGTGTGTGTGTGTGAAAGTATGTGTGTGTGTGTGTGTGTGTGAAAGTTTGTGTGTGTGTGTGCGTGTGTGTGTGTGTGTGAGTGAGTCTGTGGAGACGATAACTGACGAACGAATGGACCGATTCGAACGAAATTTGGCACAAAAATCACAATCCATAAACACTGGAAGCCTATTGTTTTTATATGCAATCAAATGTTCAGAACCCGCCCCCTAAATTTTCGACTGAAATTCTGAAAAAATCATCAAAAAATCAAAACCGCTAACAAAGTTACGCAAATAGACATTTCTTATGTCATTTTTCATTAGAAAACGATTGACATAAATTTTAGAACGCTAACATGAACCGTTCTCGAGATATTATACATTTTTCAAAAAATTATCAAAAAGTCATATAAAATAAAAAAAAAATATTTCCTATTGAGAAACATGTTCACTTTTCATATGTAATACCATGCGATAAATTTAGTGACATCATTCTCGCGGAACTAGCTCGTTCCAGTCATGAAAAAAGATACTTTGAGTAATACTTTTGTATTTGAACGCCAATAGTCATTTATCTGCTGTAAGAATAACTTATTTCTCCGTCCATAACGCTTGGCGAGATTTTGGCAACGAATTTGTCGGAATGTCGCCAACTTGGCGACATTTTTAACTGTTGCCAAATTAACAAAAATCTCGCCAAAGGGATAAAAATGACGCTAAATCAATGAGAATGACGACTAATTGAAGAAAATTCAATATCTTGGAAAGAATATAAGTATCTACTATAAGAATAACATATTTTTTAACTGTAAAAGTAGTAAATTCATTGCATTATATAAGAAAGTCATGTGATGCTCACATCAGATTTTTTTATTCCCTCTTCATTTTGGGGAAAGCGAAATTACCTAAACCCTTTTCTAGTATGTTTAGAAAAATTATTTCAATAGTGCTTTCTAAAGTGAAAATACGAATAGAGCTAATGCTAATGGCTTACGCTTCCGGCCTTCAATAAGACTTCCGGCCTTCAATAAGTGGACTTCAATAAGCTTGACGCGTCAGCTCGGATATAGAGGAGCCTTACACGAAACACTGACGTATCTCACAATTTAATTCATCTCGTATCACGACAAATCTCTTCAACAGAGCTAGCCATAACTCCCTTATATGTTCTCCACAGAAATTTCTAAAAAGTACTCATATCTCCGAAACTAGTCCATATTTCAAGTAGATTCGGAAACTTCCCAGGTTGGCGATATTTCGTTAAATCTGGCATCCATGCCTAGAAAAGTCGCCAAGTTACGGTGACCCTACTATTACGTAATTGCAATGGTTGCTTATAAAAGCGACCTTGCGAGGACATAAAGTATAGTGAAATGTGTTACACATTAGTAACAATACTTGTAATCTTCGCAGATATACTTTACTTTGTATTTCTGTGTTTAGCAAGGGATTTGAAATGAAATGAAATATTAATGTTTAATCTATCGCGATATGACATTTTTTTACAGGAAAACTTCGGTTTCTTGCCAAAGTGGGGAATTTTTTTTTTTTCTAAAAGTATTCTAAAAGATTACATTCCCCCACCACCAGCCCCAAGATTATCTACGTGGATCAAAATGAAATGCTTTATTTTTGAAATTTCGATATGAATAATATCTGTGGTTGGGATTTCTCTCAAAGAAAAACTGGAGCATTACGAAAAATGTAAAAACTTTGGACGTTTATACCCCTGAATCAAATAGATAAAAATGTAAATAAGTTTTCTTGTTTTGTCGGAAATAGAGTCTAATTTATAACGATATAAAAATAATTTCAATCATTTAATATTTTGAACTTTTTGTTTTCGAAAAAACTTTAAAAAGGTATCTCTTTGAGCGAGTATTTTTTCTTTTTCTTTTTTTTTCTAACTGTCAATCAAAAAATATAGTAAATTATAAAAGATAGATATAAACAGTAAACGACAAACCCAAACGTCATGTCGCATTTCGTCTTTTTCCAACTTCCCATGTGTCCTTTACAGACAGCTGAACCCTTTTAATCTCATATACTACATTCAACTTAGACAAAAGATCAATATCATTAAAAAAAAATTTTGTTTTGTTTTGTTTTTAAGAATAAAGGGACTTTAGGGACCACATAGCTAAAAAGGGGACTTTTAGGAACCTGTTAAAAAAAAAGCGACTTAAGGGATTAAGGAACCACCACTAAAAGCCCTGTAAATTCTAATTTAATCACTTCTTTCAATATCAAACATTTTATACAACTGAGTAAAGTTTTGCAATAATTTCAAATTAAAAGGTAGGAAATCTGATTAGGGTAGTACATGACTTTCCCTACATAATGCAATGTCTTTACTTCCTTCACAGTAAAATACTGGTACACAAGGATTCACAGTATGATATTGAATTAATACCACGCAAATACGAATTAGGCGTTTACACTAAAAAAGTTCGATTGAAGTTCGGGAATGCTTAAAACATGCTCTTCCGTCGAAATCCCGAATCCGAATTTTAATCTCCGTTACAATATTTTATACATTATACTATGTATGTAAGGAAAATAAAAATCAGAAATTTCGGATTCCCCCTCTAAAATGAGGCTTAGTTGACCAAATCCGCTCCTGAATAACACCATCAAGAAGAAGCGATGAAATATCAGAGTGTTTCAGGATAAAATATGAAAAATAAAAAAAAATAAAAAATAAAAAACAAGAAAGATCAATCATGCATAAAGCATTGGCTATGAAACACTTTCCAACTGAAATGCAATCCGCTGAATTTATAGCATCTCTAAAATGCGATACATTCAGCGCTAATATATTTTAAATTATCACAAAACTACAATAATTTATTTTACTTGAAAACTTAAAACTTTATCGAAAACAATGAACTTTATTCAAACGACATCATCGAAATATAAATCGTCTGGCTCTCTATGTAAAACAGTGAATATTTCATTCATACGCTTTTATTTCAGACGCCAGAGTAAAATAAGATTGCGTGAAAAAATTTCAGCAATTCTTATACAACTCATCTTACAATCACCTGTTTACATTCTGCATCCATTAAAATTAGACTTCGTTTTAGAAATAATTAAAAGTTGGGTGATCATTTAAACTCAAAAATATTGTAATTTCATTGGCGCAGAATATAGATGCACAGAAAATACGCAAAAATAAAGCGGATTTAGGACGGATGTAACATTCAATATAAATGTAAAAGAACTTTAAAATCACGAGTTTTACTCTAGGAAAAAAAGATGGATACCATATTTTATTTTGAAGTGGGTCACTTGATCTCTTCATATTATATGGGTATAATTATTATTTTAATTTTTATTTAAAAAACTACTGAACATATTTTGCTGAAATTTTTTTTATATATTTTATGGGATAATTTGAATATTTTCTAAACCTTTCGAAGCAATTTGTGAATTTTAACTTCGTTTGAAAAATGAGGTTCCATAGGGTTCAATGTATTTCATTTTTTTAACTTGGGTTCAATTAAAAACTAATTGGGTGAAATTATTCATTTACATTCCCATATGTTCCACAGATCGTCTCAACAACATACTAAAATTTCATTTTGATAAAGTCATTTTTACGGCAGTTATCGTGTGAACGGACAGACAGAATGAACAAAGTCATAAACACTTTTCAATAATGTTGGAAAATGTTAAAAAAAAACCGCAAATCTAGAACCACTGACGTATATCCTGATCGTAAAACTGAAAGTCACGTCAGATATTTTACAGAAACAAACCCCACTCACCTCCAGCGTAAACTTTCTCAACAACCTTTCTAAACTCATCTTCCGATACGGCCGCTTTTCACGGCGACTGCACTTCGAGCTGAGGGAGCGAGGCCGGCCGTGAGATCCGCAACATTTTGGATAAGTTCCAAGTGGACATATTTTAACCTCCAGAAGCAATACAGCGAGTATAACTAACTCTTCCGTTGACACACTTTTGAAGACATGTTATGGGTCCGCGGGATTCTTGACCGAAGACGCGTGCATTTATACAAAAGAAACTTAACCAACGGCCAAACAAACGCCAACCGATAGTACACAACTGAATATCTGAGAGAGTGGGTAGAGTTTCTTCTCATACATTCACAGTCCATAGCGAAACTTGTATCACAATGATTATCAAAATTAAAAGATGCGTTATTTTCAAATTTCATACCTAAGTTATTCGTTTAAAACATTTCGTAATAGTTCCTTAATTATTTTTTTTAAGTTGACATACTATAAAATCTGATGTGGGCAGCATTTGACTTTTCTTATATAATATAACCACTTTTACAGTCAAAAAATAATGTATAAGATCCAAGGTATTGTGTTTTCAGCGTTGAATTGTACATTTGGCGATTTTCCGGATGACAAGATGCAAAACTATTTCAAAATACCCAATTAACTTATATTTCGCGCAACTCTAAATAAACAATTATCAATATTGATAGCGTCCTCAATAAGGCCATATATTAAAATATTTTAATAATTAATTCACCAATTAGGTGTCATTTTCATTAATTTAGCGTCATATTTGCAATTTTGACGATATTTTTGTCAATCTGGAGCGAAATATCGCCAAGTTGGCGATACTTTGCCAAATTATTCTCCAAGTTCGCAAATGCATCACCAAGTGTTACAGACAAATGGGGAGAAGAGCATTTCTTATATACTAGAAGGTATGCCCGTCATATGACGAAAATCAGAATTTGGGAAAAATTACTTTCCATTTGGCGTCATTTTTATCAATTTGGCGACATTTAAAATAGTCGTCAAGTTGGGGACGTCCTGCTAAATTTCTCGCCAAGCGTTACGGACAGAAGGAGAAATGGGTTACTCTTATAGTCTACTCTTATGTTCTTTCCAAGATATTGAACTTTCATAAATGTGTCGTCATTTTCATTGATTTAGCGTTATTTTTTATCAATTTTGGTGACATTTTCGTTAATTTGGCAACATTTAAAAAGTCGCCTAGATAGCGACATTCCGTCAAAATATCGCTAAGCATTATGGACGGCGAAATAAGTTATTCTTATAACAGATAAATCACTATTGGCGTCCAAATACAAAAGTATTACCCAAAGTAACTTTTCTCATGAATAGAACGAGCTAGATCCACGAGACTGATGTCACCCAATTTATTGCATGATATTACTTATGAAGAGTGAACATATTTCACAATAGTTAATAGTTTTTTTTTATTTTATATGATTTTTTTATATATTTTTTAAATGTCCAATATCTCGAGAATGGTTCATGCTAGCGTTCTAAAATTTGTATCAATCGTTTCCTAATGAAAAATTAGATAAGAAATACCTATTTACGTAACTTTATTAAAAGATTGGATTTTTTGATAAATTCTTCAAAATTTCACTCGAAAATTCTGGGGGGTTCTGAACATTCGATTGAGTATAAAAACAATGGGCTTCCAGTATTCACAGATTGTAATTTTTGTACCCAATTCCGTTCAAATCGCTCCATTCGTTCGTGAGATATTGCCCCCCCCCCCCACACACACACACACACAAACACACACAGACAGACATCATCTCAAAAAAGTTTGATTCATGTTCAAGGATGCTTGAAACGTGCTCTCCGTCGAATTCGAACTCCGTCACAATATACTCTCCTTATACATTATACTATGTATATAAGGAAAATGATAATATATTACTCGGAGTTATTAACATGTCGTCTTTTTAGTACTTTATTTCAATATTTTTTAACATAACACACAGTATTCTAGATTTAACAAGCGAACTCACTACTCACAAAAGTTTACAAGGTCATTTTTTTTTCTAAAGCAAAACAAGCAAATTATTATTATTATTTTTTTTATTTATTTATTTTTTTTTTGGGGGGGGGGGGGGTCAAATATTATGTTCTACGTATCTATAACATCTTCTTACAAACAAACAATTTGATGTGAACAGTTCATGGTTTTCCCTATAGACTCAAATTCATTTTCTCTTTCTTTCATAATGTATTAAATTGAGTGTACATGTAACATTTCACTCAATAAGTCTCCGGTCTGACACATATATGGCAACACTGTTGACAGACCCATATGATTTCTGGATAGTACCAACCTTCAAACGACACGTGTCAAAATTTCATGACATTCTGACAATTAGTTTATAGGTTACAGTGGTTTTACCCAATTTTATAATTTTCAAAACAATGGATCAAAAAGAATTTCGTGTGTTGATTAAACATTGCTTTCTGATGGGGAAAAATACAGTTGAAGCCAGACAGTGGCTTGATAAGCGTTGTGGAGACTCTGCACCAGGGAAATCAACTAGTATTGACTGGTATGCTGAATTTAAATGCGGTCGTACAAACATCGATGATGCTGAACGCTCTGGTCGCCCAAAATCGGCAGTTGTTCCGGAAAACATAAAAAAAGTCCACAAAATAGTTTTGAAAGACCGTAAAGTGAAGTTGCGTGAGATAGCTGACACCTAAAGATATCAGAAGGTAGTGTGTTTACAATTTTACACAGAAAATTTGAGCATGCGTAAGTTGCTTTCGAAGTGGGTGCCGCGTTTGCTCATAACGGACCAAAAACAACAACGCGTCGACGATTCAGAGCGCTGTTTGGACGAGCTGTTCAAGCGAGATAAGAAGGATTTCTTGCGTCGGTATGTGGCAATGGATGAAACATGGATCCATTACTACACACCTGAATCAAAAAGATCGTCACCTGAGTGGACAGCAGCCGGTGAAAGTCGTCGAAAGCGACCAAAAACCCAAAAGTCAGCTGGCAAGGTTATGGCATCCGTATTTTGGGACGAGCATGGTATTTTGTTCATCGACTATCTTGAGAAAGGTAAAACTATCAATAACGAATATTACATGGCATTATTGAATCGATTGAGTGTAGAAATCAAGAAAAAACGGCCTCACATGCAAAAGAAAAAAGTGCTGTTCCACTAAGACAATGTCCCGTGTCACAAGTCGATAAAAACGATGGTTAAATTATATGAATTACGCTTCTCATTGCTTCCTCACCCACCGTACTCTCCAGATCTGGCTCCCAGCGACTACTGGCTTTTTGCAGACATCAAAAAGATGCTCCAGGGAAAGAAATTTGGCTCAAATGAAGAAGTGATTGCCGAAACTGAGGCCTATTTTGAGAGCAAAGACAAATCGTTCTACAAAAAAGGCGTCGAAAAGTTAGAGGAGCGTTGGAATGAATGTATCACTCTTGAAGGAAAGTATGTTGATGAATAAAGTCGAATTTCTAAAAAAAAAATTTTTTTTTCTTAGTTTGACCGGAGACTTATTGAGTAGGCCATGTACAAAAGCATTTTTGATAATAAAAAAAAAAATAAAAAATAAAAAAATACATTTTTGTACAAAATAATATATTTCTGTACAAAAAAAATACGTTTTTGTAATAACTCCGAAATTCCAGTTAAAATTAAATTTCCGTTTCAGTTTGTCGACCTCCCGCATTGTAAACCAGCGGCGTGGCAAGAATATCAAAAACTTGGGAATGTTCCCTTGTAGGAATTCCGTACATCTATATAATAAAAGGCAATGTCTGTGTGTCTGTCTTATA
This sequence comes from Amaurobius ferox, assembly GCA_951213105.1. Classification (NCBI taxonomy): domain Eukaryota; kingdom Metazoa; phylum Arthropoda; class Arachnida; order Araneae; family Amaurobiidae; genus Amaurobius; species Amaurobius ferox. The sequence continues at coordinate 114,535,256 of OX578152.1, forward strand.
CACTATACGTTTCGCGACCGCGCGTCGGAGAGCTACGAAATTTGGCAATCGGAGACCCGGGGGGGAGCGAAGGGGACACGTGAAAACCGATTTTTAAAATTTTAATTATTTTTTTATTTATTTAATGTTTTATGCGATTTCGACCGTTTTTTGCCCTTTTTTCTCCACGATCCAGACATCGTAGAAAAAAACAAATTACACCATCGGAAAGAGCAGAGAATTTCGAGTAAAAATATATCAATTTCAAATCTGAATTTCGATTTCTAATATTTTTTAAAGATTTTAAAACAAAAGTCACTTTTTGCTCAAGAAAACGATTTTTGGTTTTTAAATTCTCGCATCGTGAAAAGTACTCATAATTTCGACTAATAATTTACATTTTCAGAAAGGTCAAACATCTGGCATTCTTACAAGTCCAATCTGGTCCAGAAATAATGAAAATTGCCTTCAGGATGGCAATTTTAAAGACGCCATGATTTTAAATTTGTCGGCTACCGGCTCAGTTCCTCAAAGGCATTTTCCCCCCATCCGCATTAGTTTCTTCTCCGTCTCCATGGAGACCGCGCTTTCGGTTTTAACTGAATTACGAGCATAAGTGTTGTATACATCGGGCGAAATTATTATATTTATATGATATTTTAAATGGATATTTTTAAATGGATATTTTAAATAATTTAAATGATTGAATTATGGTGGTTTGAATTGTGGTGATGTATTTGAAATTATTATATTTATGGATTGGTGGAACGATATGGTTGATTTTTTTATTTTAAATGGATATTTTAATTTATGGATATTTTAATTTATAGATATTTTAAATGGATATTTTAATTTTATGGCTATTTTAAATGATGGAACGATGGAACGAGGATGGTGGAATTAAGAGCCTAGCATATGGTCGTTATAAATTTAAATTAGCGCGCGGGAAGTTAGCGCGCGAGAATTGCACTCGGTAGGCCTGGGTTCGATTCCCGCCACTGATGCGGAGTACGATCACCTTAAACATATGGGTCGATAATTCCTTCCGAGAGGTTGGTGGCAGGGAAAGGAGGGTACGGTCTCTGTGGATGCCTCCCCCACTGGGTCCTGGTCCAAATTGGGTGAATAAAAAGAAAGTTATGGAGATTGTCGCGGAGGGCGCGGTAGCCCAGTGGTTAGCGTGCGGGAATTTCACTCGGTAGGCCCGGGTTCGATTCCCTCCACTGACAAAACTGCTGCCGTGTTCACGCGGAGTACGATCACGTTAAACATGTGGGTCCGTAAGTCCTTCCGAGAGGTTGGTGGTAGAGGAAGGAGGGTACGCACCCTGTGGATGACTTTCCCACTGGGTTCCGGTCTAAATTGGGTGAATAAAAAGAAGGTTATGGAGATTGTCGCGGAGGGCGCGGTAGCCCAGTGGTTGGCGCGCGGAAATTGCACTCGGTAGGCTAGGGTTCGATTGCCGCCACTGCCAAAACTGCTGCCATTTTCACGCGGAGTACGATCACGTTAAACATGTGGATCCGTAAGTCCTTCCGAGAGGTTGTTGGTAGAGGAAGGAGGGTACGGACCCTGTGGATGCCTCCCCTACTGGGTTCCGGTCTAAATTGGGTGAATAAAAAGAAGGTTATGGAGATTGTCGCGGAGGGCGCGGTAGCCCAGTGGTTAGCGCGCGGGATTTGCACTAGGTAGGTCCGGGTTCGATTCCCGCCACTGCCAAAACTGCCGCCGTGTTCAGGCAGAGTACGATCACGTTAAACATGCGGGACCGTAAGTCCTTCCGAGAGGTTGGTGGTAGGGGAAGGAGGGTACGGTCCCTGTGGATGCCTCCCCCACTGAGTTCCTGTCTAAATTGGGTGGCACTTCCTGGTAGGTCGTTCCTTCTGGTAGGTCGCGCCAGCGAGTGTGCCACGGTTAGAATTTGCCACGGTCAGAATTTTCAAGGGTAGCGAACAGGCTGGTCGCCAAAGGCGGCTAGTAGTTAATAATTGAAAAAGTATTCCAAGATCAAAAATGTTTGGGAACTGCTGACATGATGCATCCGATTACACTTTACTGTGTAAAAATAAAAGAGTACCTTTATTTCAAACTGGAAGCGTGGTAAAGAACACAAGCTGTGTGAAAAGCAAATGAGTAGCAACACAAACACCAACACACATAACAATGAAATGGTCAACAAAAAACAAATAGCAACAAAATATATATATATATACATATATGTGTCTGTGTGTGTTTTAAAGAGCCTCCAAATGAAAATATTTGACGTGTGATGCTCCGCTCAATACATTTATATAGAATAATATTATTTACATTCACATCTATCTTAATCAGTACTAGAATACATAAAATCTGACGTGGGCAGAATATAACTTTCCCTACAAAATTCAAATTCATTTTTCAACATGCACATTTAAATTTTATAGTTATTTGAAATGATATCGAATTTTCAGTTTTAAAATTATTCTCTTTTTATTTGGCGATCTATAAATAATTTAAAACGGCAACCAAATTACCAAAATTAAAAAGAGAAAAAAAAAAGTAGGTCAGTCCGATGGAGCCCTAAAAAATTTTTTTTCGTGGATAGCGTCTTATTTCTTTCTTTTGACCCAGACCATCCGACCTACTCAAAGGTGCAAGGTACCTGTTTAGACGGCCAGAACAGTGCCACCCAATTTCGACCGGAACCCAGTGGGGGCGATATCGACAGGGACGGCACCCTCCTTCCCCACCATCAAGCTCTCGGAAAGACTTACAGACCCACATATTAAAAGTGCCCGTACTCCGCATGAACATGGGGAGAGTTTCGGCAGAGCCGGGAATCGAACTCCTCCGAGTGCAATCGCCGTGTCTATAAAGCCCCTATGAATAACGTCTTGTAAAACAAAATCCCATTAAAGTTCCAATTATATATCCTTGTAGGGCTTTCAAAGGGCTACAAATTGCTCGCTTACTGTACACAGCTATTAAAAATATCGAAATTAGAACCACCATTTCAAAATGGTTTAAAAGTTGAGGTCATTCTCTTTCTAATGACAAAAAAATATGATTATTTATTTAATATTATTATAGCTCCTAAGGCATTTTTTTTTTAAATATTCATTCGAAAATTGGGAGTTTTTTTCGAATATTTGATTGCGTTTAAAATCAATAGATTTTTCCAGTATTCACATATTGTAATAATGGGTACCATTTTCTTTCGAATCGTTCGTGAGATATCGTTTCCAGAAACTCAAGGACACACACATACACACACACACAAACATACACACACACACACACACACACACATACACACACACACTAACATACACACACACATACACACCTCCTCAAATTCGTCGGATTCGATTTTCGAGATACCTGAAAATTGCTTTCCGTCGAAAACTCAAATTTGAATTTTCGAGTTCATAACAATACTTTCCCTATACATTATACTAGGTATGTAAGGAAAGTAAAACTGAATTTTGCATGTGGGCGATTTTTTGCCAAATTAGCTACCAAAGTGGCGTATTACTTTCACCGTAATGACAATAGGTCCATTGTCAGCTTTTAAAGCTGATATATCCTTCGGAGAAGTCTATAATCAGGGGAGACAGATATTACGTAATTACAACAACATCTAGGAAGACCGTTCAATATAGCCAATGGAATTAACTTGAGTGTTTGTTGCTCAACTCGACTTTCTCATACCAGAATCTCATAAGTAACTCTCTCTCTCTTTTTTTTGTAAATTTTGCAAGAACAATTTTCAAAAATCTATATTGTCTCTCCAAATGATCACAATTATGCTACTCTTCATTTTAAAGAGCTTAAAAAATTTTATACCAAACTTAATAATGCACCCCTCAAGGAGGGGGGGGGGGTAGTTTGCCTCCCCGAGAGAGCTAATGACGTCACGAAAACAAAAACTGTACCTCGGCTATTTATCACTATAATGATTGAAACTATTAAGTTTCGTGATCACTGAGCCATATAACCCATTTTATGCATAATTGTGTAAAATTATATCGAATACATTTCGGAAGTTTTCACTCGAACTTCAAAAAATTCTATCTTGTTCTAGATTGTTTCAATAACAAATCCGAATATAAAGTTTCGTAAGAATCCGTTAGTATGTCTGGCAGCCATCGTGTACACAAAACATCGACCACAGAGAGACAGACAGGCGGACATCGCTCTAAAAACAGTCAAAACATCTTTAAGAGGTCCTAAAACATATATTGGCATCAAAATCTGGAAATCGAAAATTTTCATGAAAACAATATGTGAAAGTAAAAATAATAGCTTCCCATTATTTGAAGAGCTTAAAAATGAAAACGCCAACGTCACTTCCACTTATCTGTTTCATATGATGCGGCTGCCAGGCAGCTCGTAGTAAGTGGTCTCAATGTAGAAAAGACGAAAAAGTATCAGCAGCTGCACCGCACAAGAACGATAGTGACTTAAGAGTTGTGTAGAACTAAGCTCTTTATTTATTTATGCTTGAAGGAAGTTAAGACATTAAAACGTCCTAATTGAGTCAATAAACGCAGCATTTATTTTTATTCCCAGTTACTAATTTTATTCCCCAAATGATCATTTATAGCCATTGTAATAGTGTTTTTTACCTCAATTTAAAAATTTGCTAATATTTACATATGCCTTAGAAAATCGGACATTTCATTATCACCATTTTCCAGTCTTACATTAGATTTTGCATATTTTTACAGTGCCTAGAAAAATCAAATCCTTAAGTATCTTAATAAATTTATAGGAAAGGTCCATAAATGTACACGTTAGGTCTATTTATAGAAAAGTGGCCATGCCCAATCGAATAAAAGTGATTGCAATGGTCCTAACGGAGAATTTAAAAAGTTAGGATAACGGACTCGGTAACAAAGCGAGATAGACGAAAAAGAAATTACAAAGCTGTAGAGCATTATCTCATGACAAAGAATCAACACCAAGAACGAAAAAAACGCGTATACAGAAGGCAATAAATACCTGTCACAAAGTCGTATCATCACGGCCTCTAACACAGTTTAAAAGTACGCGGTCCTATTCTTTCTGTAATTCAAATGTGCATTTGGCAACGAAGGGCATTTTAGACAGGCTGTACAACACTAGATTTCTAGTCATGCAAATGTTGTTTATTGCATCATTCGTGAATAAAACAGCCATTCATCAATAACACTTTGCGTCAAAAATGAATATCCTCTGTAACAGTTTTAGGGTCGATTCCTACTCATTAGACAGTGTTCTACAACTTTGCAATTGGCTGATTTCGTCTATCTCACTTTGTTGCCGAGTTCGTGATCCTAACTTTTTTAGTTCCCCGCTAGGGGCCGTTGCAATCACTTTTATTCGATCGAACACGATCCCTAACGTATACACTCACGGAATTTTCCTTACAAAGTTATTGAGATGTTTAAGAACTCTACTATGAACCTGGTACATGCAATTACTCCAACCTTATGGAGTGCGACTCAATTCAACAGTCTCATACCAGAATTCATTTTAAAGTAGGTTTTGTTTGTTTGTTTAGTTTCCTCCTCCCACCCAATTTTGCAAGACAAATTTTGAAGAATCGGTATCGTGGGTCCAGATTATTGTAACTACAGAGCAGGGGCGGCAAATAGGGGGCGCGGTCGCGCCCCCAAATTTTCCTACGTCGTCTATCGGTTTCTTCCACTTTTTATCGATTGTCCACTGGTCAGTTTTCTCAGGCCATGGAGCTTCAAAAGCGCCAACCTTCCCAGTGAAGTTCCTACTTCCGGCTGGAACGAATCCTTTTCAACTTGAAAAGATTGGGGTGATGTTATCCTTTTCACTTGAAAATTTCAAGTGTCCGATTAAATTTGCATGTAGTTAGCGCATTCCCATCCATTCCTTCCGCTGTAAATGCATTTCAGCAGCTCAATGCATTATATTCTTTCATAGAAACATCATATATATGACATGCTATTTCCGAAAAAATTCGCACATCAACAAATACTTTTTCTGGAGTCTCTTCAACTCTACAATCGAGGTGATACGAGGTGGTCTTCTAAAATTAAAGCCATAAAAGCACTGCTTGATAATTTTGAAGTGGTGATTTTAACACTGGAAGAATTATCTGAAAACAATTTTCTCAATGGTGGAAGATTCGAAGCCCTTTTAACATGCATGACATGTTTCGAATTTTTTTTCACTTTGTTTGTATTGAACAGTGTTTTTTTGATCAATGCAATACTCTCTTAAAGCATCTTCAGTCATCTGATCTTAATTTTCAGGCTGTGCAAGCTTTGGCTAAAGCTATTATTGAAACTGTTAGTTCTTTTCGCACTGATGCATATTTCAATCAAGTGTGGAGTTTTGTGACAGAACTTTGCGAAAAAATTCTTATTCTGGACCAAAACTGAAAAGGCGTAAAAAAATTCCAAACAAATTCGGAGGCGGTGAAAAAAATCTCCATGATGATGTTAAATCATATCACAGAATCAATATTCAATATGAAATTATAGATTCAGTTTCTAATGAAATTGAGACAAGATATAATGAGAACAATATATCTGTTTTGTTTGCCCTTAGTTCAGTATTATGCGGATCAGATGTTGAAAAGGAAAAAGAAAATGTTTCAACCATATGCAAAGTATATGACTTCCAGAAAGAAGAATTGCGACTGTTTTATTCAATGGTGAAAAATGAAAACATAGCCCATCCCAATTTTAAAAGTCGCCTGGATTATTTTAAAGAGCGGAATTTAAAGAAATGTGTTTCCTGTCGTAACATTATTAGTTAAATTATTTTTGGCTGTGCCAATCAGCTCAGCCAGTTGGGAAAGGTCTTTTTAGTGTCTAAGGAGGTTGAAAAATTATTTTTGCAGTTCAATGGGACAAGAAAGACCTTCATATTTAGCTGTTTTAGCTGTAGAACAAGATATACCACTGGATGATGATGATATTCCAACAAAATTTTCTCTTCTTCCAGACTCTAAGGAGCGGCGTTTAAAACTTTAATTAAATGTAAATAAATATAGATATTTGTATTCAGAAAAATTATGTTAACAATATATTAACACAATTATGTACAAAAATTATGTTAACAACAATTTTTTACCTCTACATCAATTCAATTTTGTGATCCTTCTCCCCCCTCTCCCCCTTGTTAACAAACATTTTATTTATTCCATATTGTGGATTTTCATACATACAAATCTCGCACCCCCAAATGGAATGCTGAAATGCCGCCCCTGCTACAGAGTGTTATCCTTCACTTTAAAGGGCTTGAAAAAATCTTTCCGTTGATACCATACTTGACAATGCACCACCTTGGGGACGGGGGGTAACTTGCCCCCCGTAGGGGAATAATGACATCACGAACAAAAAAATGTATCGCGGCTATTTTTCACAACAAAGATTGAAACTCTTAAATTTCGTGATCATTAAGCCATCCATAAACCCTTTTATGCATGATCGTGTCAAATTTTGTCCAATGCTACCATATTAAAAAAATCTGATGTGGGCAGTACATGACTTTCCTTATATAATGCAATTTGCATAAGTATGCATTATAATGCATAATTTACAACTTTTACAATAAAAAACAATAGGTTATTCTTATAGTAGCTACTTATATTCTTTCTAAAATATTAAATATTCGTCAATGAATCGTCATTTTCATTGATTTAGCGTCATTTTTATCACTTTGGCGTGATTTTCTTTAATTTGACAATATTTAAAAAAGTCGCCAAGTTGACGATATTTCGTCAAATTCATCGCCAAAATCTCGCCAAGCGTTATGGACGAAGAAATAACTTATTCTTATAGCAGATAAATGACGATTGGCGTTCAAATATAAAAACATTACTCAAAGTATCTTTTCTCATGAATGGAACGAACTAGATCCACGAGAATGATGTCACCCAATTTTTCGCATGATATTACATATGAAAAGTGAACAGGCTTCTCAACAGTAAATATATTTTTTTTAATTTATGGAACTTTTTGATAAATTTATTTGAAAAGTGTGCAATATCTCGAGAATGGTTCATACTAGCGCTCTAAAGTTTATGTCAATCGTTTTCTAAAGAAAAATTACATAAAAAATGTCTATTTACGTAACTTTATTAAAGGTTTGATTTTTTGATGATTTTTTCAAAATTTCACACGCAAATTTAGGGGGTTCTGAACATTCTATTGTGTTTTAAAACAATAGGCTTCCATTATTCACGGATTGGAATTTTTGTACCAAATTTCATTCGAATTGCTCCATTCGTTCGTGAGAAATCGTGTCTACAGACTCACTGACACACACACACATCATCTCAAAAATGTTCGTTTCGTGATCAGAGTTGCTTGAAACGTGCTCTCCCTTCGAAAACTCGAATTCGAATTTTCGACCCCTCACAATACTTTTCTTATACATTATACTATGTATATAAGGAAAATAAAAATATATAAAATTTCGAATGAATTTCGAAGTTTTCGCGCGAATTTATATATATATATATATATATATATATATATTTTATACAGTTCTAGATTTTTTTGATAACAAAGCCGGATATACAGCTTGATGAATAACCATTAATACTTGTGGTAGCTATCGTATACACAAGAAATCAACACATATATACAGAGATCAAATAGTCAATACGTGTTCAGGAAGTCTTAAAACATACATTGGCATCCAAATCTCGAATTCGAAAATTTTCATGAAAACAATATTTTTTCTATACTATATTATATAGTATGAAAAAAGTAAAAATGAAACTGCGTTTCTTGGGGGGAGGCTAAGCAAGGTCGTAATTAAAAGTGTAAATATCCTTAAAGGAGGGCTACTGCGACATGAAAGCTAGGCACATTGCATTAGCACGTGGAAAAAGCGAAGGGATACCTAAAAATCTTAAAAGCAAGACTTGGGAGCACACGGGTGTTAGCTTCGCAAGCGTAACAAATAAAATGGAGATGATAGTTGTTCACAAACCCGCAACTCTCGAATGGTGCTCCAGAAAAGAGAAGGAGGTGCTCCGCAGGCCTTGAAAAAACAAAAATCAATTGTTAGAACTGCGATAGTATATTGAATTAATACACAACGTGAAAATTCTTTAATCCCCTCCCCAGACACCCACGAATGTGGAATGGCTGTTCGGTGCTCAGGTTATAGCACGCAAGCCTGATTTATACAAGGGTCGCCTACAGGGTTGAGTTCTTGGATGCCTACACAGAACACCTGGCGAATAGGCGACTTTGGCGACGAATTTTTTACTCTTACTCTTATTATTATTTTTTTTTTTTTTTTACATGTCGCAAAATGGATGAAAATATCAAATTGATAAATAAAATGTCGCTAAATTAACGAAAATTCCGCCAAATTGATAAAATTTAAAAATACAACATAAGTGGCGACAAATTTGATGACCTTGTGATAAACCTAGCGACTTTCAGGAAATGTCGCTTAGCGGACAAAAAGTCTCCAAATTGATGAAAATGTTGTCAAAAAATTCAATAGATCAAAAAATCTACACTATTAATTACATTTTAATTTCTTTGACAATTCTTGTCACTTTGAAGGAATTATGAATTGCATATCTTTTATTCAAAATATAGTGTACTTCAGTGTTCGCGGGACAGATACGCTTTGTTGGAGAGAGGGGGGGGGGGTGCTGGGGGTGCGTAAATTAATTGCGTTGTGTTAAAGCAGTGGTCTACAAAGTCTGATACACGTACCCCAGGGGGGACGCAAGTCGATACGTGGGGGTACGTTGAAAAAATTTAAAATTTTTCTTTTTGTATTTTCTAGACAAGTTTTAAATTGACAGAAGATAAATAAAATTACTTAAAGAATAACAAGTATTACCTTGTATTTTTAAATAACACAGTCGTGAACATAATAATATTATGATTATATGAATATTATTTTAATAGGGCACCCATTTACAACGAAAAAAAGAAAAACCGTATCTGTATTTACCATAGACGTGCGTGATGTAAAAAAGTGCATCAAGATACGCGATCGTAGTAGCGATACGTAACCAAAACAGCTTGGAGACCACTGTGTTAGAGAATGGTATGGTATGTTTCAATAGGGACTCTTACGACATAGGTGACGTGCAGTGTTACGAAACGTATCCTCAAGAATCGTGGGTGTATACACAGGATACAAGAACGAGTCCCATTTTCTGGATAACTCACGTTTATTCACAAGCACAAAGTAAACAGGAACGCTACACAATCAAACAGCATTTAAATCCTCCACTCATTAAACAAAATCAGCGATAATACTCTTAAAATACTGACGAAAATCATTTCACAAAACAACCGCTACTATTCTCAAAACACTGACAAAGTCACAGTTTACTGTAGCTCGTATAGCGTCAACTCGTCAACTGAACTCCAACGGAGTGATAAGTTCTTTTTATAGACTCTCTAGAGAAACTTTAGGAAATCTCTATGTAGAAATTTCCAAAATTACCTAATATCTCGTAGAATAATCGTTATTTGGCGATGTTTCTAGAAGTTTCCGGAAGTCACTATATTGACGATAAATCGCCAAATCTGTCAACCCTTCTTCTTACTCGGAATTCTGGAAACCATAGAGTGACGTCAAGGAAAGAATGTTCGTTACGCTGTCTTCTAGAGAAAACACTCGGGTGGCACCGTTTGGTCTGTGACAGAGACGGAAGACAAGACGGGGCCACCAGTGAGAGAATATTACAGTTTGCAACAATAGTGTGTCTGTAAACTTACTCGGACAAAAACCTTTTTTTTTCCACAAAATAAAAAAAAAATAGTAAAATATCGAAATAACGTTTGTATAATCCTAATTGGTTCCGTATTTCAAATTAAACAAGTATAAATTGATTATATTTATACCTATTAATTGATTATATTTATACCTATTAAATTTGGAGATATAAGCGTCCAAAAAGTTTACATTTTTCGTAACACTCCAATTTCAGCCAAAGATATCCCAAGCACAGATGTTATTTGCGTCAAAATGTTTGATGTAGACAATGCACGATTTTATCTACTATACACAAAGTAATTAAGCTGCTTCTGATAAGTGACGTGCGAAAATCTCATCCTGCCATTCAAATACAACTGCACAGTATGGAATTACTCAATTCAAAACAGCATGCTTTTCACGGGATTCAAGCGCCGACCTTCCATGTCAGAATAATAAAGCAGAAACGTCGCTGTACATATTAACAACATTTCACCAAAGCTGTTACATGCTTGCTTTGTGGCAGTGAGAAAAATCATTCATAAAACGCACATATTCTTGAGGATACACTTAGTTATGGCAGCCACTCACGGCATTTGCAAGGTGATTTAATGGAATGAAAATTAACAAAAGATTCGACTAATTGACATTGCACTGATTACCTTTTTCCGAAAAATTATCAATTCAAATTTATATTATGTATTCAATCGATCCTTTTTTCAAGCATAGAAATGCAAACAATGTGGTGGGAGTTGTTTCACCCCAGCGCCATCCGAATGATTGTCTCAAACGATTTTGGCGTTTTCTCAACATGAAGTTCTACCCCCTCCATACCATATTGCTTATATTTGCAAAAAACATAATTTGACACTAAAAACATATACAGCTGTCATATATCATATGTCTTCGTTCATTTTTAGGTATGTTAATTTATTATAGATATTTTTTACCTAATACTACTAAAGTGTTAGATTAAATTACATAGATTACTTAGATTACTAGTAGATTACTTTACTTAGATTACTAACAATGTTAAGTGGAATTGGATAAATATTCATGAACAATCGTTCGTTAAAGATAAGGAATTATCATCGATATCTTTCTTCTGTATTAGAATCGTTTGATGTAAACAAAGACGTGATGCCTCAGACTATGATATTGTATGTATTTCAAGTACCTTGGCTGATGGTATTGAAACACCAGTTGCCTATGCTTCACGAACGATGAAGACAAGGCTTAATGTAATCATGCACAGATTTATAAAGCATTGTCAATAATTTTTGGTGTTACCAGATTTCATCAGTATTTACCTGGAAATCATTTGAAATTGCAACTGATCATACACCTTGAATTATTTTCACCTTGCAAAAATATCCCTAATGCGTTATCCCTGGTACCTTAATCATAACATGATTGATATTTGATGTTATCGAGTTAAGATTACGAGTTAGAATTCGGAAAGGATAAAAATAATGAAAATGCGGATGCTTTAAGTAAATTGTCTTTTAAGGGAAATGCCAAATCACGATTGGACTGTGACGGCTGAAACAGTTGCAATGTGGACTAAGGCAAACCCAGTTACAAAATAAGTAATATAACTAAAATAACTTCGTTAAATGCAACATACAACACAAAATGAATAGTAACGACCGGTTTCGAAGGCCAAAACAGCCTTCTGCGTCAAGACACACAAGAAAAGTAACCTCTTTCACGCCTGAGACAAAAATCGGCAGCTGATGCACAAATAGCAAACGTGACTGAAGCTGGGAAAGGGTGTTGCCACCGGCGAGAAAATAAAATGGTAAAGCAACCCAGGAGAAAGGACCAAGAGGTAGGTGGGACACAAGGAATGAACGTCCAACACAGGATTCAAATTGCTTGTTCAGTTGTTCATAAAATCCCAATACAAATAAAATGGCTAAAACAATGAAAAAAAAAAACAGATTTTAAACAAAGTACAAAAAATAAGTAGAACAAAAAATGAATTTGGAAAGCTAAAAGAGCTAATATCGACAACTAAAACATCGAAAATTAAATTCAGGAAAAGGATGAGAAAAAAGGAGGCAATCGAAAAATGAAGCCAGAGATTTCCAAGCAAATGAGAAGGAAAAACATTTAGCTTTAATAAGGGAGTTTGACCCAGAAACAATCGAAAAACTTTCAATGAAGTCCAATTCTAAAATGGAATTAGGAGTCAAAATGTAATTAGCTTCCGAAAAATTAAAAACATGATTAGAGTCCCAAGAATATTCAGCAATTACCGACTTGGAAACCTTTTGTTTAGAAACATACGGTCTTAGTTATGTTGGTCAAATAAAAAACAATCGTCCTTGAAATATCTTCTCTTTCACCCCATCCCCCCACACACATACACACAGAGAGAGATATAGGGGCGAACAGCTTTTAAAAATGTTCGACATAAGTTCAGGTAGTCGTAGAACGTGCATACCAATCAAAATCTCATGAAAAAAAAAAGACCTTCATCACACAATGGTATCAAAATGTAAAAAATAATTTATTTGCCTTCAGGCGTGTTCAAAACGTGTAACTAAAAAAAAAAAGAATTTAAAAGCTGGATTTTAACCCCATTACAACACTGTTCCTTGACGCATATACTGTGTATTAATAATATAAACACCTTGATTTATCTGTCTGTTTATGTATCTATCTCTGAGTAACACTTGGCAAAAAAATTGGCGACGGGTTTGGCGAGATATCGCCAACTTGGCGACTTTTTAATGTTGCGAAATGGACGAAAATGTCGCCAAATCGATAAAAATGACGCCAAATCAATGAAATTAAGTGCGTTTTGAAAGAGAATAGTACTGTAATGATGTTTCAATAGCGTTTGTCTGTCAAGTCCAACCATTCAACTTAGCGACAAATTGGGGACTTTTTAAAATGTCGCCAAATCGATAAAAATGTCGGCAAATCGATAAATATGACGCCAAATCAATAAAATTAATTCTATTTTGAAAGGGAATAGTATTATAATGTTTCGAAAGCATTTATCTGTCAGTCCAACCGTCCCACTTGGCGACAAATTTGGCGAGTTTTTAAATGTCGCTAAATTTATCAAAATATCACCAAATTGACGAAGATGTCGCCAAATCGATAAAAATTTAGCCAAATTGATAAATATGACGCGAAATTAATTGTATTTTGAAAGGGGATAGTTTTGTAATGATATTTCGGTATCGTTTGCCTGCCAGTCCAACCGTTCCACTTGGCGACAAATTTGGCAAAATTTCAAAATGTCGCTAAATTGATTAAAATGTCGTCAAATTAAAGGCAATGTTGGCAAATCGATAAAAATGTCGCAAAATTGATAAAAATAACGCCAAATTAACAAATTAATTGTGTTTAGAAAGGGGATAGTGTTGCAATAATGTTTGGGCAGCGTTTGTTTGTCAGTAGAACTGTCCCACGTGGCAACAAATTCGGCGAGTTTTTTAAAATGTCTCAAAATTAAACAAAATGTATTACAAAAATTAACAAAAATGTCACCAAATTGATGAAAATTCAATATCTTGGAAAGAATATATATATATACTATAAGAAAGGCCATTTCTCTGTTCGTCCGTCTGTGACGCTTGGCAAAGAATTTGGCGGGATGTCGCAAATGACGTCACACTGATAAAAATGACGCAAAATGGGAGGCAATATTTTGCAAATTTTGAATTCCGTCATATAACGGGCATACCTTTCAGTTGTAGGAATAGTTTTAAAAAAACTAGAACAGATGAATTTAATCTAAATATGTAAATCCCGTTCTAAATCAGATACATACATTTACCACATTCTTCTCCGCAATAACGCGAACATATTCAAAACACAAACAACTAATAGGCATCAAAATCTGAAAAAAAAATCGTATCTTCTGTTGTTCTATTCTGGCCAAAAGCCAAGAGCAGAAAGACATCAAGCAATATCCAGCACAGTACAAAAGATGGTGTCATAAAAAATGATTTGAATAGGACAATAATCAATTACTTTTCTAAAAAAGGAACATTGTGGCTTTTCGAATTCTGCCCGTAGAAGAAATCATCTTTGTTCCGCAGTCGATTTCATTTCTTTTACAAAAAATAACGGCAAAAGATGAGAGTGCAATTATAGAGATGGGCCGGAGAAAAAACATCCCAAAAGTGCGCAGGAGAAAAACGTAAACTACACCATAAGAAATAAATTGTACGGTATTTGCTATATAAAGTTTTGTAAAAGACCGCTATTACTGTCGTAAGGAAGGAAAATGTAATAATACAAAATTTCTCCCTTCCTTGCGATTGTAATTACTGCTTAAGTTTCCAATTTTGCTTAGCAATACGCAAAAGATGCAATAAAATTATGTATGCCATCATTATACGAACTGAGAACATTATACGAAATAAAAACTGAAAATAAAATTAATATCAAAAGTGTGATTCTCCACTTGACTTTCTTATGCATTCATATTGTTACGAAAACTTAAAATATTCTCACGACATATTGCCTGTCCTCGAGGAGAAAAGACATTTACGGACAACTATTGTTATTATTTGAAGTTTCGGGTCGTTTGACCTAGGCGACAAATTTAGAATCCTTGGCGGCAAATTTTGAAAATGTCGCCCATTTAGCGAGTTTGGGAAACTACTCGAATTTTACAATTTTAGTCAAGAACTCCAAGAAATACGATTTCTTTTTCTTTTTTAAGGTATTTCCAGAGAAGGTGAAGAGCTAGCTGATCATCGTTCAGTTAAAACAAGTAGGCATAATACGAGCAAAAGTGAATTCAAAATACACTCACGGACAATGAAAGTTTCGCACCAAGAAGAAAACATGGTACAACAGCGAAATGGTGTAAATAGCTAGAGGGCGGGCTGGTATGCTAATGATCCCAGTCTGGTGTGATTACGTATGACCGTACACCCGTGAGTGACGCTGCAAGCATGAGGCAGCGGCCTTATAAACCGGCGTGTAGTCGACACCCCATCAATGCGAGAAACTTCGGCCAACGCAAGCACGAGTACGGAGTGAAAAGAATGGTGGGTAGGTTAGAAACGTCCATATACGCAACTGACGAACTTCGAGGGAGGCCTGATCATCGGGCTGAAAACCGCAGGGTGGTCACGGTGAGTATACGTCAGTGTTTTGAAAATATAATCATTTTGTATCCAATTTCTAGATACATTATGATTCTAAAATTCGTTATGCGCTATTTTTCGATCACCCTGTATAATACATGAAAATTTTAAGATAAAAGTACAATGGAGCCCACTTATAGCGATATGGGATGTAGTGAAATATCGGTTACTACAAACTTTTCTCTTGGATCTGCAATACCTTTATAATGTTAAACGTGCCGCTTATAATGAACCATCACGTACCTACCAGTAAGTACATCGGATATTGCGTTTTAGTGTGTGAGAGGTAAATAATTTTTTTTTCATGAAACTTCTTGGAGTAAAAGCAAAATCCCAGGAGCAACAATTAGTTTAATGAAAGGGACTCATCCCTACTTTGAGACTAAATACTTTCCTAAACACATCCATAATACACTGAGTTAGCTGAAATACATGAAGATTGTCTGCTAATTTTTACTTTCTCATATTGAGGAAAGTGTATCTTGTATTGAGAAAGTGTTCTTTTCACGAAAATCTAATCAGCCACAAATATTAATGGACTTTCACGAAACTTTATATCCGGCGTTGCTATCAAAAAATCTAGAACTAGATAGGTTTTTTTTTTTTAATTCGAGCGAAAACTTTGAATTTTATTCGAAATTTTATATATTTTTTTTAACATGTACCACAAAATATCTCTCTATACGCTTTAAAAAACACAAAAAATGCAAAATGACTGAATACCAAAACTACAGAAATACCCCCATCTCTAAAAAATAAGCGTATTTAGAGAGGCAGGAAAACGAGAATATTTATACCACGTGCAATATTTAAAGAGTCAACTTAGTTTGTTTACATAACTAAGTTGGCTCTTACAGACAGTTCTGGCTTCCACATCGAATCAAAATATCAAAAATACAAAACACTTGAACAAATCGAAGCTCAACATTCTAGACTCATGATAAATTCAACTGTAGTCAGGATGAGTACACTTTCTCGTAAAAATATTTCAAGCACTTTTCAAGGACTTTCATGTACCATGTAATTTTGTTCAAGGACATCAATCAACCCCTCATGAAGTTTTATGCATTTCTGGGAGGAAACATAAATAGCAAACTAATGTTATTGTTTATTGTTGAAGTCGCTGAGGAAATTTTTGGGAACTGCGGAACACTATAGAAATTTCCAGGAAAAGTAGAACTTCTTGGAAAAAACACAATGCCGAGGATCGATAGAGTATTTTCACTCCTGCCTTTTTCGAGTACTTTCAAGGCCTTAAAAATGGTAATTTGAAATTCAAGTACTTTTCCGATTTTTAAGCACCGTATGCACCCTGTGTAGTGGATATAGGGCTCCATCTATTAATATTAAAAAATACTAAATTAATGAGTACAAACTCATCTTCAAACTCATCTATGAGACATTCATCCTTAAAACCAAATCAAGTGGCGGCTCATATATGAGGCTCTACTCAGATGTGAGTGACATTCGCTACTGGTACAACGATGAGATACCCGTCTCGAAAGGGTTAATGGATTTTCTCGAAACTTTATATTCGGCTTTGTTATAAAAAAATTTAGAACTAGATATAATTTTTTTTTAAATTCGAGCGAAAACTTTGAAATGGATTCGAAATTTTATATTTTTTTAACATGGCAGCCTAGGACAAAATATGATATAATCATGCATAAAAGGGTTTATTTATGGTTCAATGATCACAAGACTACATATATTAATATATATATATATATATATATATAAATAAAAATTGAAAGATTTTAATCGAAAATTATGCATAAACTACTGTATGTACAAAAAATCCCATCTCTAGCATATCTGTTACAAATGAGTAACTATAGACAAAGACTAAGGATAAAAATAGAAGGTAACTTATCACTACAATGGAAAGGGGGATGAGAAGAATATTAGGATACAAAATTCACAATTAAAAGTATATAAATATAAATAAAAAGAAAAAGAAAAAGAATACACGGCAAAAATGAGAAAAGGCAATAATAATTAGCTCAAGATAAAAGATTAAGACATAGAGAACAATCTATTGAAACTACACAAAAAATGGCGGTTAGTTCGAAATTGCATTCTCATCAGGACAGCCATACAATTCGAATTAAAACCGATAGAATAGCCAGTTTCTGACAATGGCGATAGTATTTAACTATAGACACCATTGGAACTGTCTACTGGCTAGTGGAAGCAGAAAAATAAATCAATTGAATTACAAATCAGAAAAATAATACCTCCTCGAACAGAAATATGAACTCATAAACATTGTTACCACGTGTAAGTTGAATAAGCGACTGAGCATTTCACCTCAGTTCGTCAATGCGAGTGGGCACCGGAATGAATAAATGTGAACGATACATAATATGGAGACTTTCAAAAATAGTAATCAGTATAGGACTCAGGACAAGTGGAAAATAGTCATTCGAAAATAGTAAACAGTATTAGACTCAGGCCAAGTGGTAAGTAAGGTGATAAGAATGGGTGAATTCTCAAAATTGGGTTATCCAATCAAAGATAAATAATGCATGTGTAAAATTATTACGTTGAATATTTGAAATTATTAATAATATTATTTACAAATACTTTCGGATATTGGTAATTTTGACAATTGCGTTTAAGATTATTGATGTGGAGAAAGTGAAACCGAGGATCAGAAAGTCGATGTATTCGAAATAGCTGGTTTAAAATGATGTTTCTAAACAATTGAATAGAATTACAAGATTGATATGATAACAGCTTTATGATAGTGAAGTTGTAAGAATCTTTTTTATCATATAGATTGGTAATTACATGATTATTGAGGGTATCTAAATTTAGGTCTAAAAAATTTACAGTTTGACTAACGCTAGGCTCATTAGGAATTAATTCTAGGTTAGATGGGTAAAAATCAATATTAATTGGATAGGAATCATCAATGATAATACAAATTAAGTCGTCAACATATCTATATAAAATATATGAATTAGAGTTAAAATGACATTCATAATAATAAAGATATAAGTTAGCGAGTATACTACTACTACAGCCACCTTGTGGTACTCCAGATGTTTGTAAATAAATGTTATCACCTTGGATAATATAATTGCTGTATAACACAAAGTGCAAGAGCATAGGAAAGTTTTTGACATTAAATGCAACATTATTGGAAGATAGATAGTCATGATAAAGAGAGATAATAACTTTATATAAATCTTTAATGACAATATTATTAAATAGGTCTTTAAAATCAAAGGTATGGAAACCAAGAATTTGTGGAAGCTTGCTAAGGTGATTTACTAAATCAAAGCTATTGTTCAAAATGAAATATCCTGAATTCCTAAATTTAAGAGATTCATTAATTCTATTTAAACAGTTAAGCAAGTACTTACTAGCTGTAGTGGTAAAGGTATTATATCCACAAGTGATTGTTCTAAAACTGAGAGGTGATTTATGGAATTTAGGAACCAAAGTAACATAAGGAAATTTAAAAAACTTACAATTAATATTTAATTGTGTATATAATTTTAGCATTTTAGTTTTGATTCTGATAGACTGATTATTAATGAGTTTAAAAATTTGATTATTTTTTAAGTAATTCTGTAACAGAGAAACATAATATTCTTTACAAATGATATATATATATATAATGATATATATATATAATGATATATATATATATATATATATATATATATTAATATATATATTATAGTTTCAATCATTGTTGTGAAAATAGCGATACAAATTTTTTTATTAGCGAGAAGCGTCCTTTGATGGGGGGGGGGGGAGGGGCAAGTTATCCTCCAGGGGGTACACTGTCATTGTATCAATCGAAAAAGTGTTTTAAGCCCTTTAAAGTAAATGGGGGGCAAGTTATCCTTCGGGGGGTACATTGTCATTGTATCAATCGAAAAAGTGTTCAAGCCCTTCAAAGTAAAGGGTAACACGCTATAGTTGTAATCATTTGGACCCACGTCACCGATTTTTCAAACGCTGTCTTGTAAAATTTGAAAATAAAGAAAATGGATTCCGGTATGAGAAAGTCGAGTTGAGTCACACTCCAGTTAATACCGGCCACCCAAACTGCTGCTGTAAACCTTTGGGTCAGTCGGGTGGTCTGGGTTTGCAACACTCCAGTTAATTAGATAATGCCTGGCATTATGTTCATCCGCAAACAAAGCAAAACTACTGGAAATATTCTGGGTTGTGAAAAGAAATCCAACAATACTTTATTTCCGATCCTGTGTTTGAAGGTAGTTTAATGTAAGTTATTATACATTTCCTTTTATTTTTTCCATTTAAAAAACAATAGTTTTGTGCTTGTTTCGCGGCGCACCCTATGGGAGATCGCTGGTGTAGTAAAAAAATCGCTCATCGGCTAACCACACAAACCCCTTTTGGGATTTTCTTCGCGTCACGATGCTCCTTTGTTAAACTTCTCCTTCAGATATCGAAATAACGAATATTTTGAGTTTTGTCGCAAATTGCTGCCGAGTTTCGATCGTTATAATCCGAAGAACGGGCGTACGAGCTAGCGAGTTTCTGGCTGGAGGCCAACACAAAAGGGAGCTAGTTCTTATCGACGGTCCTACAACAGCGGGAGAAGAACAACATCCAAGAAAACTGAAATTTCACCGTTTGTAAACTTGCCTGTTTTAAAAAGTTCTTAGCTCACCTATAAAATGCATATATAAAGGGGAAGTTTTAAGATGAAACAGGAATATACATAAATTTATGTTTTGTGTTATGAGCATCCCTCTATGCGAAACAATCATGTTTTCAATGATCTCTGCATGTTCGTCTGTGGGCAAGATATCTCTGAAGCAAATTGGGCGATTTGAATAAAATTTGGTGCTATTATTTCATTTAATAAACGTCAGGACTATTAACTTCTGGAAGGAGGTCAAAATTTCACCAGAAATATTAGTGAATTTTTAGTGAATTATTATATTTCTTGACAGTAATACATTATTGTTTATTTATGCTATAACGTCGTTGGTTTGCCATGCCAGAATCCATTTTTAAGGGACTTGTTTTTTTTTTGTTGTTGTTTGTTTTCTTGTAAAGTTTTTAATAAAAAATTTGTATTGTTGGTCCGAATGATCACAATTATTGCAATTATAGTATGTCAGCGTTCATTTTAAAGGGCTTGAAAAACAAAGTTTTTTGACAATGTACCCCCCCCCCCCCGACGAGAAACTTGCCCCCCGAGGGGGGCTAAGGATGTCACGAACACAAAATCTATATCACTGCTATTTTTCACTACAATGATTGAAACTGATCAGTTTCATGATCATTGAGCCATAAACAACTCCTTTTATGCATAATTATGTCACATTTTGTCCTACACTGCCATGTTAAGGAAACATAAAATTTCGAAATTTTCGGTCGAATATCAAAAAGTTCTATCTAGTTCTAGATTTTTCGTTAACAGCGCCGGATAAAAACATAAAAATCCATTAATATTTATAGCACCTATCGTGTACACAAGAAATCGACCACAGACGGACGGACATCACTTTAAAAATAGTTAAAACGTGTCCAGGAGGTACACTAAAACATTTATTGGCATGAAAATTTCGAAATCGAAAATTTTCGTGGAAATAATTCTTTCTCTATATGTATGAGAATAGAAACATCAAATTTTTCAAAGTTTTTATTAAAATTATCATTACTCTCTCATACGTGGTATTGAGAAAGCATTGTTCTCACAAAAATTTTCGATTTCGAGATTTTGATGCCAATATATGTTTTGACTGAACACGTTTTGACTATTTAGGGAGTGACGTCCGTCTGTTTGCCTGTAGTCTGTCTGTGGTCGATTTCTTGTGTAAAAGATAGCATTAATGCCCTAATCTCGAAGAAAATACACAAAATTCAAATTTCTTTTTAAAATGCAAACACTTGGATCATAAAGACACACACACACACAAAAAAAAAAAAAAAATGGTTAAGTAGTTTAACCTATAGGTCCGTCAACAAAAAACGCGGCGACACGGATAACAAGCAGAAAGAGCATCATTCAAAAATTTAGTTTTCATTAGTAGTTTTCTCCACTTGTATTCTATTGATTTGAATATTTCTGTCTTTTATTTTCGTCACTAGGTATGCCCCATGACATTTGTGAAAAAATTATTCCTCTAGCTTTAATTGTGGCCGAAATCCGGGAAACTGAAATATCCATCTTGTGACGTGAAATAAATAAACACTTGGCACCAAATAAATAACACTTGTATACAAGTAATTAATACTCGCGTATTAATTACTTGTATAAAAGTACCATTTCACTTTCATTACTTGGCGCGGTATACTTAAAAGTTCCGTCAAAAATGTAGTGTGCACACCATTTACGCCACTATGAAGGCTACTTCTTTAGTTTCCTGTTCATGTTTATTTACTGCGCATTTCTGTTCGATTTCAGATTTTTCTTTTTCAGTGCTTTAGCATTCCCGCGGCATTTACGCTGTTGCGACCATTTTACAGTAAATTATTGTAATAATTGCAATAATAATAAATCATGTGAAGAGAAAATTGATACAAAGAAAGCCGGACTTACTTGAGAAAAATACCGAGCTCAAATCGTCTTGCCTCGGATCTGTAGAAGCTAGAATGGGAAAAAAAAATAAAAGTCAGTTGCTATAGCTAAACATGTCACGAGCAGTGGTCGGAAGTAGTGGGCTACAAGTAGCGAAACTACAGTAGTCACTACTTTTTCTCGTAGTTTGTAGTATAACGCACTACTTTTAAAAATAAGTAGTGTAGCGAGTAGCGCGATACAAAACATCACGAGTTTGTATCCAGTTTGGACACTACTTTCAACGTTACTTCAGTGAACAAGCAAGGTGCCATTCTACATATCATGTGATCACCCTTTCTTCATTTGTACGAAATTTAGTGTTCTGCGCAACAATGTACGATTTGCAAAGTGCCAAGCGCTTTGGAACGAATCAAAAATGTCGGTTGTTATAGCTGACGAGACATCTTCAGAGCTAAGTTCCCGTCTCATAATACCAAATAAGACGAGATGGAACTTAATGCATTCTGTTGGCGAACGCATGTGCCGGTACCTGAGAGAGAACGAAGAGAAACTACATAAGATTTTCGATGCTGTAGGATTAAGAAGGCCGCCTCTGATGATGGGCATCGTGATAAAGAGCTTTGGCCGTTGTTGTTATTGTTGAGACCCAGACCGTCCGACCTACCAGAAAGGTGTAAGGTAACCGTTTGGACGGCCGGGAAGTGCCACCCAATTTAGACCGGAACCCAGTGGGGGAGGCATCCACAGGGTCCGTACCCTCCTTCCCCTACCACCAACCTCTCGGAAGGACTTACGGACCCACATGTTTAACGTGATCGCACTCCGCATGAACACGGCGGCAGTTGTGGCAGCGTGCAAATCCAGCGCGCAAACCACCGGGCTACCGCGCCCGAAATGTGCCAACAGCACGCTGTGTTCCCAGGTGGTCACCCACCCAAGTACTAACCGCGCTCGATGCTGCTTGACTTCGATGATCTAACGAGAACCGGTGTTTTCAGCACGGTAGGGCCGTTGGCTCAGCGCTTTGGCCGTGTAATTAGAGTACGTCGAGAAAAGGAAATTATATTAAAGGTCTTTTAAACCTATTTTTGTTTGTCTTTGATTTTAAAGTTTATACTTTTATTTTATTATACTGTTTTCAGAAGAGGGTAAAAGCGTAAAGATTGGTAAATTGATCAGTAAATTTGGGAATCAGTAAATTATAATTATTCAGAATAAGTATGTTAAATGACTGCGGTATACCCACATTCTCAACTTTTTGTGAAAATTGAAGCTGTGGCAAAATTCGTCTTATAAAAGTAGTTATGTAGTGACTATATTTTAAAAGTAGTTTCTAGTCACTACTTTTTAAAAAAAGTAGTTGTAGTTGTAGTTAACTACATTTGTCATGTTGTAGTTGTAGATCACTACAATAATAAAGTAGTTTTTCCAACCACTGATCACGACGTACACTACACTAGAATGCTTTCAGGATATAGTACAATTTTACTGATAAGCTGCGACATTTATTATCCAACAATACCTGGATAATAAATAAATCACCGAATAAATAAATCAAGTTATCTCGAAAACTCTTAAAGCTGTATCCTGAAAATAACCCCATGCGTTTTCACGTGAGAAACAATATTGTAAACTTTTTTGTTGTTTTTCTTTACTTTAGTACTATTCTAAAAGCTACTGAGGTTCCAGTAAAAATATTGCCCTTCGTGAATCCGAAAATGTGTCTTACAAATATTCTTTTAGAAACTTGCTATAAATGTAAAAAACCTTTAATGCCTATACTGGCGATTTTTTAAAGTCGCCAGCCAGGTTGAATAACTTTATAATTTGAATATGAAGCATCCTTCCCAATAGTATTACGAAAATTATATGCCGTATGTGTAATGATCTATTTCCTGTTAATTTTCGGACCAATCAAAAAATCGATAAGTTGGACTAGGATAATTATTAGCCTTACAAACAATAATTATTTGCAAGGTTTTCAACTGTAGGCAGTCAAATTTCTGATATGCCACATTCATCACAGCAGAAATGATAAGGCGAATGCAGTGAGGAAGCAAGGTCTATCCAAAAATTTCCCAAAAATTTCCAAGAATATTCTCAAGTCCTGGGCAAATGTTTCTAAGGTTAAATCTTGCCAGGGAATACTGCAAAGTTTTCACCTTTGAGTATTCCAATTTCTGATATGTCACATTCATTATAATAGAAGTGGGAAGACAAATCCAGTGAGAAAGCAAGGTCTATCCAAAAATTCCCCAGAAGTATCCAAGAATATTCCAAAGTCTTCGGTAAATGCTTTTGAGGTTAAATCTTGTCGGAGTACATTTACAAGGTTTTAAACTGTGGGCAGTCATATTTCTGATATGCTACATTCATCATAGTAGATAGAAGTGAGAAGGCAAATCCGGTGAAGAAGTAAGGTCTGTCAAAAAAATTTCCCAAGTGTCCAAGAATATTCCAAAGTCTTGGGCAAATGTTTCTAAGATTAAATCTTGCCAGAGTATATTGCAAAATTTTCAACTTTGGGTAGTCCAATTTCTGATATATCACGTTCATAGTAAAAGTAAGATGGCAAGTCCAGTGAGGAAGCAAGGTCTATCCAAAAATTTCCCCAGAGGTGTCCAAGAAAATTCAATAAGTCTTGAATAAATGTTTTTGAGGTTAAATCTTGGCAGTGTATACTTGCAAGGTTTTTAACTGTGGGCAATCATATTTCGGATATGCTACATTCATCATAGTAGAAGTGTGGAGGCAAGGTACATATAATCCAAAAATTCCCCCAAGTGTTCAAGAATATTCTCAAGCCTTGGAAAAAGTGTTCTCAGGTAATATCTCTTGTCTAATTCACAGAATATATTTCAACTGTGAGTGGTCAAATTTGTGATAAGCTACATTCATCATAGCAGAAGCGAGGAGACAAGTCCAGTCAGAAGGCAAGGTCTATCCAAACATTTCCCTGAAATGCCCAATATACTAAAGTCTTGAGTAATATATTCTCATGTAAAATTTTATCAGAGTATATTTGAAAGATCTTCAACTGTGTCCAGTCATATACTGACAAGCCATATTCATCGTAGTAGAAGTGAGGTCTGAACAGCAGCTTGTATATAGCAGCTGTTTCCAAATTGTATTCATCCAAGTACCCCGATTATCAGTTTCATTTAATTGCACCCCTTGATTGTTACTTTCTCTCAATTGTATCCACTGTAAATCCCATAAGATGATGCCTTCGCGTACCCGAAATGTCGATAAATGTAGTATCACAATTTCCTTGATTTACCCAAGAACAACTTTCAGATGGTGTATCAAAATTAACGTCGGTAATGCAGATCAATTGTCGTATAAGAAAAAGACAAATGATGATCATATTCTTTATCTTTCTTTGCGTGTCTGTTCCGATTACAAAAGAAGAAGAAAAAGGACATACCATTCCTCTCAGACTACCGATTCATCAAAATCTTTTATTTTACATCTCTGCGAGTCAAAGGAATTCCGGTCCGGAATTCGCTCGAAGTCTGACCATTTTTCTTGACGGGGTAGGATCCGGGATTCTTCCGAACGATAGATCTGAGAAGAAATGCATTTAGGAGGATATATTAACAGAAGGCCGAAAACTCATTATGAAGGTGCGTGAGTTGTTCCATTTCTTTATAATTTGGTACGAAGAATACCCAAAAGTGTGAGGCTCCATTCGATTTTCTCTTACATTCATATGCCGTACCTTTTACGCTCTTTTCATATCCAAGGAAGCATTGTACTGAATGGTGAAAAAATATCTAATGAGGCAGCACATGACTTTCCCTACAAACCCAAATTCATTTTCTTATTCTGTACTTTGTGAAGCATTGAGTTTAATTGCAGAAAATAACATGGACGCTTTTTTAATATTATAGTTTAATATTATAGGTCAGTCTAATTCGCTTTGTTGTCAAAATTTACATGAAGTCGTTTATTTCAGATTTTCACAATTTTCGCAGGCCACTTCACAAAAAAGGGTTTTTCAGAATCATGTCAAAATCTAATCAACATCATGATAACCGTCAAGGGACTTCACTACTAAATTAAAAAAAAAAAAAAAAAAACTCGTCAAATAGTTTTTAACTACAGTGAAAAACATCTTCAGTGCCTCAGAATTAAAAAATTTAAATATCTCGGTAATGGTCCATGACAGAATAATGGCGTTGGTCTTATAATTTTCGTCGTCAAAAATTACATATAAAATAAGCATTTAATTCATACATTTGAGCATATGTAGTCTTTTATATCTTGACAATTTTTGCAGGCCATTTCGAAAAAAAAAATCTGATATGGGCAGCACATGACTTTCCTTATATAATGCAATGAATTTACTACTTTTACAGTAAAACAAAAATAGATTATTTTTATGGTAGATATTTATATTCTTTCCAAGATATTGAATTTTCGCTAATGAGTCGTCATTTTCATTGATTTAGCGTCATTTTTATTCATTTGGCGAGTTTTTCGTTAATTTAGCAACATTTAAAAAAGTCGCCAAGTTGGCGGCATTCCACCAAATTCGTCGCCAAAATCTCGTCAAGCGTTATGTACGGAGAAATAAGTGATTCTTACAGCAGATAAATGACTATTGGGGTTCAAATAGAAAAGTATTACTCAAAGTATCTTTTTTCATAAATGGAACGAGCTAGATCCACGAGAATGATGTCACCCAATTTATCGCATGGTATTACATATGAAAAGTGAACATGTTTCTCAATAGAAAACATTTTTATTTTTATTTGATTTTTTGATAATTTTTTTTTAAATGTGCAATATCTCGAGAACAGTTCATATTAGCGTTCAAAAATTTATGTCAATCATTTTCTAATGAAAAATTATATAAGAAATGTCTATTTGCGTAACTTTATTAGAGGTTTTGATTTTTTGACAATTTTTTCAAAATTTCACTCGAAAATTTAGGGGGGGTTCTGAACATTCAATTGCGTATAAAAATAATAGGCTTCCAGTGTTTACGGATTGTAATTTTTGTACCAAATTTCGTTCGAATTGGTCCATTCGTTCGTCAGTTATCGTCTCCACAGACTCACTGACACACACACACACACAGACATCGCTTCAAAAATGTTCGATTCTTAATCAGGGATGCTTGAAACGTGCTCTCCCGTCGAAAACGCGGAATTCGAATTTTCGACCCCGTCAAAATACTTTCCTTATACATTATTATATATAAGGAAAGTAAAAAGGCAGATTAATTCTTCCCCTGAATCGTACCAAACTCAATTCAGCACAAGGGTAACCTGCAAGTGACTCATATACTAAATTTTGTGAAATTTGGTCCATTAGTTCTTAGCTAGAGTGAAAACATATAATTTTTGAGGGCCATTTCGCAAAAAGAGGCGGGTTCTTTTATCCCAAACCGTACCAATATCTAATCAACACCAGGGTATCGCACAAGGGACTTACCTATAAAGTTTTGTGAAATTTGGTCAATTAGTTTTTGAGACACACAGCCGTCACGCTAAAAATGGTTTTTTCGTATTCTAAAGGTCCCAAAATAAATTCGTCGAAAACTCGAGTTGCGATTTTCGATATGATTCCAATACTTTCCCTATACATTACCATGTATAGTAGGGAAAGTACAAATGTATCTTTTCAAGGACTTTTATGTTGTACTTAATGAGTAAAACTGCTCCGTAGTTCTAATTTCTCATATAATGTACTTAAATTAATAACTTTTACTAATTTCTCATATAATGTATAAAGATTCAAGGCAATTTCATTTTGGGGCGCCTGCGAGAGAACTCACATTTTCCCAAATCTATATAGATAAAATTGTAAATCTGTCTGAGTGTTTATTTGTCTCATCATCAAGGGAGAAACGGCTGTACCGAATTGGATGAAGTTTTCGGGGTAGACTTGGAATAGCCCTACTTAAAATTCAGTCCATGTTTCGAGTTTCTAGGACTAAGGGTTATCGAGATATTAATAAACAAGAAAGATCAATCATGCATAAAGCATTGATTATGAAACACTTTCCAACTGAAATGCAATTTTATTGAAACACCTCTAAAATGCGATACATTCAGCGGTGGTAGTTTTTTAATTATCACAGAACTACAATAATTTATTTTACTTGAAAATTTAAAACTTCATCGGAAAAAAATGAACTTTATTCAAATGATGTCATCGAAATATAAATCACCTGGCTCTCTATGTAAAAGCAATTTCATTCATGCACTTTAATTCCATTCCTTTCATTCAGAGGTCATATTTTTAAAATTATCACGATACTATAATATTTTATTTAACATAAAAACTTTAAACCATGGAGGTAAAAGTACTTTCTAACTCCATGCTTAAAACTTCATCGTAAAAGGCCACACTATAAATATAAAATCGTCTACTTCTCTATGTGAAATTAATGAATGTTTCATTCATATCAGCTATATTCCAGACTCTAAAGCTAATTAATTTTACGTTAAAAAATTCAGCAATTCTTATACAACTCATCCCCTCAAAGTGAAGAAGAAATGCACTTACCCAAAGTACACATAGCTGTAGGACAAAGTTAACGAAACCTCTGGCGATAGGTAGTACTAAGGCTCCTATATATACATTTGAAAGACAACATTTAATGCACACCTGTAACTAGTCTCGGCCTGACGTCATCGGAATCAGAAGCAGGTGGCAAACATATTCTATTTCAACACACGATTTCTTGAGGAGGAGTCAATTTCATTTAACTTTCAGTGCAATACATGGTAATGTATGGAGCATGGGTACGAGCTTTAAATAAACAGCCTGCGTAGTAGAATGCGCAGAAACGTAAGGGCATTATTTTTACCATAGCGGTAATGGTAAACTGACGATAAACTGACAATAATATGGAGCATGGGTACGAGCTTTAAATAAACAGTCTGCGTAGTAGAATGCGCAGAAACGTAAGGGCATTATTTTTACCATAGCGGTAATGGTAAACTGACGATAATGGCACATAAAAATTAAAACTAAACTCATGAAACGTCGAAATTTATCTCTGTGATGGAAATAAGTTATTTAGAATACTTGAATAACAATTTATATTTAAAGATTTTGTACTTTAAGTGAATGTACACTACTACTCATTTTTACCATAGTCACTAACTAGTGTTCTAAAGATGTATACATTTACTAGCAAATTCTACAATGTATATGCGAGGAGAAGGGAAAGGTACATAACGATTTTTCTTAAAAAAAAACTCAAGTATACATTTTAATGAAAGTGGATATTTTATTTTTTGGTTAATTAAAAATATCCATTAAAGAAGATATATTTAGATATATCCTACTACAATGAGTGGTTAAACGATTGTAAGTTTCTAAAGTAGCCGTTTTTTATACAGAAATAACGAAAATTTCCATATTGCTAAGTAAACAAGTGTTTTGTTTTGGGCAAAATGGTCCATGTGACGTCACGTGCCCATGCTCTATACTCTATGGGGAAAGTATTGAAATCGTGTCGAAAATCGCAACTCTGATTTTCGACGGATCTACACGTTTCGAGCACCCTAGAACACGAAAAAACTAATTTTAGCGTGACGTCTATGTGTTTGTATGTGCAATGTATGTTGAGATCCAGACCGTCTGACCTACCAGAAAGGTGTAAGGTAACTGTTTGGACGGCCGGGAAGTGCCACCCAATTTAGACCGGAACCCAGGGGGAGAGGCATCCACAGGGGCCGTACCCTCCTTCCCCTACTACCAACCTCTCGGAAGGACTTACGGACCCACATGTTTAACGTGATCGTCCTCCGCACGGCGGCAGTTGTTGCAGCGTGCAAATCCAGCGCGCAAACCGCCGAGCTACCGCGCCCGAAATGTGCCAACAGCACGCGGTGTTCGTTCCCAGGTGGTCACCCACCCAAGTACTAACCGCGCCCGATGCTGCCTGACTTCGGTGATCTAACAAGAACCGGTGTTTTCAGCACGGCACGGCCGTTGGCTCCATGTGCAATGTATGTATTCACTCTAACTCAAAAGCCAATTGACTAAATTTCATAAAATTTTATCGGTAAATTACATGTGGGTTACCCTGAAGCTGATTAGATTTTTCGGGGTAAAAAAATCTGCCTTTTCTTTTCTTTTTTTTTTTTTTTTTTTTTTGCGAAATGGCCCTCAAAAATTGTATGTATCCACTCTAGTTGAGATACAAATTGACCAAATTTTACAAAATTTGGTAGATAAGTTGCTTGTGGGTTACCGTGATGCTGAGTAGATTTTGGTACGATTCGAAAAAAAAAAAAAAAAGAATCCGCCTTTTCTTGCAAAATGTCCCGCAAAAATCGTCAAGATCTAAAATAAAATACTACAAATATATCAATTAAATGCATGTTCCATACGTAATTTTCGACGACGAAAAGAATAAGACCAGCCCCATTACTCTAAGATGGACCATTCTCGAGATATTTATGTATTTTAATTTTGGGGGACTGAGGACGTTTTTAAGTGTAGTTAAAAAACTGTTTAATGAGGGTTTTTTTTTTTTTTTTTTTTTTCTTTTTTTAATTTAGTAGTTAAGTCCCCAGACGGTTATCTTGATTTTGGCATGATTCGGAAAAACAACTCGCAAAGATCGTGAAAATGTGAAATATATTAACTGAGTACTTGTTTTTCATGTAATTTTTAACAGCACAGCGGATAAGACTGATTCCATGACTCTAGGATGAACCGTTCTCGAAATATTTTAGGTTTTTTTTTTTTTTTTTTTTTTGAAGAGTGTGGAGACTTTAAAGGGCATCAAGTTGCCAAATGAAACGAACATACATTAAAACTACGAATTGGATATAATATCAGAAAAGTATCCTTGTTATTTTCTTAAATTAAACTCAATTTAATGCATCATGAAATAAAAAATAAGAAAATGAATTTGTAGGGAAAGTCATGTGCTGCCCACATCCGATTTTGGAGTTTGTTTTGGCCATCCTAGAAACTTTAGCGATCGTTGAAAGAACCTTTTCTTCTCTGTTGAACCATTAATGAAGATAAAAATGAATAGTAATGAGAACTGCTCTGCTTTCAATATCATAATAAAGACACTTTTTTCATCATTGGCAGTACCTTCATCATTTCCACTTTCAATTATTTAATTTCCAAAGCTTCAACTATCTGTGAAAGGGCCTCGCAGAAAAGAACTAATACGCCTTTTAACCCATTTGTTTCGTAATACTTTGACAAACGAGTGAAAGAATGGGATGACTGTTGTAAAATTTCTTTTAACATTACTTTTAGCAGATGCTTTAAAAAACACAAAAATGTCAAGAAGGGTCGCAAAGGCATTTCTTATACCTTGTACTTTTGACACATCATTTAAACATAAATTGAGACAGTGAGCTGAACAATGCGTGTAAACAGCTGTAGGAAATTTGGCTTTTACAGAAGCTTGCATTTCACTAAATGATCCACTATCATGCTAGTAGCACAGTCCTGCTAGTAGCACACCCTGCACTCTCATTTTCGTAAGATCAAGTCCTAATTCATGAAATTCCATTTTCTGAATGGAAGCAAGTCCTTTGCCAGTAACGTCCGTTTCTTGAACACATTTTAAAAAGTCTTGCGTAATTTTCCTGGTTTCTTGGTCCAAATATCTTAGACACAATAAAAACTATTCATTGTTAGTAATATTTGAAGTTTCATTGCTTAGAATTGAGATGAATGGAGCTGAATAAACTATTTTCATAATTTGTACTTGAATATGCTGTTCAATAATTGAAATGATTTCGTTTTGTATGGATAGACTTGTATATAATGCATTTCCTCCAGCGGTTTTGGTGAGATCCAAAAGTGGGCTGTCTCCTCCCTGGGCATGATACAGGGTGAGTACACTCTCCTTAAAAAAATTTCAAGGACTTTCAAGTACCATGCAATTATTTTTCAAGGACATTATTTCTTCCATATTAAGAAGCTGTATGCGTTTCTGGGAGAAAAAAATCATAACAAACTGACATTATTTTTTAATGTTGAAGCCAATGAGGAAAGTTTTGGGGGAAAAAACTATGTTGTTTAATAAAATTTCAGCGACAGCGTAACTGCTAGGGAAATTTCCAGAGAAAACAGAACTTCTCAGAAGAAATACAATACTGTGAATCTGCAGAACACTTTCAACCCTGTCTTTTTCAAGCACTTTCAAGGATTTAACCAAGAAAATGGGAATTTTCAAGTGCTTTCAAAGCCTTGAAAATGTTAATCTAAAATTCAAGTACTTTCCTAATTTTCGAGCATCCATATGCACCCTGATGATACCTCAATAAAGCTCTGAAATGACTACCCTGATGATACCTCAATAAAGCTCTGAAATGACTGTCATTTTTTTCTGGTTCCTCAATAGTCAACTGCCCACTGCTTTCATCTCCTCTAAGAGCGATATCTTGCCTTCCACATAAAACTAGAGTCTCTATTACGGTACGAAGATTCACTCTATTTAGTTCACTTCTTTTTTTGCTTGTTTATTAATTCTCAAATTAATACTCTCTTATCCGTCTTCGCGAACACTGATGAAGTCTTGTGCCCTTATTACAGCATCTTTATCGGGTAACGCAGTAGCTATCATTAAGTAAAACGCACTTAGTATGAAGGATAAGAAAAACTTGAGCAATGTATATAAGCACAAATAATAATACAATAATGCAGCATACAGCGTTTTTGAGAATATGCTGGATCCCCTTTGTCAGTGCAAGGGAACCAACAAGCCCAAAGTCCAAAAGAGGAATGACTCTTTTGGACTTTGGGTTTGTTGGTTCTCTTGCACTGACGAAGGGGATCCAGCATATCCTTCAAACAGCTATGTGCCGCACTATTGCGTTATTGGTGCTTATATACATTGCTCAAGTTTTCCTTAACACACTGGTTATTAAAGATATCTATCATATCCTTCCACCTTGAAAATGACATTAAAACTAGACTCTACACCTTTGTGTGTGGCCCCTTGCCTGAACCAAACTTAGTTGCAAATGTGATGCAAGTTTTACAAAGTGCGTTTGTCGCAAAGGCAGAATATGCTAGTCACTGAAAGTGTTTTAGCCACTACAACTGGAAAGATCTTTTTTTCTTGCCGTTTTTAGAAAGCTGAACATCAAAGGAAAAACTAAAGTTTATCGTTCCAAAAATGCTCTCTCACGTCATCAATGAGGTCGCTGGAATTGATATATAAACCTATATCATTTTGATGGTATGAGTTTTTAGTGTTACCACTAAGATCTGCTATGGAGGTTGAAGAGAAAATGCTTAGATCTGATTCTTCCAAACGCTAAGAAATTTTTGATAATTTTTCAGACTCAATCTGGCTTTCTGATTCATTACTTCCTAGTACCTAAAATCGCCCATAGCAATACTTACTATAGCAAACCTTTGTAAAATAGTCTAGGTTTTATGAACAATAAAATACATTGAATGTTGTTTATGTTTGAAATAATCTTACATTTAAACATTACTAGCTGTGGTTACACGTCCTTTACACTGATTAATTAGAATTAGGTAATTAGAAATCCTAAACACTTGACAAACCAACACATGCATTAAGCATAGAAAGAAATAGGTTGAAATAATTTTTTTAATATTTTAGTATTCAAATAAATGATTAAACACGGCTCCGTCATCTACACAGATGCAAACACGTCTGTACAATGTCCAGTGCATAGACATTATATGCTTTAAATAAACATGTGGGGGTGTTTGCAATCGAAATATGTGACCTTTGCTAGCTCAAGCGAAAGAGGGATGAGAGAGAGAAAGAGATAATGATGATCATCTCTTTCTCATTACTTGTATATAATGATGAAATAATTTTATATTTATAAAACCAACATGATCTCTAAAATTCAGAAACAACATAGAATTTTGCATTTTTAAACTACAATTCCTGTTGCCACAAATGCCTGGTTCACCAATTGCTCTCATAACACCTGCTTCGTATTTCTTGTATTTGGAAAATTGCCTGCTGGAATAAATTGATTTTGAACCAGAAATTTTGTCAGATTTTTGGTTTTAAATCTTCATAACTTTTAAAGTATTCTGAACTGAAAAATATTGATGAGTTATATCATACGAGAGCTAGATGTACAACTGTACCGAATTTCGCCATTGTCTGAAGCTCCAAATTTCCGCTGACAGCACACACAGAAGTACAGACATCGTCTTTTACTATATAGTAGAATGAAGAATAAGTGCCAGCAACTTAAATAATACAGATAACACCACTCAATTTCCAAATAGCCTATTTTAAACCTAAATCATTCCCATGTGCCAATTTTTTCCATTTGCAACTATGCCAATTGTACAATGCAAATCTAATATACCTTAAATAAAAGCTGTATAAATACTTAAAATCACAATATAGAAAAGAGGTTTCTTTTGGTTATAGAAGTTTGATATTCATTTTTTAGTTTGGTTTTTGTATTTAGAAAGTTTGAGTTTAGAAGTTAGATTTTTATATTTTATCCTCAAGTTCATGTTCTGTGATTTTCTGTAATCAAAATTCACGGCTTGGAGCTGATCAAACAAGAAACAAAAATTTCCTTTCGTTTGCTGAAATAAATTAATTTTGAGGCTAAAAGTAAAAATAAAATTTTATATGTTATTTCAAAAGTTTACATCTGATTTAAAGTAAATTTTTAGAATATATTTATAATACAGAAATAATTCAATGTTCCAAAATTTATCTTTAAAATGCATGAAATCAGAAAATCACAAATTTTACAGCACTCAAAGTATGTAGACGTCAATGAGATGGCTACTTGTCCAGTAGAGGTCAGTGAGATGGCTCTTAGAGTAAAGGTCAAGTCTAATCTGATTGGTACATGACATCCCAAATTCCTATTTGTCCAGTCTGGAATTACTCATACTCAAAATTACATTATTTGATAATGACAATGAAAAATTGCATATATGTTAGTATGTATGTAAAAATACACTCTATAACAAAAAAATTGATGCACCAAAAAGTAGTTGTCTGATTGTGATAAAAATTGGTGGATGTGAACAATGAACATACATAGAAAAAGAAACAATTAAAATTTCAAAACAATTTAATGATTTAGAGTTTGACCATATACAAAGGGAAGAAGTCAATAAGGCATTGGTCCACCTCTGACCTGGATGCAAGATGTCACCCGGCATGGCATAGACTGATAAAGTTCACGGGTGGTTTCCTGCGGAATGTTTTGTCAGATTGTCTCCAACTGTCGGGCTAAATCGTCAACATTCCGGGATGGTTGCAATCGCCTTTCCATAACGTCCCAAATGTGCTCTGTGGGAGAGAAATCAGGAGACCTAGCTGGCTAAGAAAATGTTGGGCAAGTTTGAAGACAATTCATAGTAACAAGTGCCATGTGCAGCCGGGCATTATCTTGTTGAAAAGTAAGTCTGGGGTGTCGCAAAATGATTGGTAACACAACCGGTCATAGAATGTTGTCTAAATACCGCTGTACTGTAAGTGGGCCAGAAATGACTACCAAAGGGGTCCGGCTATCAAAGGAGATGGCACCCCAAACCATAACGCCCTGTTGTGGGCATGTGTGGCGTGCAATAGTAAGGGCAGGATCCCTGCGCTGCCCTGGACGTCTCCAGACACGTCTGCGGTTGTCGTCAGGACACAGTTGGAAACAGGACTCGTCACCAAAGACTATACATCCCCGGTCAGCGCAGTTCCAAGTTGATCGAGCCCGGCACCACTGTAATCGAACTTGACAGTGTACAGGCATGAAAGGTAAGCATAAGCAGCATAACGGTCGGCGTGTAAATTCCGCTCCCTCAGTCATCTGCAGAAGGTCATGTTGGACACATGTGTGTGGGTCACACGTTGGATAGTTGACAACAATGATTCCGGTGCTGTGATAGCTGCTCTGACAATCGCTCTGTCTTCCAATTCTGTTGTGGTCCTAGGTCGCCCGCTGCCATCCTGATGCTGACATTTACTGTTGTTGACCCACTCTTGCCAGCATCGTCTAACCAGCGCATTGCTTCAACCCACATGTCGAGCGACTCTTCGATTCGTCCAACCAGCCTCCTTCAATCCGATAGCACGACCTCTTTCAAACTCTGACATATGCTTGTAATGAGCACAAATCTTTCAGCGAGGCACTGTTACTGTCGATGTCAGATATTAAGATATCCGCAGTCGAAATGCAACAGAAATTTTGACCACAGATTCAGAATCGCTTCTTATATACACCTGCTGAATGCACAGTTCTGATGCGATGGAGCTCCCACTATTTATTAATTGGACATTAAATTTTATTCATTTGCATGTTCGCTCAAAATGTCTTTGCATACGAAATTTCATTACAATCGGACAACTCCTTCTTGGTGCATCAATTTTTTTGTTATAGAGTGTAGTATATTAATTTTCCAAGCTCATCTTACTATTTTCAAATATAGTGGGTTAAAAAACACTGAAAAAGTATAAGGACAGTTTTCTGTTAATATAATATATAACAGGCCTAAATTTTGGAGGTCCAGGACCCCTCAGGCTCTCCGCTAACTATGTTCCCACAGACATATGTCAGTTAAGTGACTACAATTGTTTTGAGGGCATTATAAGCCCCCTTCCTCAGTCCAAAGTATAGCATGCACCCTCTGCAAAGAATGAACTAACTGGTAATTCATTCTTATCAGGATTTTCCTCTTATCCAGTTTACTCTTGGTCCCAATTAAGCCAATTAAGAGGTGTTCCATTCACACCCATAGGAGAAGGCAAGAGGGGGCCCTTGCCCACTGTTTCTAGATATTCAAGGTCACAAATATAGGCATAAAATTAGCTGCTGATGTACATTATATCCATCAGTTCTCCCCTCCCAGAAAAAGATCTAAACTTATGATTCTATGAGGAGGTTCTACTGTACTTTTAAAGTCCTCCTAGGATATGATTTTCACATTATATTGAGCATGGCCTTAAAGAATATTACTCAAATCAGATAGTTTTGCTATGCAACGAGGATTTAATGAGCAAATTAGTGCTGCCTGTTGTAACCGGGCACTAACTGCACGATTAAATACAATGTGAAAGTTATATACAAGATTTACACTGCAGCACTGTTTTCACAAGTTTTTCAGATTTAAAGAACAAATTAGTTCTGAACTACTTATTTCTGGGTGTTATATTGAGATTTCACCCCATTGTAACATTCTTAATTCTAGGATTAAGGTCAGGAATTAAAAAGATGGCCCTTAAGACAAATGCATACAATTTGTATAAAGTTCCCTCCATGGACATCTGCATGGGATATCAGTGGATGTGTCATGCACCCCTTTACAGTCCATGAGAGAATCTTAGTTTCATAGGGTGCCAATGTTTTGATTACTAGCAAAGCTGATCTCAGATGGCCGCCAGGTCTATTGTATACTTTGGAAGTGTAAGAAAGTGGTTTCACAGGGATTTCAATTTTGGGGTTCTTGTCAATATTAAGGATAGGGCTTGACTAAACCAATAAAAGTGCCTTAGGGCATACATATAACCCTATCCTAAGCAGTAATAGCTTAGGGGCACTCAGGATGCTAAGAGAGAGCTCAGTTCTAAAAAGTCAAAAATTGAGAATTTGATTCTGAGCTGTTGACCAGTATAATCATGCTCTGCACAGCAGATAGCAAGCTCCCAAGCAGTGGGTCAGTGATGGGATATCTTCATCTTTAATGATAAGAAAGTAGATAAGCAGATAAGACCGATGCATGTTTCATTCAGTTAGGTTGCTCTGAATCCCTCTCTCTTTCTCTCTCTCTCTTAAGAAAAACACTTGCCTTATAAATTGTGTAACTATGAAATACCTGATGTTTCAGCTTAAGAGGATATAAATTTTATAAAATGTATATAGCAAGGTATTTTCAGAATAATAATAATAATGAAATAGTTTTAAGAGAATTGTGTTTTATAATTGAATTTCAAGCGAATTATTAATAGAAAGAATGTCACTATGTTTCTAAGAATTAATACAAGTTCATTGAGTAAGAATGCATAGATAATTAGAGCAATATTGATATAATAAATTTGTATTTTGTTTAGTTTCAAACTTCATCCTCATTTCAGAGGTACTTGATTAATTATAAGTAAAATACCAATGTTAGTAATGAAAACCTTTTCTATGGTTATATCGAGTTGTTAACGGGTTTTATAGCAACCAGAACCGGGTGTGTGGTATTGGCCATGCAACACTGTACAAATAAATACAATATAATTTACAGTAATACAATTATGTTTTCGTGGAAACACTGTTATTTATTTATTTGCATTTAAAAGGCTTAGGAATAACAGATATCACTTACCAGGTGAAACAGGAGATAATGAAAATTCTGATATATAAGAACTACTGGGTGCGAGAACACTAGTATGGCGGCGTCTACAGTCTGGAAAAAAAATAATTATAAAATAACATTATAAAAAAATCGGAAATTTTATATAAATTAACAATTTTTAAAAGATAATTTACAACTTTAGTCAAGATATTTCTTTCAATATTTTTAGAATATGCATACCTCTAAAGACAGCTTTAAAACATATCCAATTATTACTATGTATTAGAATATATCTAAGAACTACATGCACAAAAAAAAAAATCAGAAAAATAGCCAGAAATATATTTGCAACGGAAAATGAATTTAGATCAAATAATTTTAAAAGATTGGAAGTCAGTTAAACAGAATTTGTTACATGGCTAGAGTGGTATAGCTGATAATATAAATAAGAATAATTCAGGAGGTCCATGTTTTATTCCTGGTTCTGGCCGATAACAACTATAGTATGGTTATGAATGGAAATTGTAAATCCTGTTCATAAACATGCTATAATTATTATTTTATCTTATTAAAATTCCATCTAATCCCATTTTGATTCGCTTTCAGGTAGCAGCGCCATTTTTTTCCATATCACCATAGGCAAAATAGACAAATGTTAAGGGCCTATGGTTGCTCATGGTGCTTTTCCTTTAACTCTAATATTCCCTCTATTTTTTTTTTTTTTTTTACGTATATTTTCTTCTTCCTTACTGGCACTTGATGATCTGAGAAAAAGCATTTTCAAATATCCCTCTCTGTAGAAAAGCATTAAACAAGTAAAATTTTGAAAGGGTGCAGAAAAATAAATAAGGTAAAATATTGGTGTCTAAAATTCAAAGTTAGTGTGAAATGCATATATGAATGGTGTGTACGTATATAAGGTACTGTTTCAAAATTCTGCCTCCATGCCTAATTTCTTGTCCTTTGCATTTTACAAAACAAATAAAATTGTTTTTCTGTCTGTATTAAGTTCTTAATCTATAGTTTTGTATTTTGTTAAAAAAAACAAGAGTACGTATTGTTTTAATTCACATATTATTCCACATTAATTCATGTGTATGGTATATGTTACAGTTATATATTAGTTTTAGATTAGGTGGTTAAAGCAGGTTATTGTAGCAGCCATCATATTGAGTTAGTAAAAATTCCAAATTTCATCCTCATGATGTACTGCATTTTATTAGATCCTTATTCTCTTTTACAGATTGCGTCAGACAGCACTTTGAAAAAATGGGATAAGAAAGCTATACAGAAAACTATTGATGCAATAATCACTAAGGAAACAGGCTATAAATTTGTGAATGCTTTGAAGACAACCCCTCCCCCTTTTTTAGAGAAAATAGAATGCATTTAGAGGGATTGCTTACAGTATTAGGATACACATAAAGAAGGCTGCAGACCCATATAATTCTGATCAAGCACCTTCCCCCATTTTTCCTTCCCTACATACAGGATGAAGTAGTTTTATCCATTAGATGGGATATTCCTGTCAATCAATCAATGCATGAGCAATTTTTTGCATGTGAGCTATCTTTGATGAAAGTACTTATCAAGAGCCGAAGGAGAGGGTAGGGAGAACAAGAAAAGATAATATAACAAAAACATAGGAAATTGCGAAAAAACATAGGGAATTGCAAATTTTTGCATATGAGCAACCTTTGATGGCAAAAGCTGAAGGAGAAGGAAGGGAGAACAAGCAAAGATAATATAACAGAAACATAGGGAATTGCTTGTTCTTAATCTATAGTTTTAATAGAATAGGGGCACTTAGAACTTTATGGTAATATAAAAAAGATGAATCATATGATAGTTAAGTTAAGTATTTTTCTGTTATTATTTTCATATATAAGAAATTTTTATGAATTGGAGCTCTGTGAGACAGAATTCACAGATTTCCAAACTGTATCAAATTTCATTCTAATTGTGCCACCAGTTAGATATATCTGTGGCACTCACAGTCTCACATACACTCAGATAAATACACACATCAACAAAAAACACATTAAGTGTAATTGTTCTACAAGGTTTCATTTTCTGACTTCATGCTTAGCCTGCTGAATGATAGTAGATGGATACATTATACTAATGTTCTATGATGTATGCCATATAAAAATGGAGAATTCCAAGAAATTAATCAGGTCACGGCTGGTCAAGGCAGTTCTTGTTTATATTTTGTGCTTCTGTAAATCTTGCTCATGATTCGTAAAAGTGAGTTACATATTTTACTTTCACAATTTGATACGTGCAAATGTTTTTAGATAAATGTTAATTTTAATTATCTTCTGGCACAATTTCTTGTTTCACTGTTCATTCAATTTAATGGTCAAATACCCATTTCATAACACCCAAAAGAAGTCTACTAAAATGTATTATAATAAAATTACTTAACAGATGTGCAACAGAATTTTTTTATGATTATGTATATTTTATTATAATAGTCACTATGCAATATGCGTTTAATATAATCACAGTTTAAAAAAAATACATATGTATTTTATACCTTTGATTTTTTATTTTTGAATTATTTCTTGATTTAACATCGCCTATAACAATTTTAATGGGGGGCACTATATTTTACTTTAGCCAATGAGTCCCGGCACAGGTTAAGACAGTCCTGGCAGGTAGTACTATCACTAAGTTCATACATACATACATATTTTTTTAACAGTTATGTTCTTATGTTGTTATTAAAAATAAACAGTTGTGTACAAAATCTACGTATATCACCTTAAGAATCTCCCATAGTCTAAAAAACATATTTTACATTTTCAAGTATTTTGATGTGATTTTCAAATAAATAGCAAACAGGATTAAATAAATATATTCAGGTCTGGGAGTTTCCTGAGCTGCTAATTGCTGCATACACCTAATATTTTTTTACCCAACAGTGTTTCAAAGTGATCAAACAATTATCCATGTACCTAATTAACGAGATATATTCACTAAAAAGTAAAATCTTTGTTATAAATACAACATAAAATAAATTATTAATGGTATTAACCAGTTTTGGAGGCAAAAGGAACTACTTCTTTATTCAGAATTCAAAGACAGAGCTACCACACCAACAAAGGTAAGCAGGCATCTGTCAATAAATAGTTGCATTACGTGATCTGGACGGAAATTTTTACCAACCTAAAAGTAGAAAATAAAATGGAAAAGAAAAACCTAGGAAGACAAATGAACAATAGAAGAATTCAAGGCACTTTCTCAGTGAGTAAAATTACAAACTTAAATGCTTAATAATATATTAAATAGGAAAACAGTCAGTTTTTGAAAGTATATGAACAATACCATCAACTTAAAAAAACATTCACAAAAAAGTATTGTAAAAACACTTGTGATTAAAAGACTACAGAATGATGTAATATGTCATACAAATGAAAGAAATAAGCTGTTTTGGAAGCTAAATGAGCTATCTTCATCAAAAATATTTTTTTTAATTCATTCAAATTACTATAAAAATTACTAGTTTGCAAAAGACTACAAAAATTAGAAAAACAACAAAAAAAAGAAGGTATAACTGGTTTTGGTAAGCTATGTGATCTATTGTAAGCTACTTACTTGATCTACTAAATTCAAATAACATTTGATCGAATTACTTTTTAAATACCAATGAATAAAAGACTGTAGAATAAAGAAGAATATAACAAAAAATGACCTAAACAACCAGAAATTAGATATATTCAGCTAACTAAATTTGAAAAATTATAATGTTAAAGTACCAAGTTGGTGTGCACAGAGTTGGACAAAATGCATTGAAAATGTATTTTTAATACAAAATACATAAGTTTTAGAACTTAAAATACAAAATACTTTTAAAATTTGAAAAATTCCAAATACAAAATACTTTTAAAATTTGAAAAATTCCAAATACAACATACATTTATTTTCAAAATACAAAATACATTTATTTTCAAAATACAAAATACATTTATTTTCAAAATACAAAATACATTTTAAAAAATTAAACATTGCTGTGTATTGCACTTGACTGAATTTTCAATGCAAAGCAACATTTGTCAATACATTTTATTGAAAATAAACAAACATTATATTTGTTAAATAATATAATATTAGAACTTCAAAAGAATTAGAATGTATTGAAAAAGTATAACTTAAACGACAATACCCTTTGAAATTTTAAATCTCCAAGATAATAAAGTAAAAATAAATAAATAAATGGGAGAACGCATTTTATAAAACAGACAAAAATATAATAAAAAAACAAGAAACTTATGAAGAAATCT
This sequence comes from Amaurobius ferox, assembly GCA_951213105.1. Lineage (NCBI taxonomy): Eukaryota > Metazoa > Arthropoda > Arachnida > Araneae > Amaurobiidae > Amaurobius > Amaurobius ferox. Next base: position 114,578,083 of record OX578152.1, read on the forward strand.
TCATATGGTGACAAATGGTTTGTACAATTAATTTTTGATGTAACTATTAAGCATTTTAATTCTCTTTCGCATACATATTTCTTACAGTCATACAAATTTTCAGGGAAACTGGTAGTGACATCACTAAAATTGGAAATGAAAACTCTTAGTGAATCCCTCCCCCACGATGCTAAATCCATATCAGTCATCATCTAAGCTCTATCTATAGCCAATACTTAGAAATAAATATTTCACGAAAAAATTTTTGAATCAAAAGTGAAAAAGAAGAAAAAAGAAATGAGAACAAAAGCAGAAGTGGGAAATCTTTAGTATACCCCCAACCATCACCCGAATTTAATGCTAAATTCAAATCAGTCATCATCTCAGCTCTGTCTATAACCAATCTTAAGAAATAAAGTTTCAAGACACATTTTTTGAACTGGAAGTAGAAAAATAACTGGGGATGGATATCCTTAGTGAACCCCCTCCTGCTCTGGAATTTGATGCTGAATTCATATCAGTCATTATCGTTATCTATAACCAATTCTGAAAACTAGATGTTTTAAGGAAAATTTCTGAACCAAATGTGGAAAAGAAACCAGAAGTTCAAATTCTTAGTCAGTCAACCACCCTACTTCCTCTAGAATTTGATGCAGAATCCATATCATCAGTTATCTTCTACGCTCTATCTATAGCAAATTTTGAGATATAGACATTTCAAGCAAAATGACAATTTTTGAATCGGAAATGAAAAAGGAACTGGAAAGGGGGGGGAGGGGGTAGAAATCCAAAGTGAACCTACAACCCCTCCAAAATATGATTCTAACTTCAAATCAGTCATCATCTGAGCTCTATCTATAGCAGATCCCAAGAAAGAAATGTTTCAAGGAAACATTTTTCTGAAAAATATAGTATAGCAAATTTTTGCCACCAATAAAACTTATTACATAATATAGCACTACCTTGATTAAACAAATGGCAAGAGCCTAGCATACATACTCGTTAAATCGAGGAACTCCTACATAAAACTAAAATCTTACCTTTAGTTTAAAATTTGTAGTGGCTTCAAAAGTCCCATTTATAACCACACATTTTGGCTTGCATAATTGGCATTCTGCCTTACTACTCCATTATCATCAATAGATATCACTTTGAAAGATTTTCCATCTAATACTTCCCAAAATACATTTGCATCATGAGCGGTAGTATTTTCCATCTTTTCTCATGTCTTTGCAATAACTAACTGCAGTACATCTTTATAATCTACTTAAAATATATATACAATGCATAGCAGATCTGAGATTGTCTATGCTTCTGTTTTCACAAAGAATGCTCTCTTCTTGTCCCTTTCTTTATACATAGACAGGAAGGAGACATCTACCAAACAGCATCATTATATAATTCCTATATAAACGTAAAGTTTATAACAGAAACTATACTTTTCAGAGTTCACCACAGACACTAAACATTCCATTAATTAACATCTTTATCGGTACCAGGTTGCAAAAAGGTATTTAGATTGACTCCTAGAAACGAATTCAATGACTACACAAAATACAGAATACACAATAGCCGTTACTTCTTTTGCGAATCATTCATCTGCAGTTTAAACACAATAGTACCTGGAGAAATGTATTTTAAGTAATTTGAAAATACAAAATACTCTGAAAATGTAGTTTTGATACATTACCAAAATACTTTAGGTTTTTCAGTTTAAAATACAAAATACACATGTATTTTGAAAATATATTTCAAATACATGTATTTTCGATACTGCCCAACTCTGGGTATGCAGCTAAACTGCAAAATTCAAACACAGAGCTAGTACGATATTAATTTCTTAAAATTCAACCAACTTAGCTCCAGCAATTTCTTTAATAATGTGCACATAAAACATGCTATATCCATCAATATATCAATGATTACAGAAGTACTGAAAACATACCTTTAGAGGACTGATTTGGGTTAAGTTCATTAGAGTGGGAAGATTTAGCAGAAGAGGGTGTTTTAGTAGTATGTTGATCATTAGCATGAGTAGTCAAAGGAGGCATGCCTGGGAGAATATTAGAAGAATTAATAAATTAAAAGTAAAAAAAAATAATAAGATGAAAATAAATTTTCATTATTTTAAAATCTATTAGCTATCTTTAAAAACTACCCTTTGTCAAATACGATAAAAACATGCATATTTTGATATTACAACAATCTTTAACTTTTAACATTGCCATTTTTAAACGAACTTTATAAATGGTGATAAAAAAAACTTTTGATCAAAACCATCATGTTTTCTTAATATAAATTATATGCTTTAAGTAGAATGTACAAAACATACAAAGTACAGTTCAGCAAAATTTAATCTAATTAATAATTATAATGTAATTAATAAAATAGATAACTGCATTTCTTAAACATTAATTGTTGCAAAAGAATAAAGTAAGTAAAAATTAAGCACACATCCACAACAGAAGGTCTTTATTTTACTTCCTATAAGACGTACAAAAGTTTAAAAAAATAAAGAATAAAATAAGGTAATTGTAAAAAGTAATTGTGCATGACAATTACAATTTCATAATTATTAATATATTATGATTGGTAAAACTTTTAGCATTTGAAGATTTTTAAAATTTTAATATGATGGGATATATACTTAAAGGCAATATTTTAAATATAATATTCACTCAATCTGAAAAAATTAATATTTCATTAATTAACAGTACACAAAATTGATTAAATTCATAACAGGTTTTGGAGACACAGAAAAGACTTTTTCATCAGGTTAAAAAAACATGAGTACCAACACCAACAAAGGCAAATCAAACACATTTTTGTCTTTGTTGGTGCCTGTTCTCTGTCCTTCTATTCTGACAAAGGAGGCTGTCAATTTTTACTTTTCCAATATGGATTTCAATATATTTTTTAACATTTTACAACATAGTTGAAAAGTGTTTACGACATTGTTCATTCTGTCTGTCTGTCTGTCTGTCCGTTCACATGATAACTGCCAAAAAAATGACTTTATCAAAATGAAATTTTAGTATGTTGTTGAGACGGTCTGTGGAACATATAGGAATGTAAATGAATAATATCGCCAGTTAGTTTTGGATTAAACCCGGGTTGAAAAAATGAAATACATTGAACCCTATGGGACCTAATTTTTCAAACATTTAAGCGAATTTAAAATTCACAAATTGCTTCAAAAATTTTAGGAAATATTCAAATTATCCCATAAAATATATAAAAAAAATTCAGCAAAATATGCTAGGTAGTTTTTTAAATAAAAATAAAAATAATAATTGCACACATATAATATGAAAAGATCACATGATCCACTTCAAAATAAAATATGGCATCCATCTTGTGTCAAAATCGTGATTTTTAAAGTTCTTGTTAATTTATATTTAGTGTTGCATCCATCCTAAAACCGCTTTACTTTTGCTTAAATTTTTTGCATCTACATTCCGAAACAACACAATTACAATATATTTGAATTTAAATGATCATCAAACTTTGATCATTTCTACAACAAGTCTAACTTTCAAGTATGGAAAATGTAAACACATCAAGCTGTAAGATAAGTTGTATAAGAATTGCTGAATTTCTTTAAAGCAAAAGTATTTAGCTCTAGAGTTTGCAATATAGCTGAGATGAATGAAACATTCATTGATTTTACATAGAGAAGCAGACGATTCCATATTATTGCTTTTTTGATGAAGTTTTAAGCATGGAGTTAGAAAGTAATTTTACCTCCATAGCTTTATGTTTTTAAGTAAAATAGATTATTGTAATATTGTAATAATTTTAAAAATATCGCAGCTGAATGAAAGGAATGGAAAAAGTTGAAAAGAATGAAAAAATGAAAGGAATGGAAAAAAGCAGTGAATGAAATATTCACTGCTTTTATATAGAGAGCCAGGTGATTTATATTTCACTGGTGTTATTTGAATAAAGTTCACTTGTTTTCAATGAAGTTTTCAATTATTATAAATTATTGTAGTATTGTGATAATTTTATAAATATCACCGCTGAATGTATCGCATTTTAGAGATGTTTAAATAAAATTGCATTTCAGTTGTGAAATGTTTCATAATCAATGCTTTATGCATGATTGATTTTTCTCGCTTAAAAATTGCATGATTTCCATAAAATTCAATAAACTTAAGATATTCTATTAGAATGAATTACTTGGTATTGCCTGGGTCTTAAATAAGCATGTGTTACTTGAATTATACAGATACAGATAACACTAATCAATTTCTATATCACCTGTATTGAACTAAAATCATAAATGCACTCAGTTATTTTTCCATGCACAATCATGTCAATTGTACATTGCAGGCACAATATGTTATAAATAAGCTTCTTTCATATGTTCTAAATAAATGTTTGATAGTTAAAAATACTTGAAGTTGGGAATGGAAGATTCCTTTACCCAAAATATAAAATTCAAAACATTATTACTATCTCGAATTTTCATCCAATTTAAGTTAAATTTTAGCTCAATACTCATAATGATAATATAATACCAATTTTAAAAATTACAATGAAATTTTTTAAATTTGCAAAATTAGAAAACCAATAAATTAAATCCACTTAATTTGCAAATAGTGCTTTTGACAATATTTTACTCAATATTTTAATTTTCAATATTTTACTTGAAAGAGAGAAATAAAACTTAGAAGCAAAATAAAAATATAACAAATCAATGATAGTTTAAAAGCATTTAAGTTATAAATCATTTTACCATTAGATAAGAATACTATTAAAAGCAGTATGACATACTAATTTGCAGTGTCATATTTAACGAAGTATCGCCAATTTGGCGAGTTTCCGAATCTGGAGGAACTTCATAGAGCAATCCAATGGTTTCGAAAATAAGTCCTCTTTCTAGAAATTTTTATGGAAAGTTTATAAAGAAGTCATCGTTCAATTGGAGAAAGTGGACATAATTGCAAGTCAAATTGAATTGTAAGATATGTTAGTGTTTTGAGAACAGAATCTGCTATTTCATAAATTAGTTAAGCATTTAATTGCTGTTTTATTATATTGACAGTTGTTTTGTGATCTTGTAAGATAGTTATAGTGTTATCAGCTGTAAATTGTTTGTCTTTATGTTTATTGAGAAATACACCCACGATTTAAAAGGATAACTAACAACAGTAAAAATAATCTAGTACTATTGCACTAAATAGTGTAGACCTGTGTAGATAGCTTCTATTGTAACAATCCATTATGAACTTATGATAAATGTAACACAAGATAATATAGAATTTATGAATGACTAATAAAAACAAAAGAGAAAATAGTATTGTGAAATATTCATTATTATATATTTATTAAGTTTCAAAATATTTTACTCTGCTGAATTTTTAGTATAGAAGTTTTTAGAAAATTGTAAAAGTTTTACATACATCTTTTAATTAAATAAAAATTCTAACCATTAAAAAATAATGATTAATATATACATACCAGGTGGTGAACTGACAGAACGCATAGTTTTTATATGTTTCTATAAAAAAAGAAGAGACACTGATTATTTAGTTGCAAAATGTTTGTAAAATATATTTCTATAATAAATTGAATTCTGATCCGTTTATATATATTTCAAATTTCTCACAGAAACAATTTTTAATACCAATTACAAAAACGAAATGACACTGATTATTTAGTTGCAAAATGTTTGTAAAATATATTTCTATAATAAATTGAATTCTTGAAATATATATATAATATATATATATATATATATATATATATATATATATATAGATAGATAGATAGATATAGATATATATTTCAAATTTCTGACAGAAACAATTTTTAATACCAATTACTAAATGCAGGAGGAAAATTTAATAGATAAAATTCATCAGTTATATGTATAATGAAAACAAAGCATGAGTCATAATTTTGGTTTGTAGCTTCTTTACTCTTATTATTTAAAATTAAAATAAAAACTTACTATTCTTATATTTCTTTACTTTGTAATAACGTATTTGTATAATGACCATACGAATATGTTATTAAAATGTAAAAAAATATAAGAATAGCAGGTTTATATTTTAAATTACTAAATATATAGAAATTAAAAACTAAAATTATAACTTGTGTTCCGTTTCTGTTATACATAACTAATGAATTTTGTGTATTAAATCTTCCATATACATTTAAAGTTGGTACTATTAAATGATGAATAACATTATCTATTGACCAAATTCTTAATGGTAAAAGTTACAAATGAAAAAAAAAAATTTTTTTTACAATATAATTTCTGGCAAAAAACTGCAGATTTTTTTTTAAAGCATTGTGACATATATGCCATGATTCTGCAGGATAGTTGTTTTTCTTTCTAGTATTATTGAGAGCTAAATCTAAGCAACTTCTTTCGAAAGTCCCATAAAATCTTTCGAGTAAAATTCCAGAGAAAGCACTAGACATTGATTTTTATTGGCTTTCCTTACAGGCCAGAAACTCAAACAAAACTATATTGGCTGCACATAGACAGCATGCAGGAATGTCAGCTAGCTCAATCATCATTTCTACCTGTGCATTGTTTGTTTCATTTTTTCTACCAGTGTTTTTGCTTCACTATCACCCTTTTTCCAGAAACTATAGTAATATGAATATGCAAAACATCTGAATAAAACTAACCAAAAATGCAAATATTTTGCATAAGACTTTTATAACATTTATGAAATGACTGTCATAAACATTTGTATTTTTCAATAAATGTATAAAAAATTATATATATTCCTAACTTCTATCACTTCATGATAGTGCCCTGCCTGTGGTAAAAGAAGAAAATCAAAATTGGCACATACAATATTGTGAAAATAACATTGCAGTAGAGTGCCAATTATTTGGATCAGTTGGAATCATGGGGTGATCTGGATAAATGAAAATTCTGATAATCGGACATTTTTATAACAGTCGTAACACAAAAATAAACATGTAAAAATAATTCTTTATCTTAAATGTTCTGTAGAAATTCTATATTTTAAGTGTTGCATATAAAAACACATTGAAATTAAATTATTTTTTATTTGCCTTGCTTCTTTACATGAAAAACTTACCTACTGTTTTTGGATTCAAAGATAAACCTTCTTTTTGTGCTGCTAACTCCCACATTCATTTTAAATGCAGTAAAATTAAGAAAATTGCCCCTCTTCTAAATTCTTCAAAGATGCTTCCCCTCAAGTTTATATGTTATTTGTTACCAATCACTACGGAATGGTGACATGAATAGTGGCATTAAGTACTAGTGGCAGATAAGTTCATCTTATGAAATATTCTCCACTTCTAATTCTAATTTGTAATCACAAAAGCATCAGTTTTGAATGTAACATTGGGGACATGCATGTGTTCAAGACCTCCAATGTCAAAAACACACTCTGAAAAAAGAAACCTGATCCAGGTAATTCGTGCTCTACTGCATTTATTTGAAAATGGTAATAATGAACAAAAGCTCTTCTGTAGTTCCATTTCCAGAACTGTACAATGAATGGATTCGATATTTATGTTAATCAAGTATATTACAAGGTCTTCTATGATTACTGAGTAAAGTTGGTGCATTAATGTTTAACATGTTTGTAATATACTTGTTTTAAATAAACATTTTTTATTTTAAACCAAGTTTAGACTTACGGGAATTTTTCAACTGAATTGTCAACTTCTAATTGAATTGTCAACAATAAGCGGATATAGAATTAATTATTAATTTGGACATGCCAAAGCTCCTTTAATACCAACCATTTAGGTTGCAATGTAGAATACCAATATGCATACGTAACAAATCTCAGAAAATGAAAATTGCAAATTTTGAAGTGCTCACCACCCATGTTGTCAATTAGTATAATTATTATTAGCTTTGTGATGGAAAAATATGCAAGATCACTAGCACCGATGTAATTACAGGCTACATAAAATTAAAAATCCATGAAATTTTAAAATCTCTAGAACACAACAACCCTACGCCCCTCCTATCGCGAATTAAACAGAATCTCAGCGTAAAAGTAATGAAAAGCTAAATAATGAAAATGAAAATATTACAAATAAAATCTGTATTTGTGAATATAACGTGAGATCAATAAATACTTTTCTATCTGAATTTAAATGCCAATTATTTACTATAAGTAACATACCTAGCATTTGTTACAGACAATACTGATTATAATAATTAAAACAATAAAATTATTGCATTCGTTTATGAACGATAAACAATCAGCAACTGGATTCTCATTGCAAATTTGAGTTTTCGAAATTTTAAATTTCCAAAATAAATACAAGCATGAAAAAAGAAAGGATATGTAATCAATAGAAAATTATAAATAAAATCCAATTAAAAATATTTCGTAAAACTTAAAAACTTACTGGGGGCTCCATCATTCTTTATTTTATTTAATTAATGCGAAAAGAAGAGATTCATAAATAATTTAAAACAGACAATTTAAAACAAAAATAAAACATGTACACAACCACGCACTACAAAAAGTATACATAAAGATGTTATTTAACGGATAATACTTTTGTGTTACGCAAAATTTATTTAAACTTATTTATTTACTTTTATTATTAGCCGGGATAACTTACATGTTGACAAACATGAAGTGAAGGAGTTGAGATGATCTTAAGCTTCTTCCGAACAATCCGCAAATCAGCTCTACAAAAAATCGTCTGCTAAAAAACTACTCAAGTAAAAAAATTATTTTCACTCAAGCAAAAAAACAAATCCTTCAAGTAAAAAGTAAATTCTTTACCAAAAGAAGGAAACATTTTTTTGATTAAAGGCACTAAGCGAAGTTTGCGTTCTTTCCAAGCCTTTGCGTTCTTATTTTGATGTTGTAGAAAGCCCAGACCACACGACCAACCCGAAAGCTTATGGTTGCTGCTTGTGTGGCCGGAATATTTTGATGTTGTTGTTGTTGTTGAAACCCAGACCGTCCGAGTCCGACCTACCAGAAAGGTGTAAGGTAACTGTTTGGACGGTCGGGAAGTTATTTTGATGTTATGAAAATGTTTGTACTGTGGAATAATATTTCATACTGTGGTACTTGATACTGTAAAAGAATACTCCATCAGTCTTTATTACTTTCCTTATATACATATAATGTACAAGGATGATATTGTGACGGGATCGAGAATTCGAATTCGAGTTTTCGACGGGAGAGCACGCTTCAAGCATCCCTAATCACAAATCAGACGTTTTTGAGATGATGTGTGTGTGTGTATGTGTGTCAGTGAGCTTGTGGAGACGATAACTGACGAACGAATGGACCGATTCGAACAAAATTTGGTACAAAAATTACAATCCATGAATACTGGAAGCTTATTGTTTTTCTATGCAATCGCATGCTCAGAACCCCCCTATATTTTCAAGCGAAATTTTGAAAAATTCCTCAAAATATCAAAACCATTAATAAAGTTACGAAAATAGTCATTTCTTATGTAATTTTTCATTAGAAAACAATTAAAATAAATTTAAGAACTCTAGCATGAACCGTTCGCGAGATATAGTACATTTTTCAAAAAAATTATAAAAAAATCATATAAATTTAAAAAAAATATTACCTATTGTTGAAATATGTTCACTTTTCATAAGTAATATCATACGATAAATTGGGTAACATCATTCTCGTGGATCTAGCTAGTTCCATTCATGAGAAAATATACTTTAGGTAATACTTTTGTATTTGGACGCCAATAGTCAGTTATCTGCTACAAGAATAACTTATTTCTCCGCCCATAACGCTTGGCGAGATTTTGGCGGAATGTCGCCAATTTGGCGACTTTTTAAAGTGTTGCCAAATTAACGAAAATATCGCCAAATTCATAAAAATGACGCTAAATCAATGAAAATGACGACTACATGATGAAGTAACTATTAAAGTATTTTAATATATGGACTCTATCGCTCATTGAGAATGCTATCAATATTGACGATTGTTTAGAATTGCGCAAAATATAAGTTAATTGAGTATTTTGAAATAGTTTTACATGTTGTCATCCTGAAAATCGTCCAATGTACAATACAACGATAGAAACACAGCGCCGTGGATCTTATACATTATTACTTTCCTTATATACATAATGTATAAGGAAAGTATTGTGACGGGGTCGAAAATTCAAATTCGAGTTTTCGACGGGAGAGCACGTTTCAAGCGTCCCTGATCACGAATCGAATTGTTTTGAGGTGATGTCTGTGTGTGTGTGTCAGTGAGTCTGTGGAGACGATATCTCACGAACGGAGCGATTCGAATGAAATTTGGCACAAAAATCACAATCCGTGAATACTGGTAGCCTATTGTTTTTAAACACAATCGAATGTTCAGAAACCTCTAATTTTTCGAGTGAAATTTTGAAAAAAATCATCAAAAAATCACAACCTTTAATAAAGTTACGTAAAAAGACATTTTTCATGTGATTTTTCCTTAGAAAACGATTAACACGAACTGTAGGACGCTAGCATTAACCGTTCTCGAGATATTGAACATTTTTCAAATAAAGTTATCAAAAAATCCAGTAAAATAAAAATAATATTAGCTCTTAAGAAGCATGGTCACTTTTCATATGTAATATCATGCGATAAATTTGGTGACATCATTCACGTGAATCTAACTCGTTCCATTCACGAGAAAATATACTTTGAGTAATACGTTTATATTTGAACGTCAATAATCATTTATCTGCTGTAAGAATAACTTATTTCTCCATCCATAACGCTTGGCTAGATTTTGGCGACGAAATTGGCGAAATGTCGTCAACTTGGCGACTTTTTTAAATGTTGCCAAATTAACGAAAATCCCGCCAAATGGATAAAAATGACGCTACATCAATGAAAATGACGACTCATTGAAGAAAATTCAATATCTTGGAAAGAATATAAGTATCTACTATAAAAAAAAATTTTTTTTTACTGTAAAAGTAGTAAATTCATTGCTTTATATAAGAAAAGTCATGTGCTGCCCACATCAGATTTTTTATTTTTTTATTGTAAAACTAGTAAATCCATTGCATTATATAAGGAAAGTCATGTGCTGATCACATCAGATTTTTTTTATTTAATTAATACAGAAAATAGGCTCTCACAACATAGATTAGCTTCCTGTGTTATAAGAGCTCTAGTTACACCCAAATCACTGGCATAGTAAACAAGGGGATCAAAATACTTTTTAACTTTTCTTGAGCACAGAAAGTTATTTTTGACATGATCAATTTCGTTGGTACAAAGATTCGCAAAAATGCAACACATAAAAAATTATCTTGCCGTCAATGCAATTATTGATTATTCCCAAACAGGAAATTGCTATAGATAATAAGTTTCCTAGTTGCCATTGTAATCATCAGCAATTTCGTGGTAAAGGCTGTTAAGAAGCACAAAAGTCCACGAATGTTAGTATCTGCAATGAAAGTGTCCTGTCTTTGTAAACGTTATCTAAAGATCAACGCTATCTATATTTTGTGACTATGAACTTGGCCATTGAAGCCTGAACTAAATATTTTTGAAATTTGGAACCAACTGCGTGGCATGTCTAATTTCATCAGTCATCAGAGATTCGCAAAAATATAGCACTTGGCAAGTTATCTTTCTGTCATTGTATTTATCCGATAAATTATCGGCTATTTCGTTTTCGTAGTTATCGTCGTGCCACTAGTCCTAGATGATGGTATTTGCAATAGAAGTGCTATTTCTAATTGTTGTTGAGACCCAGATCGTCTGACTTACCAAGAAGGTGTAAGGTAACTGTTTTGGACGGTCGGGAAATGCCACCCAATATAGACCGGAACCCAGTGGGGGAGGCATCCACAGGGACTGTACCCTCCTTCCCCTACCATCAACATCTCAGAAGGATTTACGGACCCACATGTTTAACGTGATCGTACTTCGCATGAACACGGCAGCAGTTGTGGCAGCGTGCAAATCCAGCGCGCTAACCACCGGGCTAGCTCGCCCGAAATGTGCCAACAGCACGCGGTGTTCCCAGGTGGTCACCCACCCAAGTACTAACCGCGTCCGATGCTGCTTGACTTCGGTGATCTAACGAGAACAGGTGTTTTCACACGGTAGGAGCGTTGGCTTAGTGCTGTTTCTAGTGTTGTGATGGAGGGTACTACGTTTTAGTCCGAGCATCAAACCGCGACCCGAACTACGATCGCATCATCTTCCACGCCGAATGACCCCTTGATATCCATCAATTATCACACCACCACTAGAGATCATAGGCGGCACCACGATGGGTGCTAGGGGTGCTTTGGCACTCCCATTACAAATTGCGCAAACACTCTTTTTTACTTAACAACTGTCCCTTATTTCAACAATTTTCAGTTTCTCTCTCTTTAAGTCGTTATTTTATTTACGGATTTATAAATCTGAGATCAGACATTTTTAGGGTTTTGGGCTAGATCCAGTTCCATTCAATAAAGAAATCTGTCGTGAACTCTCGCCTATCGCGGAAGGATACAGAGGTGATTAGTTTCGTATCGAGTTTGGCAGAACTTTGTCCATATTCCATTGGCGTCTGTGCTAGCATGTTCATAGTTTTCAAATTTGTTTTTTAGTATTTTTTACGAATTAAGATCATAGCTATATTATGCAGAAATCGGTGAATAAAATATTCCACAAGTAAGCTATTTGTTATTTTTAAACTATACATGCTTTGCATGAGCTAGCTAAAAACCTTATAGGTTAGCTGGGCTTGCAGGTATGAAATTCTGCTTTGCATGAGCAGCCCCTAATTGTGAAATCCTGGCGCCGTCTATGCTAGAGATCAGAGAGAGATCCGCAGAGGCGATCTCGGGGCTTTACCGCAATTACTAGCGGGCATGCCAAAATCTCAGCAAAGCTTCCAGCCACATAGACATAATCAAGTAAAATCATTTGGCGGGACAGAGTCTGAAGAACACTAGCAAAGCAAAGACTCCGATCGCTGAAAGCTTTTATACATTCATTACAAAATCCGAACAACGCCGAAACCTGGAAAAATCCTTGAATCCTTACGTAGTACGAAGAAACCACATCTAGTTTCCCAGGTAACCACTCATTGGATTCATATGCCACTCAAGAGAGATGCCCATCAATCCTGAAAAAGATTGCCTCCTCCAGAGCAGAGCGCCCATACAAATTATGGAGCCCTCTACATATTTGTTTTTCCCTTCTTGTAAATCTTTCATACCTCTCTAAATAAAATTGAGCTGCTGGGTTTTCCCTGATGCCAACCCGCCCCCCCTCTACTCGAGTGGTGTCCAACACTCCTATGAACACCCCTGTCCTGCTCAGAAGGAATAGCTACACTACGATACTCTGACTTTTGAATACTATAATCTGCTAAATAGAGAATTTGAAAAAACAGATTTACATATATACTGGGATATGACCATATCCAGGAAAATATGAGATTGCATCCTTTACCCGGCCCGGGGGAGGGGACACCACTCGAGCGGCAGGCCCAGGCCTCCAGTAATTTTTTAAGCTGGAGGAGACATACAATATTCACAAGGGAAACTGAAATATGAAGCCCGTCATAATTTAGAATACGTTCCCGGACCAAAGACCCTTAAGTCACGATCGAAATGATTTTTATCTAAATGTGTTTGTACAAAAAACTAAAATAAAAGTTTTTCAAACATTTATATTTACATATAGCTAAATTCAACACAATAATCTCATGTACTCTATTAAAATTTACTTAATTTTTTTTTCAAACTTAAATACGCCCGGCCCGACTTTTTAAATACTGAGCCCGACCCGACTCACAGGACAATTCGGGCCTGCGCTAATGAACAAGACCACAGCAGACTTCAAAATGAATATGTTATCATAGAACAATATGAAAATCAATCGAACAGCTGCTGTCAAATAGTAAACAAATCCTAACCAATCAAGTTTAGCCACACAAAGATTTCTTCTTTCCCACACCATTTGCACCCCCATCGCCTCATACAGCGTGGAAAAAGAGGAGAATCCCTTGCTCTCGAGAACTCCATGCGTTGACGGATTAGTGGAAATCGATGCTCTGCGTTGCTCCTCTGACGGATAGCCAACGCAACGGACGAACGCGTCAGTGGAAACCCGGCCTTACTTGTTCATTCCGCGCTGAAGTCTCGGGGCAATTTGAGCCCGCGCTTTCATTGGGGGATACCGTAGCAACGCTCAAGGCAGTATTGTCTCTCAAGGCAGTATGGTCACCACACTTTGAGCTCAGGTTCAATCCCGGACACTACCAAGTAGGTGTTTCGTGCCACTCTGGGAACTCTGCATATAGGTTGATTCTGACTATAAATTTCTCATCGCAGTCTGATCTTTTCTTGAAATTTGAAGTCGGTTATGTAGTATTACTATTTTTGTCACAACGTAACTGGCAAAACAGAGATTCGCAAAATTACGGCGTATAACAAATTTTTTTGCTGCTATTGCAGTTATCGGCTATTCCATGCTAAAAAGCACGAAGCCTGTATTTTCAATGGTAGCGCGATTCCGAGAACCAGGGGAGGAATGCCTCCTATAGGCGAGTTCTGTGACTATTCGTAATAGCTTTCCCCACACAGATATAGCCCACTACTTTATCAATCAGGTATTTGATAGAAATAGTGAACTATTTGTAAGGGAGATTTTTGCCTTATATCTTCCTTCCATTTAAGAGGATATTTTTCATTCAGCCGCTTGTTTCATTTTTCCCATGTTAACTTAAGAAATATAATCTATAACCTCTAGTTTAATTTTTGGAATTTTTCCCAATGATTGTTGACAAGCATAGGTGCTGAGAATAGATAGATTTGTGCTTTTTAAATCCTAAAAACTTTTTGAACTAGAGCCTAGGGACTATTTTCCATTGGTTATATTCCATTTCATGTGTCTTGGCTAAAAGGAGCAAAATCAATAATACAATAAAGCTGCAGATTAAGAATTTTAGTTACAATAGGTCCCAAAAAGTTATTAGCCAAATATGTTTATTGCTTATTAAGATGTAAAAAGTGTACATATATGTTGTGCCACCTATTGAAAAAAACATATTATAGACATATTTAAAATTTATTATTACACATATAGAATTATCTGTGATTAATAACAAAATTTTATTTTTCATTTTAACGTATCATAAGGATTCTGCTCTTGCACTCCAATTATGGATTTCTTACAAACTATTTAATTTTGGAGTATAGTAAAATTGTGCTTCAAAAATCTTTAATTTCAGATTCAAGACTAAATCTATTTTGCCACATTTTATAATCAGTCATTTCCTTTTTAATAAATGGCGACTTTTTTGGTTTTGCTAGCATCGAAATCTAGAGTACGGAAACATTCATTAGCCAATTTTATCGAGTGCTGTGCATTTGTTTTGCCAGCCAGTTTTAAAAAGTACTCGCCAATTAGCCAATGCTAATCTGCAGTTTTATAATACAATGAACACTGATGAAAACACTAGGTGGATTAATGTAATTGAAATTGCCAAAGTGATGTTTGACATAATTACAATAGTCTGGGAAACTGACTAGGCTTTCTATAAATCTCTTACATTGTAAAAATCTACTGAATGTTACCGATCAAGATGTCTGTTTCTTGCTGCTCTTTTACTACTTCAATGTGTGATTTAAGAACAATAATTTTGTTTCTTTTGGATTAAAATGATAAATAAAAGAATGAGTTATTTCAAGCTAGTCCACAGGTCGAAACAATATGTTTCTCAAACAAGTGTTCGATGCTATGGACCTGACATGTCCAACAGACAAAACAAAAGTTTAATGAAAGAAAATAGAAACAAATTTTAGTTGATAATATACACAATTTAATCTGTTCTTCAAAACACTTGCATCGAAAATTTACACGGAGGTCTTTATCTGACAATTTTTTTATGTTTAATGAATGCATTCCTTGTTTTGGAACAATTGCTCTGTACTGTAGACACTATTCAATTTGAAATACATGTAAAATTCTTTGGCATACAGATTTTTTTGTTCGTCAAGACATTTTTTTTTCAGTTATGGTTTTGTTTCGACTTGTGGACATATAACCTCATGTTCTGCAAGTCCTTTCCATGGGCACCCACAGGGGAGGGAAAGAGGAGGCGCTTGTTCCCCTGGATGTCCAAGGTCACAAAGGTGAACATCAAGCTAGTTGATGTTGTACACCTTATCCATAAGTTTGCCCCACTGACGTCAGTGGTTTCTACTCCCAGGAAAAGTTCTATGGGTGCTCCTTGTCCTTTTTTTTATACTATTATAAAAACCTATAGAGTTCTTGAGGTTAAGTAATGAATTTTAAAGCCATGATTTGATTAATAGTTGAATAAAGACAATATTACACGACAGTGTTTGGGACAACAAAACCGTTCGCAAAACAGGTCATTCAACAAATTTAGCCACAACATTTTAGGTTTAAACCTAAAATGTTGTTGTTGAGGAAACGGTTGTGTGAAAATCGGCCAATCAGAAGTGTGTAAATCCGAACATCACAGGTGACGGAGATCAAGATGGTCGATAGACTATTTTGGAATGTGTTAAAATCTCGAGATGAAAAAAATAATAGAACTTCTACTAAATTACAGACACCTGGGGGGATATAAAAGAGCCAAATTATATGAAAAACACACACTAAAGAATGCTTTCTGAAATCAGCGGCATAAGACAGGAAGGACCTGTTAGAAAGGAGGGGCTTAACCCTTTCAAGACGATTGGCACGCCCACGTGTCAGCTGCGAAATTGCATTCAAAGACAGATGGCACGCACTCATAACGGAGAAAACTTTACCGTAAACGGCGAGTGGCACGCATGCGTGCTTTCACATGGAACGTTTTAATTTGTCTACTAGATGGCGTTAAATGTCCGTGGAACTAACTTCAACGTATTTTGCAGATACATGATCTTGGCATAAGGAGGATCCAATGAATTATTTCTCCATTTGGAGCGGTGAAACATGATTTAGTAATATAAACAGACAGAGCAATTCTCGCAGCATCAACAATTTTATAATTGAATTTCGGGTTTTTTTTTTTATTTCAGCTTTATGATTTCGTTGGTAAATCATAGAAATATAAGAGAGTATTTTTTTTGGGGGGGGTTTTAGAGGCAGTGAAATTATTCGTTTATTTCGGATAAAAGCACTAACGAGTATTTTGTATTCAGATTTGTATGAAAAATATACATTAAATAGAAAATAAATATTTCTTTTATTCCTGAAAATAGTAGATTTCTGTGTTGAATAGGTGATTTTTAGTGAATTTATTTTGAGAGTTAGGCTTAGCGCAAAAAAATTGCCGTCTCCTGGGAACAGTTAGGAAGCAAAGCGCTCCGTACTTTGGGCAGTGGCAGTTCCGGAATGCCGCCATCGCGAAAGAGTTAAAGTATCATTGCCGAGTGGAAGTACTGAAGTCCGGAGATGGAAAAATAATAATAGAACTTTTACAAAATTACAGATATCTGTGAAATATAAAAAATTCAAATTATACGCAAAAAACACTAAAGAATGTTTCTTGGAATGAAATCAGCGGCATTAAAGAGGAGGAGTGTGCTATAAAGGCGGGGACCTAAAGTATCATTACCGGGTGGAATTGCTAAAGTCTGGAGATCGAAAAATAATAATAGAACTTTTACCAAATTACAGAATCTGTGAAATATAAAGGATTCAAATTATACACAAAAAAAAATAATGTTTCTTGGAGTGAAATCGGCTGCATTAAAGAGGAGGGATGAGTTAGAAAGGAGGGGCGCCTAAGGTATCATTTTCGGGCAGAATTGCTAAAGTCTAGAGATGGAAAAATAATAACAGAACTTTTACCAAATTACAGACATCTGTGAAACATAAAAGATTCAAATTATACGCAAAAAACACTAAAGAATGTTTCTTGGAATGAAATCGGCAGCATTAAAGAGGAGGGGAGCTTTAGAAAGGCGGGGACCTCATTGCCGGGAGGAATTGCTGGAGTCTGGAAATGCAGATGGAAAAAAAGAAAATAATTTTTACCAAATTACAGACATGTTTGAGATATAAAAGATTTATATTATACGAAAAACACACTGAAGAATGGTTTCTGGAATGAAATCACCGGCATTAGAGAGAATGGGCCTGTTAAAGAGGAGGAGATTAAGGTATGATTGACGGGAGGAATTGCCGAAGTTCGGTAATAAAAATTGCCCTGTGTAATAGCACCATTATTTAATCCAAACGAAACCTTTGAGATGTTAAAAGCGATCTTTACAGTATGAGAACTTTAAAACGGTATTCCTATGAGGAAATTACGAAGCAAATGCAAGGGGAAAAAGGTTCCCCATTTGCTGCTTAGAGTGACGTCACTTTCATTCTGTGCTATGTGGCTTGACGTCACAAATGTTTCAAAGCTGTTTTGCGAACGATTTGTTGTCCCAAATTACTGTTGTGTAATAGGGTCTTAAGTGTGGATGTTACAGTGTGTGGACATTTGACTTTCCTTGTTGTTTTCCAGTGCTCCTTGATTTTAGTAATAATTTCCCTTTTAGAATATGCAGTTGGTGATTCTTCATATTTAAATTTAATGGAGGCCACTCTATAATTTATTACAGAGCTAGAAGGATAGAATCTAGTTGTTGTTGAAACCCAGACCGTCCGACCTACCAGAAAGGTTAATCTAGTGTTATAACTGTCAAGATTTGTTTTTAAATTCTGGTCTTCCATAGGCACATCATACAAAACCACCCTACACTCTTTCATGACATCTATACCAATAACATAGGGTGATATATGTCAGGCCCATTCTTTATTTCAAAAACCCTCAAATTGCTGTCTAAAAAGAAGAAACTGTTAGAAACCACATAAACATTTAATTAAAAGTATGAACTGTAAAAAAGTAATTACTAAAAATGTTACTATTGGTTGTGTGCATTGCAACTAGTATTCTTTTAAATACCCCAGTTTTTATTTCCTGGTATTTCTAAAGCAGTTTGATCAAATATTATTTGAATTTAGTTAATGAAGTTAGCTCATATAGCTTTGGAAACCAGTTGATTCCTTCATTTTTAATTATATTCTTCTTAATTTTGCCATTTTTTTTAACCTACTGGTATTTTTAAAATAGTTTGATCGATTGTATTTTAATGTAGTTGAAGTTATCTCATACAGTAAATTGAACAAATGTTTGAATTTGAAGTCAAATCATTTAGCTTAACAGTTTGTTTCCGCCATTTTTGCCATGTATTTATTCTAAAGCAGCGCTTGCTTCTCAATCTTTTTGAAGTCGAGGAACACTGAACTCTGAAGTCAGAAGAAACAAATGGATTTCTTATCCAATCAAATTATTCAGTGTTTAACAATGGAAAATATTTTTCAAAATTTTCTTCTATTGTTGTTAAATGTTCGATTATTGATTTTTTTGTAAAACACCTGAAGTGGCTTCACGGAGCACCAGTGTTCCACAGACCACGGTTTAAGAAGCACGGTTCTAGAGTAATTTTAATCATTTATGGACAAATATGTTTACAATAATTCTTGCACATGTTTTTTTTTCTTTGCCAGTTGTTGATTTTACTCATGTGGCTTCTGAAATAAGACATTTTTTTCCTATTTATTTCATCATAAGATACTTTAGCTCAGGGATTAATTACAAAGAAAGTTTTGAATCTTTCTACAATTATTTTTTCTTCCATTAGGTTTTTATTTTTATCTATTTATTTATTTTTATTTTGACAATTTAATTCTATTTTCCTCCTGGGTCATGTAATGCAACATTTATTGACAGAGGCTTTCTTGCCTATGGTAATGGTTGCTCTGTCTTTTCATTCTAAAAAGAAGAAGGCTGCTTTTTGCGTTCAAAACTGGTTATTCAGATTTGAGAACAATTATTCAGTTACTTTGTTACTGAAAAATAAAGAAATCTCTCAAATATAGAAATGTATCAACAATTTTATGGAGGCAAACCAAATTTCCATCAATTAATAAAAATAAATTGCTAGTAACAGCATATAATGTTGATTAAAAGTATCAACTAATTTTAGAAGCAAAACATAACCTTCTTCTTTAGTATAAAAAGACAGAGTACCAATGAAGGCTGGAATATGTCTGTCAATAAAAAGTTGGATCATGCGACATGGAAAGGAAATCATTGGCAAAAGAAAATGCAAACCTAGGAGAAATGAAAAATAATAGTAGAACAGTTTTATTGAAGAATAGTAACTAACATATAATATATTATAGTATTATTACTATTACATACAAACAGTATACATAATAGTAATAATAGTAAATAAGCAGCAAAACAGACTAGGTTTCACTCTTTTTTTTTTTCTTTTTTAATCTTGTATGGTAATAATTTTCTTTCTAGGTCACATGATGTAACTATCTACTGACAGATATATGATTTTAATTAAAATTGGTTTTAATTGTCCAAAATCACATTGATTTTAATAGACAATTAAAAGCAATGTTATTTTAATGAAACATATTATTTTCAAATTGTGAATGCATTGTAAAATAATAAAGTGTAACATAGTTTTCCTTTAACAATTTATAAAAAAAAATTAACACAAACTCATTATTCATCAAGAATGTAAACCAGGTGTAAAGTGAAAATGTTTGTCATTTTTTTTTTTTATATTAACAGAAATTAATAAATAGATATAGTAAAAAAGTACTCTTATAATATATTACTCAAAAGTATGAGTTACTTATTGTCCAATTTATAATTTACCCTGTCAAGTCTAATATGTATCAGTAGGGTAAACATTTCCTGAGATTTTACGATATATTCAATTTCCTCCAAATCAAAAAAAGGTTATAAATCACTGACCTATACACAACAACAGCTAATGCATTTATTGATATGCAGTCAGTATTAGATCCAAGTGTATCATTACAAAATATTGATGTGCTTTCCAAGCAAGTTTTTTTTTTTTATTATTATTATTATTAGAACCCAGATCATGCAACTCACCTATTAAGTATTGAGTAATTATAAGCATGGTCCGGAAAGGATATCTTTAGAATGAAGATACCCAGTTATAATACAAGTAATTTCCAAGTAAGTTGGAAGATTGGAATTTTCCAATAATTTTATGAAGTTTGGCCTGATGCAAATTTTTTGTTGTGCTTTGAATGAAAAATAACTAGAACCTACTGCTCCTACATTCAAAACCCTCCACATAATTCACTTTTCAAACACACACATAGTACATTGAGTTGTTTGATAAATCAAGAAACTGATATCTTCATGAGACTGCAAACATATGAACAAGATAATAATAAATAAAACTACTATTTATAAAAAAAAAAAACAGTGAAATATTTAAGAAATTAATATTTAATATTTACAAGCATAATTTAAAATAAATATTTTAATTAAAATCGATAAAATATTTGACATTTCTAGGTGTTAATGATTGTCCAGAGTGTGCATTAATGAACATCCTCAGGTGGTGTACTACAAGAACTTCTCTCCATTTCAATTATATGCTTCACACCAACCATCCATTGCTTAACCTGAAAAGATACAAGGCAATTTGTAGTGTGATAAATAATGGCTCTATATAATGTGATAACTAACAGCATAATTTATGATAATCAGGATCTAAATATGCTGTCTGCTCTTCAGTGGTGAGTTGGTTTTTCATTTCAGAGATTACTAAAACTAGAGATGGGCAAATAATATCTTTGAATACAGAGCCGTAGTTAGAAACATGAGGCAGGGAGAGGGAGGGCCTGAAAATTGCAGGGGACTGATTAAATTTTTTGTCTAAGAATTTGCTAATATTTTAATGTTATTCTATCAGGCATTTGTTTATCAATCCATTAGGCATTTATACCCATACAGGCATTTATACCCATACAATTTAAAGTACAGAATTATATAAATATCTGTTAATTATAACAGTTATCAAACATTAAAATTTTTACTCTGATATGCATAATAAAATGTATAAGGAAAATATTATAACAAAGTTAAAAAGTCGAATTAGAGTTTTTAACTTCTGTTAAAAATTGAAGCAAGAAATTTTTCAGGGGAAGGGGGGCTAAGCCAATTTCTAGGGGGGCAAAACACCTTGACTCCAGCCTAGATACGGCCCTGCTTGGATACCTCAAATACTAGAAATCATTCAAGATCTCATATAATGTCACTAGAACAAATTTAAATACTTCGAATATCACACTATGATTATCAGCAGCATTTAAAATAAAAAATCGGAATACTTCAAAAGAAATAATTCAAAAGTGCCTACAGGAAAGTTTGCTTCCACTACATAAAAACATTTTCAACTACTGAAAAAAGAACAGTCAAGCGAGAGTACAGACATACTCTCGCTTGAAGAAATGGGGGGACAAAGTACAAGTACAGTCTGTACATTCCTCCCATTTCTTCAAGTGAGAGTACAGACTGTACTCTCGCTTGAGGAAATGGGGGGCCAAACACCTTGACTCCAACCTAGATACGGCCCTGCTTGAATACCTCAAATACTAGAAATCATTTGAGATCTCATATAATATCACTAGAACAAATTTAAATACTTTGAATATCCCACTAGGATTATCAGCAGCATTTAGAATAAAAAATCAGAATACTTCAAAAGAAATAATCCGAAAGTGCCTAAAGGAAAGTTTGCTTCCACCACATATAAACATGTTCAATTACTGAAAAAAGAACAGTCTGTACTCTCGCTTGAAGAAATGGTTTTAAAAGTATTTTAATCATGCTGCCATCAACAGTTTTTTTAAGAGTAAATCTTCAGTACCTTTGGTTTAATTTACAATACAAAAAAAAAAAAGCAGACAAGATCCGGAACATATTGGAATGCCTGTGTTTTTAAATAAAAGTCTGTGCAATAGACAAGAAACATTATTCAATGATCGTAGTTAAGAGTACCTAAAATTAAAAAAAAACACTGTAAAAAAATTTAAATGTAAAAAGAGAAAAAAAGGTTTCATTGCTAAATTAATGTGCTTTTATTACACATATTGCATTATCATTTTACTTTAGTTATAACTATTCAAGGTTCTCGAATATTTGAGATCTGGTTAATATTTGAATTCGAGAAAAGTGTTATTCACCCATCTCTAACAAAAACCCAAGGAAGTATTTAGTAACAATAGTTATTTGTTAGAAATGCTTTAGTTAACACAGCTGATTTTTTACCATGTGTGCATAACTGCTAAAAAATAAACCAGCTTTCTATGCAAGTACACTTGCAGTTCCCCTTTAGAAGACAAATGCTTTTTACTAAGTTTCTTTTCAATAAATAATGATTCAGTTATATTTCCCCGATATCTAAATAAATAGTAGAACATCCTCAACAGCTATCCTAAAATTTCTAATGTTTTCCAATATATATTTACCTTTTCCCAAACAATGGTTACAAAATCTGAAAAATAAATATTTCATTAGACAACAGCACATAAAGGTTAAATAAAGTATCAAGCGGTTTCAAAGGCAAAAAAGAGCTTTATTCATCAATATAAATTAGACAGAGCACCAGTACCAATAAGGGTAAGCATGTGTCTATCAAAATATAGTTATATCATGTGACCCAGAACTTTCCTGGGTTACATGATATGACTATTTTTTAACATTTTATCTACTGACATTTTTTCTTCGTATACAGATCTCGATAAACATTGCTAAAAACAGTAGTTAAATTATAGGTACAGATTGAATATGAAGATTCAACTAAAAGTATATTTAAACAGAACTTTTAGTTAGTGCAATTAAATATTGGACATGTTAAATTTATCAAAACAGATTATTTGTTATATTGTAACATTATCTGTTACACCTACTACAACAGAAGAATGACAGAATTTTATTTATAAGTATAGACCTACTTTATTAAAGGTTTCTTTTGTTGAAAGATAAAATCATCAAAAATGGCCCAGCAGATTCTACGAAAATTCTGGGGACAGATTCAGTAAATGGCCATATTGCAAATTTGAATGTGTTTTCCATTTAAGCAAAAATATTGGAGAAATCTGCAGGTCAAATTTCTTCATTTTTAAAATAAAATATTTAAAAAAAAATGGAACGAGTAAATTACAAGAATATGTTGGGTATAGATACAGAATATTCAATAAATAATTAAATTCAAATTTGAATGCATTCTCGATTTAGGCAGATGTTTTGAACTAATTTGCAAGTCAGGACTATTCGCTTACACTAGAAACAGACTGATTCAATAAATGGCCATACTGCAAATTTGAATGTGTTCTTCCATTTAGGTAAAAAATATTGGAGAAATCTGCAGATTAAGACCTTTTGTTTTAAAACAAATTTAAGGAAATAGAATGAGTAGATTACAAGTATACATTGGATATAGATATTGAAGATCCAATAAATGATCATAATTCAAATTTGAATGCATTCTCTGTTTAGGCAGAAATTTTAAGCTAATCTGCAAGTCAGGACTTTTTGTTTTGAAAAATATTATGAAAATCTACAGAGTAGATTCCGAAAACACTGGAAACAGACAGATTCAATAAATGGCAATACTGCAAACTTAAACGTGTTCTTCATTTAGGCAACAATATTGGGGAAATCTGCAGGTCGTACAGGATCTTATGTTTAAAAATAAATTCATGGAAATGGGCCAAGTAGATTCCAAGAACACATTGGGGTCAAAAGCATCCCCTGAACTTAAAATATATAAATGTCATAAAATGGATAAAAAAAAATCACTCGACCTTAATTTTTGTTTCAAATACATAAAAGCAAAATTACCTCTCTTAGATAATCAACCATGAGTATGCACTGTATTTTCAAAGCAGAATCAGCATTCCCTTTGGATAATTCTGAAAAAATGAAAGAACTACATAAAGCATTATGAAATAACTACATACAGAAATTATTAAATAACTGCATAAAGCATGATTAACTATATTAATATTATGAGTGCATAGAGCAAAATTCATACTGTTGATAAATACAAATGTAACTACAAAACTATAAATCCTACAGCTTAAAATATTTTTTGCCTTTTATCTTCCATCAGTTCATTAATATAGCTGAACCTTATTAACACAAACATGCTCAACATGAATTACTTTTACTATGAACTGGTTTGCCTTTTCCTGTCAAATCCTATAGTAATTATAATGCTTTGTTTCTTTAAGACGAACACTTTTATAACATATAAAATACCTTAACATAAAATACCTTAACATATAAAATACCTTAAAACTTATATAAAAATAATGTAAAAAGTTATGTATAAAGTTTATGTAAAAATTTATTATCTTTATGTAAAAAGTTATTTTTACATAAGTTTTAATTATTAATAATTAAAACTTATGTAAAAATAACTTTTCAAAATTTATTTTTATACAAAAAAATGTGTTTTTCTATCAAAATCTTGAAAATAAATTCCTTTATATAGCAGTATGAGAAAATAATAGAAGTAATGTGTAAACAGCATAACAAAGCTAGACTGGTATAAAAGCAAAACTAGCAAAAATTTAATTGCCCTCACTAGATCCCCTTGCAGAGAAGTGGGGATATATTAATTGTTCAGCCAACAAGGCAGTATGAAACCTCTTACATGCAAAATTGATTGGGAACCCACTTATTAAAACAATAGTTAAAAGCTATTGAAGGATGGTAGCTATGAATAGATTAAGGTGGAGTAATATTCTAAAAATGATTAAAAACCATTGTTGAAGATTTAATAATAACTGAAACCATGCTAGAAAAAATAAGAAACTCTGTTACTCATTATAGATTGATGTGAAAAATAACTCCTTGAACATATTTCAAATGGGAAAAGATTGATGTGTGTTGTATGTGACAATGGCTCAAGGTACCTAAGGAAAAGTTTAAATATTTTTAGTTTTTAAAATTTATTGATTTTTTTAATACTCTTTAGGAAAATTATTTTTATATAAGTTTTAATTATTAATAATTAAAACTTTTTTAGTTTTATTAATAATTAAAACTTATATAAAAATAAAAGTTTTAATTATTAATAATTAAAACTTATATAAAAATAATTATATAAAAATAATTTATATAAAAATAATTTTACAAAATTTATTTTTATATAAGTTTTAATTTTAATTATTATATAAGTTTTAATAGATTAATATTAGAATGCAGTTTACTTCGTTTAACTGAATCACAAACAATGAAGTTATCGATAATGAAATGCTTTTCATTACTCCAGTATGTGGTCGGCACGAAAAATAAGCACATGTTAGTGTATAGCACAGATGTCACATATTTAACATTTACATATTTTACACTTTTCTATCAGAATTGTTTTTAATACAGTTTAAAAGGTATATGTAAGGTACATATTGGGTTCCATACTGAGATTGGAAGTGAAAGTATAGTGACACTTCTGATACACAATTTTGTCTCATTTCCTGTCACACTTCTTTCACAATTTACTCTGTACTTCACACCCTAAGATGTCTAACATAAAAAATGTAGGTAAAGTATGATTTGATTGTATGACTCCAAGGATATCTGTATATAATTAGAATTATAAATAAAAAATACAATAAATGTTTTAATTTTTAAAAGCAATTCTAATCAAAAAATTCAGTATATTACCTTGAGCTAAATTCAACATTTTATGCTTTACTGGAACACTAATTTTAGAATACCAAGATTCTTTCATTACATTTATCCTCTGATTGATTTCCTCTAATCGCCTTTTCTAGAAATATTAAAAATAAGTTACACTGAAAACACTTGAATGCTACTCTTTTAGAAAAAATAAATAAAATTAAGAAATAAGAAAAAACTGGAAACAACTTAAAATTAAAAATTAATTTAAGAACATATAAAAAATTAAAGTGCTAAATATAATAAACAGAATATATAAAACATTTCTATTAATACTAAATTTGTGTTTTTCAGTTATGAATTGTTTAACTTATAGATCTTTCAATAAATTCTAAATTCCTTACATTCTAGACATGTCAGTTACAGTCATCTTTAAAAATTTTCATGCTGAAGTTTGACATTTCAAATCTTTTACCAATTTTCAGCTTTTATTTTTTGTCCATATTTTATAAATTTCTTTATTCTTGGATTAAATAGGTTTCTAAATTACTTGATTGGCTCTCAGTTTTAACAGCTATTGTTTGTTTTTATTTGTTGTTTGGCATGAGAGAAGGATGGGCATTCATTTAATTCTATGGAAGTTCTTTTCGTATAACCTGTAGGGATGGCCGAGAGCCTTATATTAATGAACTGGGTGGATTAGTGACTTTTTCTCTTTTTTACACAAAACTTGTATGTATTTTACTGGATAAATTTTTTTTAACATTATGAACATTTTTCATGATTGTTTCCATAGTAATTAAACTATTATCCCTGTGCGTGGAAAACAGTTTAATAATTTGACATCCTCAAATGTCAATGGACCTTTATGTGCATGAGTATATGAATTTAAAAAAAAAACCACAACTGAAAGCCAGGTTCTGTTTAACCCATGTGGGTTAAGCAGGGCTGTAGAGTCAGTACCTCAAATCCAATTACTTTTTTTCCTACTGCATGACTCCTCTTGTTTTCTACTGTCAGACTCTGATACCAGCATAAATAGCAAATATATAAATTTAGTAGTTTTCTTTTTCTGTTTTTATAATTCACTTGCTTAAAGCTTCTCATATACTTCGGAAATGTTGCACCTATCATGATAATTGCTATAAAAATAAAAATTCTGGCTATATATTTTTTATGTTGCCAAAATTAACATTTTTAAAACAACAATCTCATTTATGACATTTTTAATCAAAACAGCTCATGGGCAGAAAAAGCTATTCGATTTATACATTAAGAAATAAGAATTGAGCTGAGCCTGACATTTTACATCATTTTTGTAAAGTAAAACATGAAATCCTTACTTTTAAAGCTTGAAATCTTTTGTAACATTGATCTGGTGCCACTGTTTTAAGAAACAAAGTTTTAGGATGATAAAAAAAAATTGTAGGTACAACTTTAGGAATTTAAGGAAAGCTTAATAAGGAAATTTAGGAATTTTAGGTAGAATGCAATACTTGTTTTTAATTTATTAACTAAACATCATTTAAAAAATTTTTAAAAATTAAATATTCCAAAATAAAATTAAACAATTTTATTTTAGAGTCTGTATATTTTTACTCACTGCGACTCCAACTCCATGACTCCACCTTCTAATCAACTACCATTAAAGCGTTATTTAACCAACTAGCCATATAACCTGCACTTTACTTGAGTTAAATGGCTAGCTGTCTCATAATTAGTGAAGCTAGCTATATTTTGAATCAAGAAAAATATAGTTATTAAATTAAATATCAGGCCTTGTAATAGTTTTTATAACTTTCTTTAACCCATTCATAGTTATAGCTTTCACCAACAATCAGGGATGTATCTAGAGAAATGTGAGTGGTGGTTGATTTTTCAGAACAATTATAATTGCGAATATAAAATTTTGAAACGAGCTTCACGTTAATTCGCACACACAAACAGTATTAGTATTGTATACTTTTATATTAAAGAAAAACATTTGATAAAATTGAATACAACTTTTTTTAAATGTAATTATAATATGTATATTTTTTTGGATGAGTAGTGGTCGGAAATTCTGAGTGGTGGAAACCCCGACCACCGCCGACCACTGTAGATACATCCCTGCCAACAATCAATAAAAATGAAAAATGAAATGCAACAATAAAACATATTTAAATAAAATAAATATGGTGAAAATAAAATGGTTTTTTTACCTCACACTTTTCAGAATTTTCCAATAATATTTTATCAAATGTACTTATTACAAGAGATAATATTTCTTCATCGGGTATATCAGAATTAAAGGGTTCAGAATCCTTTTTTAAAGGGCTGTCTTTAAATGAATTACTTTCATCCAAATTTGAAGGAACCACAGATAAAGATGAATCTAAAGTTTCATTATGTACTTTCTCTACATCTAAAAGTGGGAAAGTCAAATTCTTTAGATTAAAAAACAGTCACGTCTGAAGTATTAATATATTTAATAAAATAACTTTCTTTAAATTGAAAGACAACATTTACATTAAATTTACAAAAAGTTTTAACTATAAATAATTTAAAAATATTCTACAGTTCTTTTTCCATTCCTAAGTGATAAGAAACCTGAATATTAAACCAGATCGTCAAATTGCAGTGATGGCAAAACATAAACAATAGCAAAATTCATATTTTGAATTTGGCCTTGTACCGCTACTGAGTATTATCAATGTAAATTTCGTTTATATACCTACCGATAATTCAAAGGAAAATCTTTCTACCACTTTCTTAAAAAGTAATAAAAAAAAAATAATGACTCAGTTTATTAATTTATATGAATAAAAAATAAATTATTAAATATATAAAAATATTATAAGACAAAAATAAATTTAAAAAACTGCTTACAATTAAACATCATTTAAATATAAAATATTTCATAAAATATTAAAAATTGTTTAAAAAATAAATGCTTGTAATTAAATGGGTGAGTATCATGAAAAAGAAAAGATAATTTTCAGGATCAGTTAAGCATATATTTAGTACTACTATTAAAGCATTTTGCTTCAGCAGAAGTACTTGCGAAAACATTCGATATTTTATAAATGTTAGAGAACTGAAAGAATATGATTCTTTCACCTGCTATTCTCTAAGAATAAGTAAAATATCATGTGTATCTTTCTGATTCTCATTCATTCTTTTTCTTCAAAATAATGCACAGACACACATCTATTCCACGACACCTCTCCATTTTGCTTTTCAAATTAGAAAAGTCAATGATCAAAGACTTCTTGTAAAGTTACTTGCTTTTCAGAAACATTCTATTTTTGAATGAAGAAAGAAAAAAATAGTAGAAAATTTTTCGAAATTTTTTTATTTCCAGAAAATATTCTGACCCACATCTCTAGATTAAAGTATAGCAGATTCTTCATCAATAAAACCTATGTTTTACTCTAATACTTGAGATGCCATTGAGACACTACTAGATTTTTTTATATAGAATTCGATAAGGGATTTCTTTTCGATGATACAAATGAAAGTGTTTTTTAATGCTTTAAGCATTATATTAAACATAATACATATTTTACTTAAGATATTTCTTAAGTAAATATGTATCATTAACTACATACATGAATAAAAATTAATGCAAAAAATACATTGTACATAACATTACATATATAAAATACATCGTTTTATTATCATGTAATAATTTTTATACTATGTATGTCATTAATTACAAAAGATAATTACATGTTAATTATCATTAAATAATAACCTCTTAAAATCTTAAAAATAACAGTAGTCATTTAAGTATATCGATTTATAAAATATATATGTATGTATATAAATTTGTTTTCTAGTTACTTCATGCTGAAGCACAATTTTGGACAATTTTCATATAAATAGATTTCTCGCAAAAATAAAAAAATTATCACAGAGTTTCCACGTTGTTATCATTGTAAAGATCGAAAAATGTTCTTTCTAGTGATTTTTAAATTGCATTCATAAGACAAAGCTTTCATATTTATTTATTTTTAAATACATTGAAATATACATGATTTATTTCCTTATATTGCCACATCCACAAATAGAAGATTTGCACAATTCTGTAGTTTGGCAAAAATATAGGTGTATATCTTCACATTTTAACAAAAAACATTCTTTTGAATTACATTATATTCTGATTTTCTATTAATTTTTACACAAAAGCATTTAAATTGAAATTTTCGATTCCTTTCTTTCTCTGGTTAGCTGTTTCCACTAGCAGATGACATCACAAACTGGTTGCTATGGGTTTCTTTTCATTTTTTCTATGGTTAGTAGTTGACATTTGTGTGTGCATGCATGGAAAATAGTTGAATATGACTACACATGTGTTGAAATGAAAGGAGTTGGATTGAAAAGAAAGACACGATGATTTTAGTTCAAAACTAAGCAATTTTAAAAATTGAGTGGTGTTATTTGTATTTCACATAGACAT
The DNA here is from genome assembly GCA_951213105.1 of Amaurobius ferox. NCBI lineage: Eukaryota > Metazoa > Arthropoda > Arachnida > Araneae > Amaurobiidae > Amaurobius > Amaurobius ferox. The sequence continues at coordinate 114,608,944 of OX578152.1, forward strand.
GGTGATAGTTAGGAAAGCTCCGGGAATCAAACTTGGGGCCTTCTAGTGCAACTCCTGAACCTTAACATAAAAGCTTTGTTTAAAACTAAGTTAATATAACATTAAAACATAAAAAATGATACCTTGTTGAGGAGAAAATTCTGATTGATTAAGCGGGAAAGGAACTCTTTTATTAAGCAAAGTTCGTTTTCCTCCAGGCACATTAGTTTGGGAGAAACTTAATGGAGGGGGATCATTCCAGCCTTCAAAAGACAAATACATCAATGTAAGTACAATTACGAGTATGTACATCAACATGTCTTGAATTAATATGAATTCATATCGTTAATGAACATGAAATTGGTATTTTTGTGTTATACCCCAGACCTACAGCTTAATTTAAGTGATATAGCATTGGTTATAAATTGCTTAATACTTTCAAAAGATATCATGACTAGACTCACAGGTCTCATTCAAAAACAGTTTATTCAAGTTTCAGTATAGATCCATCACAATCTACAAGTTAAAATTCTAACCAAATCAGCATATTTCCCATTTATATATACACAACGTATAAAAAAGAAATTAAATTTCAGAATCTATCTAAATATTTATCTACTTCAACTTTTACATGTGGAAAGCTTCTTGAAAATAAATTAGAATTATGCAATTATTTACATATATAACAAGAGTTTCACATAATGGAAAGTAATATATTAGAAAAACATCTTTTTATAAATTTAAACAACAGTTTTAAAATGATAAACAGAATACAATGGTATTAAATATTTAAAAAAAAAAAATAGGAGGGCAACTATCTTTCCTCATTTCAATTATAATCTTATTTCTATCAAAAGAACCTATGAGAACATAAAATTATATCTGCAATATGTGAGAAAATCTGAGACAATTATTACCACTTAAAAATTTTTATTGTAACTTTATATTTACATTTATATACAGTTATCTGCATTTAAAATCAGACTTTACACTATCAATCGCCAAATCCACCCATTGGAAATAAAAAAATCTGAGTGGCTCCTTTATTTTTAAAAGTGGCAAAACTTTATGACTAAAAAAATATATATTATCTTTTAAGTTTCATATACGTATTTTTTTTTTAAAATATTTTATTAATTGCAGAAATAAATTAAAATAGTGTTAAAAGAACTTCAGAAAATGCAGTTTTAATTTTCAGATTATTGCAGAGATTCCATTTGCTGGTTTTCATAGAGAAAAAAAAATCTAAAAATGAAATTAAAAAAAAATAGTATTAAAGAGTAAAGGTGGCTACTTTGAAGCTAAGAAAAAAAATCCCTGAGCAAGAAAAGCCTGAAAATGCCTTCATATTTTTAACAAAACACACAAATTCTAAAATGTTTGTTAGAATAAGACCATAAGTTAAGCAGAGCATAGTAGGTACTTGGGTTAGGCACAATATTAGTTTGTGGGTGCTAAAGTCTTTTTGGGATGCTAAAGCCATTCAAACACCAATAATTTTATTTTCTATGTTGAATACTTGTATGTACACATGAAAAACTATTGGGAGTGTGTACACGGTACAACCCCTTCCCCCATCCTTTACTCAGTGAATTAATAAGACCTAAAGCCAACTAGGCCCTGGGCTCCTTTATCTATAAATCAGGCTACATAACTACTGATGTCATTCCGATACTTCCAAATACAGATGTTCAATTTGCAACAATTTGAGATGAAATTCCAGGACATATAGAAATTTCAGCAAAATCTATCTACACAAGCTGCTTATTTGTTGAATAAGGTGAAAAATTGGCGATTCCAGCCCTCTAACATACTTGACTTAGCTTGAAGAATGGCTGATGCTACATGTTATAAGTCTTATGGCTTTTTTAAAATTAATTTTATCAATATTAGTTTATTCTGTTATTTTTAATGGCATTATTTCCAAAAATAATATCTTAGCTTTTTAATTAAAAAAAGTTATATAAATATTAAAAATTCAGCACCAAATTGCCGACACAAAAGTAATGTTCTTATCACATTTCATGGAATCTGACTGTTTAGGAGTCAGGACTAATGATTTAGAAGCATTTAAAATGAAATTGAAAAAGGTACGTTTTTAAAATTATTATAATAGAATATTTCATTTATATTCTGTTGAAAGCTGTGTTGTTTCATAATTTCTTGGCTTATAAACTGACTTATGACCTATTAATCGTAATTTTAATAAACTTGTACAGCAATGTTTCAGCCAATCTGTTTATTATGCTGTTTTATTGTCCTATATGGGGAAGGTCCGATTTAAAAAATTCATTTCGTGTTCCTAAATTTCTCGTGTTTGAATAACGTTTTGTTTACACCTTTGCTTGCATATGACCTCAGAAATTGTATTGGAAAAACTTTTATTAATGAGAGGTATTTTAACATTTTTGCAATTTACTTGAAGTTATTCTGTTAATTTACAAAAGCAATAACTAAAAACTTACTGTTGTTAGTAACAAACGGTTTATTAGTACAAATTAGTTTAATAACACCCTAATGTTATAACAGAACAAGCTTTAAAGTCGTCTCCGACAATAATAATAATAAAAAAAAAATCGAAAACAAAGAATATCCGCTTGTATTTACTGCCCTGTAAGAAAAGAGAGGGCACATAAAACATTCTAGAACAAGATCAGTCAGATGCTTATGGAATTGATATATTTTGAATAAAACTGTTTACAAAGTTTCTAGGTATCCAAACATAGAATAAACAAATTTTAGGAAATAGGGTAAAAAAATTATAAATATCAAACTATTTATTTAATACATTTATACCTGGAGTGTGTCCCGCCATTATACTGAAACTACGATTGAATTAATTTCAGGTCATCACGTCAACAAAAAATTGTTAAAAATTCGGAACAAAACTCGATATCAGTCGAATTTCACTTTAGTTACTCGAATAATTGAAATTCGAATTAAAATCCAGGAGTCTGGAAAGCTAACTAAACAGACAGGCTCAATTTGGTGAAACTCACGTGACATAAAACGGCTCTAGTCAGTATTGAAATTGTATTACTTGCTACGGATATAAAGCTTTTTCAGCGAGAATTGAAGTAAGTTTCCTTATTTAATAATACATTATGATGACCTTATACCTTGAACATTAATCTAATAACATTTGGCGATTGTTTTAAACCGATTTTAAGTACTTTTTCTTTCCGGTCCTTCATAAGCCTAATACATATCCCACTATTGGTTATGCATTGACTTTTGTTTCCTTTATTTTTATGTTATCTACACTTCATATATATGTGCATGATTGCATTTTAATTTTACCTAATGCTTTTAAAAAGTGTTTATATGTAGTTTATGTCTAGATTAGGCTAAATGAGAACTAGATATGTTATAATGTTTCAGCGAATTTTCTAAGTGTGTTTTTGGCTATAAATCTTAAAATATATCTGCATCCCGAAGATCAGCTAGGGTCAGGGCCGATCCTAGCAGGTGTGCAGCGCGTGCACCGCACGCGGGCGGCCAAAACAAGGGGCGGCCGCAGGCCGCGTATAGTTCTATCAATCAAGCAAAATTTTTTAAAACTTATAATAAGTCTAATAAGTATGCTGAATTTTAAATAGTTATTGAAAAATCAAAATAAGTCCCATAGTTTAAGAAAAATAGAATGTTAGTGCACAGTGTGTTGGTCTATTGTCCATTAATGTCTACTCTTTACACACATCCTTCATTTGATAGCAAAATTCGTGGCAGAGCCGGCAATACGGCATAGAAAAGGATACCAAATTTTAAATTTCTATCTAAAAAAATAACCAAGGGGCATATTTTTGAGACGCCTAAGGATGTTTCGTTCCACTGTGCTGCGGCTTATTTATGTATACCGCGGCTCGCAGATCAATGGTCAAAAGAAACTTTATTTTAGCGGTCTCCTTTGTAAATTAGAACTGAATTATTTCGGCAAAGTTAACCCTTTAGCGACGGCGGCATTCCGGAACTGCGGCGGCCCAAAAGACGGAGCGCTTCTTTTTCGAACTGTTCCCAGGAGACGGCAATTTTATTGCGCTAAGCCTAACTCTCGAAAAAAATTCACTAAAAATCACCCGTTCAACACAACATTCTACTATTTTCAGGAATAAAGGAAATTCTTATTTTCTATTTGATGTATATTTTTCTTTCAAATTTTCTTTTATTAAAATATTAAAAATTTTAGCGTATTAAAAATAACTTACCTTGAATAAAATAGTTATCAGTTAATCAGGAGTGTATATAGATTTAAATCAGTTATCAGGAGTGTATACAGATTTAAATTTTGAAACTAATGCATCTAAAACGGGTTTCAATTTATCTAGTTTTTAGGCATTACTATCAAGAGTAAAATGAAGGTAACGTAATATTCTTGGCCTAACATTTTAACGAAAAAAATATTGATTTATTGGTAGAACATGGTCCCAAACAAGTAGCAAATTTTAAATTTCCGGTCGATGAGAGTGGCAGAAAATTTAGCTGTTCATATTATAACAAAACTTTAGTGAACGGGGAGAAAATAAATCGCGCGTGGCTCTGATATTCCATAAAACTAAATCGTATTTTTTGTTTTGCATGTAAATTGTTTGGTAAAGATAGTTCAACACAACTTGTAAGTACTGGCTTTTCTGATTGGCGTCATTGTTCGGATTACCTTAATAAGCATGAAAACAGTCTAAAACACATAAACTCTTATAAGATCGTGGTGCGAAATAAATACGAGGCTGAAAAAAAATTGTACTATTGACGCGGATCAACAAAATGTTTACAATCGAGATGCGAAGGCGCGCCGTCATTGAAAGAATGATTGCTGTAGTACAATCTTTAGCCAGTCAAAATTTGGCATTCAGAGGAACTAGTACAAAGTTGTATCATAGAGATAATGGTAATTTTTTAAAGGCAGTGGAGATGTTGGCCAAATTTGATCCAGTTATTTCAGAACACCTTAATAATGCCAGTAAATACAAAGATAACAAAACACGTATTCCACACTACTTAGGGCAGCATTTTCAAAATAAAATAATTAATATTTTAGCCGAATCTATTCGTAATGGGATAACACGCATTGTCAAAAAAGCCAAATATTACACTATAATTCTCGATTCTACACCAGATATTAGCCACACAGAACAAATAATGTTTGTAATTAGATGTGTGAACACTACTGATGGTAAGGTAGATATTTTATAATTTTTTCTAGAATTTTTTCCTGTAACTAATACCACTGGAGAAGGTCTGTGCAATTTTCTATTAGAGCAGCTATTACCTAGTCTGCAGCTCGAAGTTAAAGATATACGGGGTCAGGGCTACGACAACGGATCGAACATGAAGGGGGAAAATATAGGGCTTCAGAAACGGATTCTCGATATCAATCCTAGAGCATTATACGTGCCGTGTGCGGCTCATACATTAAATCTCATCGTTAATGACGCTGCCAGCTCCAGTGATGAAATTTCTGTTTTTTTTAATATGGTACAAGAGGTATATAATTGCTTTTCTGCGTCCTCATATCGATGGGATTTACTAAAAAAACACGTGAAAAGTCTAACTTTAATACCATTAAGTGAAACAAGGTGGGAAAGTCGTATCAATGCTATTAGACCTCTCAAACAAGACCTAAAAAACATTATTACCGCATTAAATGCCTTAATTGAAGATACCACCAGAGACATGAAAACAAAAATGGGTGCTGAATCAATAATTAAAAGTCTTAAAACATTTAAAATTTTGTGTTCAATTTTAATTTGGGATGATTTATTATCAAGAATTGATGTATTGAGTAAAATGCTTCAAAATCCTAAGTTAAACATCGCGGAATGCATTGAAGGCTTTGATAATCTTAAAAAATATTTAGTTTCCCAAAGATCTGACGATAATTTTTAACTATTTGTCGATTCAGCAACAACACTTGCTAGAGATTTAGGTATTGATCCCGAATTTTTCATGTCGAAGCTCAGGAAAAAGGTCCGTTTATTTGATTACGAGGGCAGTGATGAACCAGTTTCAAATCCCTTCCAGCAATTCAAGACTGCTTTCTTTTTTGCAATTCTTGATTACGCGATCTCTTCGGTAAATGAAAGATTTACCTTATTATCTGAGTGCCATTCAATATTCTGCTTTCTGTATGAGTTTCACAACATTTCTAATGGTGATCTCATGAAAGCCTGCATGGACTTAGATATTAAGTTACAGGTACAGGAGGAAGGAAGTATTGTGAAAGATATAGACGGTGTACAACTCTTTAATGAAATAACTTCATTCAAAGATATTTTTCCAGGTAAAAAACAGCCAATTGAGATATTAGAAATTATAGTCAAAAATGAACTCATTCCCTGTTTTCCAAATTTTGATCTAGCAATAAGAAATTTTTTAACCTTTCCTGTTTCTGTGGCTTCAGGTGAAAGAAGTTTCAGTAAATTAAAAATTATTAAAAATTACTTGAGAAACAATATGACAGAAGAAAGGCTTTCAGATTTGGGCATCTATTGAATCCGAAATCTCTGAAAAAATTGATTTCACCGAAATTATTGACAAATCTGCTTCTCAGAAAGCCAGAAAAGTTATTTTATAGTTAATTATTAGGTAGTCTTTGTAGAAGGACTGATTTATATACTTTTCGTTTCACGAGATTTATGCTTTAGTACTTTTTTTTATTAGATTATATTTTCTAAGTAAATACTGTTGTTTTGCATTTCTAATTTAAAAATGTCTATTTTTATTTCAAACGTAATATTTTTGTTTGTTTATTATTTTGTTAAAGTATTTTGTCGCTATTATAACCTATTAGTTGGCCAAAAAATAAAATTTTGCACTTCAAATTTTATTTGCATTTCTATTAATGTTTTGTTTTTTACTCTTATACAGGTAGATGAATTTATAACGTCAACGTTAAGTATTAGTCAAAATATGAAAAATTCTTTAGAGGGGCGGCACATTAGGTCTTTGCACGCGGGCGGCCGACACCCTAGGATCGGCCCTGGCTAGGGTAGTAACTGTTTTTGTAAAGTATGACAAATTAATTGCATGTAAAATAGTAGTATCGTCATATATAAATGATTATTTATTTGTCCTTTGACATGACATTAGAAATCTTTCTAGTTAGCCTTGAGGGAGGCACACATAGAACAAAAAAGCCCAGTTTCTAGTGCAGATTTGAGCAACATACGAGACGCAATGCACGACATACAAGCTGACTAGAAAGACTTTCTAGTCAGCCTTGCACGACATACAGTGCGCCCTATTTCCTCAATGTGTGGCCTCCATTACATAGAAAAGATGCTTGTGTTCGGATAACGACAAAATTTATACAAATGTACATCAGATTCCGGAACAATACGACTCAGCGTCAGCGAGATTAGCACAAGTTTGTAGTTTGGCAAGAATATGGACATACACCTTCGCATTCTAACATAGATTTTTTTTTAGACGCTATAGCTGTGAACTCCACATTCCGGAGTGCGTAATCCAATGTCATACTGGACGAACTCCAAGTGTGATGGTCTAGGGCGCCATTGGGTATCTTGGACAATATCAACTACTGAAAATTGTGAGTAATCTCAACAGCAACTGGTACACTAGAAAATTTCTGGAGCCCAAAGTCGTGCCTTTCCGTCGACGCATTCACGGCAGGGCAATGCCCGTCCACATGTTGCTAGGAATGTTTCAGACTTCAGTACAACAGATACCGCTTCTTTCTTGGCCTTCCTATTCATCGGATATGTTGCCTATTGAACATCTCTGGGATTTTGTCGGTCGGCGTCTGCCTCATTACGATCGTTCCGTAGCTAGCAAATGCATCAATGGACGATAATAGCCATTTTACCGGCAGTGGTGAATCATATCGCCTCTGAAAGTAGAAAAGTCAAATTCAGTAGCTGTAACTGTCGTTTTTAACTAACTTAAAATTGTCGTAAGACAAAATAGTTTCTTTATGCTTCTCTATGCTGTAAAAGGAACATTTTAACCAAATTTCAAGTTTCTAACTGCAGTAGTGTTTTACATTTGTTATTGAGTCAATCAATCAGTGACGGCTTTCAGTTTTATATATAGACAAGAACATGTTACATGATGTTGACCGGGAAGAAGAGGCCACTACTTAAATAATACAGATAACATCACTCAATTTCAAATTCACCTGTTTTGGACCGAAATCATTTCCTCCTTTTGTTTCAATCCAAATCCTTTAGTTTCAATGCATGTATAGTCGTGATTAATTGTGTGTCACCACGCATGCGCACAAATATCCGCTTCTCCCCGTAGCAATGCCCAGCCAACTGTATAGCAACTGCCGAAAAGATAAAATGAATTCCTCTGCCCTCGGTATCAAAAATCAAAATTTTGGTAAAATAAAATATAGAGTAAAGTGGATGCGGCCAACACTGTACTTCAAATAAAAGTGGTATTCATAGAAAAAGACGACTTGTTGCCAATCAGCACTGTCTATATTGATGAGCCCATTGTGGTTTTGTGTCAGGGGAATCTTGTATAAAGGAACACTTGCACCTGCACGCAGTATACGGTACAGCAGATGTCGACAAACTGTTGGAGCAGACAATAACAAATCTTTAGCTGTACTTTAACGTTCTGCCAACTGTCCAGATGAATCTGTACGGGTCATTACTGCTATGTGGTCTAGGTGTCTATCATTCCATGCTAACGTAATATTTTGTCGTTCACTGTCGGATTTGCGACTCGCCCCTTTCTCTTCGGTACACTGCTTCCACACCCGCATCACTGTCGTGGCATTGCGCTCCACACGAGCTCCTATTGCACGATAAGAAAAACTCCATTCACGAAGGCCGATCATTCGTCTTCGTTCAAACTCCGTAACTTGCTCATATGGCGCCCTCTGTCGTCGTAGAGGTATAGTGACTTCTCATGAAACGTTTATCACTGGCAGACAACCATAGACTATTTTCAATGTCTCGCTACAGCTCTCTATTTATACGGTTAAAATAGCAGTTCAGAGGGCGCTGCTCAGCAAGCGCATGCGCGGTGACTCTGAAAATCTAATCATTTGCATAGCACACCCCAATTTGCATTTACTGTAAATTTCGACTTAATCGCGTGATTCCTTCACTGTGCTGCAATTTTTACAAACATGAGTATATATTTGTTCCTATCAAACTCTTGGGAGCAACTCTTACTTCAAGTAGACCCCTCCAATTTCATACCTCGGCTTCTAATTGAACGACCATGATTCTGCTTGTGGCTATAGTTTTTGCACTATCTGTATGGCTCACCTGGATATACATTTTTTTTTATGTCAAACCCCTGTGTATAACTCTTAGTTTAACTAGCCCCCCACAATTTTGCATCCCCAGTCCTAATTGAGCGAATTTGGTTCTGCTGGTGGCTAGTCTCTGCACCATTTGTACATGTCACCTGGTTATGCATCTTTATTGTGACAAATCCCTGAGCACAACTTTTAGTTCAGTTACCCCTCTCCCCTTGAAAATAAAATCCCATCTTGCTTCCTAATTGAGTGATTTTGAATTCACTAGTCCTATAGACTCTGCACCATTTGTACATATAACCTGGATATGCATATATTTTTAGTCAACCCTCCTGAGCGTAACTTTTAGTTTAACTAGCCCCCACAATTTTACATCTCGGTTCCTAAATTGAGCAATTTTATATATGCCGGTAGCTATAGTCTCTGCGCCATCTGATTATACATCTTTTTCGTATCAACCCAATTTCACTTCTCGGCTCTTAATTGAGCGTTTTTGATTCTGCTGGTGGCTGTAGGCTCGGCACCATTTGTACGTGCGACACGGATGTATATATTTATTGTGTTAACCACCTGGGTGCAACTTTTATTTAAGCTGGCCCCAAATTTCTCATTTTGTCTCCTACTTGAGCAATTTAGATTCTGCTAGTGGCAACAGTGTCTCCCGGCATTTGTACGTATCACTTGGATATACATTCTTATTCAGTTTCACAGAAACCTCGCCGATGTGCATCATCCTGGTTCCTGAAATACTTGTTTACCACATTTCAAGGCCGTATCATGTTTAGATTTTCCGCTACAGATCGCACATGCACATCATATCTTATTATGTAATATGAAATAACCGTGGAAGAAAGAGACTGTAGGGGGGGGGGAGGCTCCCTATTTCATATCTTCGTTTTTATCCATCTTAATGACTTTCCTGAATACTTGTTTACCACATTTCAAGGCCGTATCATGTTTAGATTTTCCGCTACAGATCGCACATCATATCTTATTATGCAATATGAAATAACCGTGGAAGAAAGAGACTGTAGGGGGGTGGGAGGGAGGCTCCCTATTTCATATCTTTGTTTTTATCCATCTTAATGACTTTTACTCCGATTCTGATGCAATGTTCACCCTGTATTTCTTACTCTGCAATGAACCCACTCGAAGTGCTCACGTTAAACTTTGATGATTCACTTCTGCATCTGCTGCAAGGGTGCAGAACTTGGCTAAAATACTTATTGCTATAAATAGTGACAGTGAGCACTTAGAATTCGCTAGTATCTTCTTAAACACAAATAGAGATAAGCATAAAGCATGATAATTTTCTGTAAATTCGAAATTCATTTTTAAGCTTGTATCAAAAATAGTTCCTTTTGTTTCTACATATCAATAGCCAAAGATTTAGTTGGTTTTCAATCTCTAATCTTTTTACTGTTTGTGCTACAGGAATGGGTCCGGTACAAAACTGTTGGCTATAGTGTGCATTTCGGGTGTAAAAATTTTTGCGGTAATCAAACATACTGCACGTGCATACAACTTTGGGTATCTAATTTTTACAAATTTGAAACAAATTTATTTATTAATGTATTTAAATAATTTTCATGCTTGCAATGGGCTCTTGTTCATTTTAAGGAAACTTGTATAGCATATTTCAGTACAAGTAAAAGAATAATTCTCCATACAGCTATTTCGAGGATACAGTGGATCCAATTCGTCAGTGCTAGACAAACAATGAACCCAAAGTCAAACTGAAAAAATAGGCACAAATACAAGAAATTGAGGGATATATATATATACAGTGCACGAAAAAAGTATAAGTACAAGCGAAAACTTGCTAAATCTATAAATATTTTAGACGGAAATGTATGCAAATTTCTTAAGTAAAAATATTGATAAAATTAAGTTCTTTTTCATGTAAATTAGTAAATTTTCCAAAATTAAATATGTATAAATTTACTTTATAACTTTCAAACCCATATGATCTTGGAAAAAAGTATAAGAACAACTGTTTTTTCATCTAAAATTATTGTAAAATTTGCATATTTGAAAGCAGAAAATGACCATTTCAAGCATAAAAACTGGGTTTTTAAACAAAATTCACACTTGCCTCATTTCTTCACGATTTTTGTACGATGCCAAAAGGAACTCATCTGTCTGACCTTGAAAAAGGGAAAATTCTTGCTTTTAAAGAATGTGGATTGAGTGAGCATGAAATTTCGATCTCAATCCAATAGAAAATTTATGGGGCCTTCTAGCCCGAGAAGTTTATAAAAATAGCACACAATATCAGTGTAAACATGAACTTGTGTGAGCCATTAAACAAGCTTGGAATAACATTTCCATAGACACTTTAAAAGAACTTTCAGCATCGATGACCTCTCAGTTTTTTCAAGTAATTGAAAAAAAGGTTGTTTTCTTGATTATTTAGAGAAATGTTAAGTAATTTAGAACATGTCCTTATACTTTTTTAACACTTTACAACAAAGTTGAAAAGTGTTTATGACTTTGTTCATTCTGTCTGTCTGTCTGTCTGTCTGTCCGTTAGCACGATAACTGCCGTAAAAATGAGTTTATCAAAATGAAATTTTAGTATGTTGTTCAGACGGTCTGTAGGACCTATGGGAATATAAATAAATAATATCACCCAATTAGTTTTTTATTGAACCCGGGTTGAAAAAATGAAATACATTGAACCCTATGGGACCTAATTTTTCAAACATTTTTTAAGTAAATTTAAAATTCACGAATTGCTTCGAAATTTTTAGGAAATATTCACATTATCCCATAGAATATATAAAAAAAAATTCAGTAAAATATGTTAAGTAGTTTTTTAATTAAAAAAATTATTTAATATAGGGAAAAAAACAAATTCAATTAAATTCTGACTTTGGGATATCTTCCAGAAAGAAAAGAGAGAGATATTATATAATAAATATCTCTCCATTTGTTTAAACGTTTTGCATATGGGAGTGGCTTCATATTTTAAGATAAATTTGGTAGATAACAATTTTTCATTTTTTTAAAATTTTATATAACTCTTCATGATAAATTTAATTGATGGCATTTTAAATGCACTTTCCTACGTCCTAGAGAGTTAAAATTTGGTACACAGCTTAAATTTGTTGAACATTTTATTCGACAAAAATTTGATGGATCTTTAAATATAGATTATACATTTTTTTCGAAATGGCCTGAAAATAATCCCCGTTCACTTCTATAAATCATTGGTGTAATATTGTTAAAAATTCTGATGTGGACAGCACATGTCTTTCTCTGCAGACTCATATTCGTTCTCTTTATTTATTCAATGATAATTTGAGTTTATCTGCACAACATAAGTATTTTAAATGACATTGAATTTACACGTTAAACTTAAATTTGGTTCTCATTTGATAGCTGGACTTATTGTCAAAGGTGGCGTAGCGAAAACGCGAAAAAACTAGAATATCTCAAGAACGGCTAGTCCTAGAGTAATGGGGTTAGTCTTATTCTTTTTGTTGTCAAAAATCACATATAAAATAGGAATTTAATTGATATAATTGAGCACACGTAGTCTTTTATTTTTATATATAACGATTTTTGCTGGCCATTTCGCAAAAATAGCCCGTTCCTTTTTCCCGAATCGTAGTAGAATAACCTACAAATGATTTATATACAAAATTTTGTTAAATTTGGTATATAAATCACTTGTAGGTTATTGAAATATTATACTCCAAATTTTGTTAAATTTGGTTCATTAGTTTTTAGCTAGAGTGGATAAAGGCAATTTCTGCGGCCATTTCGCAAAGAAGGCAGATTCTTTTATTACGAATCGTACTATAATCTAATGAACATCAGGATTTCCCACAAAAAACATACCTACCAAATTGTATGAAATTCGGTCCATTAGTTTTTCAATTAGAGTGGATGTAATATCCACACAGACACACAGAAACATACACAGATACACCCTTACACACACAGACGTCTTCCTAAAAGTAGTTTTTTCGTGTTCTAGAAGTCCCAAAACGTGTAGATACTTTGAAAATTCGAGTTCCGATCTTCGGCACGATTCCAATACTTTGAGTACATACACATACACATATATATTATCTGTGTATTATCTGTGTATCTAAATTCCGTGCCTATGCAATTACAATAGTTGTGATTTTAAATGATCCCTAAACTTTTATTATTTCTTCAAGGAAGCCTAATTTTAACATATGCAGAATGCAAATATCTCAAGCGATTGTAAGATGAATTACATAAGAATTGCTGAATTTTTTTCACACAAAATTATTTAGCTCTGGAGTCTGGAATACAAGTTATATGAATGAAATATTCATTGATTTTGCATAAAGAATCAGATGATTTATATTTCGATACAGTTTTAAATATTTATGTATAATAAATTACTGTAGTACTGTGATAATGTAAAAGATATTACCACTGAATGAATCACATTTTAGAAATTTTTAAATGAAATTACATTTCAGTTGGAAAGTGTTTCATAATCAATGCTTATGCATGATTGATCTTTCTTGTTTTCTATATTTTCTTTAGTGATAATCTTTATAAGGTCAACTTTTTTAAGGTTCATATTTGTTGTTTTATGTGTTGTAAATGTTACTGTATAATTTCATATTAGAGGTCAGAAATATTAAAATTTCATTTTGGTAAAGTGAAAATAAAGTATAATTTCATTCAATTATATGTTGTCCTGTATATGCTTTTTTCGAGCACTGTATATACTTAAGACATGGATAGACGTCAGCAATAGTGTGTGTTGTACTGGAATCTCTTGATTTTCTGTAGATTGGTTGTTTAAAAGTATAATTATAGTATTTGGTTGTTTAAAAATGATGTTACTGAATGATGGTAAGTATTTAACTCTACTATTTTTACTAAACTTAATACAATCACTATGCACAAAAACATATGTATGTGTATATATATATGTGTGTGTATATATATATACATGTGTGTATATATATATATATATATATATATACATATGTGTGTATATATATATGTGTGTGTATATATATATGTATATATATATACATATATATATATATATAATAAAAAATAATAAACAGATAAGTTAATAGATTTATACATGAAATAACTGGCATATCCAAGTTCATTATGCAGCATATGAGCAAGTTTACATATGTTAGTCTTTAATTGTATAACCATGTAGTGATTACTCTTCGATATTTTAAATTTAAATAATATATATATATATATGTGTGTGTGTGTGTGTGTGTACATATACACATACATAGATGTGCACCACTGATGAATGGCATTGTATTTCTGATTGCAGTTTTAGGAATTATTGATATATTCAATTTCTCAAATCATTATTTTATTTTGTCAAAGATTTTTCAAATTGATCCAATTTCATATGTTTTGTAAATTTGTTTATAAATGGAAACAGAATGTTTTATTCTTCAGATTTGCATGTGAAGATAATTTTGTATAATGAAGACAGATATTCTATATACATCTTTATTTGAATTAAATTAGATATTCTAACAGAATGTTTTGAATAAGCAGGGTGGCTACAGGATCTCAGATAAAAAATCCCTCAATATTTCCTTGATTTCCAGATAATTTAAAAAATTCCGTGATACGTATCATTATTTACTTTTGCTGAATATCAGTTTAACAAGCATAACAATGCAATTAATAAAATTGAAAGTGATAATTAAGAATAAATAATTGAAATTAATTAATTTCAACATTGAAAAGTATAATAATCAAAGAACAGTATTTGTGTAAGAGAGGAGTATAGAGTATATATATTATATTATTACAAGAATATTAATCTTTCAAGCATTAAAATTCTAGATTAGCTATAAAACCACAGTTAAGAATTCATATAGTTAAATATCACTTATTGCAATAAAATTGTGTAAACAGAAAAAGTATGTTTTTAATCGGCTTTTCCTATCATATGAAATATTTTGACAACTTTCAAAACAATTAATATGAGAAATATCACTGAGAAACGTTGAAATTTTAAAAGTCTTTTTTTTTCTTATTGATGTGTCGTCCAATAGGCTGTCTCCAGTCACATGAAACACGAATAAGGAATTCTACATGTGTAATGTTGCGAGTAAAAAAAAAGCCATTGCTACCTTAAAAATTCCAATTTCTCCGATTTTACAGGTTTTTTAGGAATTGCCCGATTTCCAGGTTTTGTAGCCACCCTGATAAGAATGTCATTTAGAATACTAAAGGAATTTGCACATAATTATGAATTTTAAGTTTTTTTTATACTATTATATATTCAATATGAAGAACGAGTATACTGCTAGTGTCATTGTACATTTGAAAAATTGTTGGGGTTCGATTAAAAGTTTTGGGAGTGTTTAGCACACCCGAATCACCATTTTTGCTATAGTACTCTGTATAAAATCAAATTTGTCAATTTAAAGAAAAAATTATGGATATATCAACTTGTATTTCACTTTAAATAATTTAATATGAGCACTTCATTTTTTTAAATAAATGTAAAAATAATAACCTAAATATTTGATAATGCTCAATTTCATGCATTATATAAGTTATGTTCATGAAATTTTTTTGTCTTATACAGTCAAAAAGCAAAATGCTGCATAAAAAGTGATTTAACAAAGGTTTCAAAGCAAAAGATATGAAAACTTTTTATATTCACCCGCAACAAATTGTCAAAGGGCTAGCAGCAAATTGTTACAGAGCTATAAACAGGAATTTTTCAGTGAGGTAGCATATTAAAATATATTTAAAACAACTTCCTATGTGCATAAGCAAAGAAATGATATAAATTACTATTTTAGATAAATATTTTAAACATTCTGAACTTCAGTTAAACACAAAAAGATCAGTCTAGGTCTAACTTTAAACTTCACTTTCATGCAATAGAAAATAAATTTGAAAATGATTAACTGTAGTTACAAGATTTATAATTTTTAATCTTTAAATATGAGACTAGATTGTAACAATATTGGCATTTTGAACCAAAATGTACTAAATATAATATTTCCCTTTATAAATTTTTGAGGTGTTTTTCTAACTTTTCTTTTGAAGAAAGAGGCAGAAGATGATGGCGACAAAAAGGTTGTACAATTTATAAATATAGTAAAGTGAAAATATTTTAATTTTAAATAATGCAAAATAACCATGTTTTGACAATAAACTTGTTTTGTATTGGCATTAGATTTACTGTGCTACTGGCTATGTGCCAATTTTGCAAAGAATTGGCTACAAAAGTGGCCGACTGTTCATCTGTCAGTAAAATGGGATGTACACAAATGTGGGTTAATTACCAAACAACAAGTTATAAATTTATGTATAAATTATAAAGCTATAGTTCTAGTTTGTTAGGTGGAAACCAAATTCAAATTATTCAGTGTAAGAAATACGAAAACTGTTAATAATATACACTGATAGCTATTCGATGGCACTAGAGTGCCATTTATTGCATAATTGTAAAATTAATTAGTTTGAGCTTTATATTTATAATTTTTTAATTCATTAAAATTTTATGAAATTGCTTTCCCCTGAGCAAACTACATATTCCATTCTATATGCTCCAACAAATTTCAAAAGGATTTGAACATGTTCTTTTGAGGTTGTGTGCGTAAGAATGCCTTATACTTTAACATGAATGGGGAAAATTCAAAATCCACCTGAAAACTTATTTTGTGGACATTTTCTGGGTAGCTGTTTAGGTTTTGGATCATTTGTTAAGCGGCCAAGTTGAATTTCACTTGAGTTCCTGCAGATTGGGTCTTGACATACATAATCATTGCAACTCTACTGTGAATTGCATGCGAAATGTGATCTGAAAGTTGGCACATCTTTCCTATGTAATAAGCACATAAAAAATTATTACCAAGCAATATATTCCAGCGTGAGTACACTTTCTTAAAAAAATTTTCAAGGACTTTCAAGTACCATGCAATTATTTTTCAAGGACATCATTTCTTCCATATTATAAAGTTGTATGTGTTTCTGGGAGGAAAAATCACAGCAAACTAACATTATTGTTTAATGAAGCCGTTGAGGAAATTTTGGGGAAAAAACAATGTTTAGGAAAATTTCAATGACAGTGTAACTACTAGGAAAATTTTCAGAGAAAGCAAAACTTCTCAGAAAATACACAATGCTGTGAATCTGCAGAACACTTTCAAGGGCATGACCAAGAAAATGGGAATTTTAAAGTACTTTCAAGACCTTAAAAGTGGTAATCTAAAATTCAAGTATTTTCTCAATTTTTAAGTACCCATATGCACCCTGATATTCTTATTTTTGATTAGGCAAAAAGCATTATGCATCTTTAGTGCCTTATAAAGTCACAAAATTAAATATGCTAATAGGGAAAAAAAAGCCAAATATTTTGCGGTTCTGCATTTTTCAAAGCTTTTGCGATATGGAAAATACTTCACTGAAATTATTTGTATTCTGTCAGAAGACATCTTATTTTTAAAGGCAACTTTTCACTTCTATTGCTTAGATTGAATAAAAAACAAATAATCTGAAAATAAGAAAATTGGCATTTTTTACATTTTCTTCAATGCTCTTGTAGATCTAAATATATTAATTAAAATCATTTAAATTTTTAATGACGATATACTAAGAAGTAACTTTTGCCTTCTAAAATGGAGAAAATTATTTTTTTTTTGTTACAGCACAGTGGGCAAGTCAAAATTAAGATTTGTTACTTTTAGGATTTATTCATTGCTTCATAACAATAAAACTAGAAAAGTCTAAAACTCCAAATTTCTCCCACCAGTGATATCAATGCTCAAATACTTGTAAATTTGAATAAGTTACTATGTTTGGGACTAAAAAACAAAAACGGGAAAAGTTTTTAGTTTTGAAATTTTTCAGGATAAGGATATGGGAGTAGAGTAAGACATGGTAAAATGTTGAAGATTTAAAATCGTTTACTTCATTCCGTTTAAAAGGCCAAAAAAACTGTTTTTAGCAAAAACCGATTCTGCATTTCAGCCAGCAGACAAACAAGCAGTTAGTCAAACTTTATAATGACATGAAATGCAGACTACTTGTAGACCAGTAAAATAGTTTTTATTCCAAGTATCTAGCTCTTTTTGGTTCCAGGATATTTAAATTTGAGTGAACACCAAAATTTTTCAAATTTGGAGTCCGCCATGTTAGAAATATGGCCACACCAGAAAAACAAGCTAGATGAAAAAAGTTTAAAGATTGTTTTTATCTGCTGAAATATGTAGGAACATCTGTGCAAAAAAGAAAAATGTTCAGAAATGGTCATACAACCAAATATTCTTTTTTTGGGGGGTGATTTCAGTTGGAATGACACCAATATAGTTTTGTCTGCAATATGATTAACAACTTTCAAAGTAAAGTAAAACACTAATGTCATTAGTTTTCTTTAGAAAATGGTTACAGAGAAACTTTGTAATAAATGACTTTTACATATCTTTAGAATTTGAATCTACAATTTTGCAATCAAATTTTGATTAAAAAAAATGAATGGTAATATCCTATTTTAAATTTTGAAATTGCTTTTATCAGGGGGGGGGGGGGGGAGTAAATACAATCAAAAGGAAAGAAAATAATAAGAAGCAGAATTCAAACATATGTATTTTTAAACACAAAAACAACTTTATTTTTTAATATTAAAGTTCAGATAAAAAATGGTTGAACATGATCTAATGAAATTCTCTATATGTTACAAACTAAGATGTATCCATAGCACCCTTGGTCTGGTCATCTGGAAATAAAAGTAATTTCGAGAATTCATTAGAAAATATATACCAGAACTGCATAGGAATAAATATTTTTCAATGTAAAAAATGCATATAAATAGTTTAATAAGATGCCGTTTCTAAATATTTTATAAATTCAGCAACAAAATTTTGAGAATTTATTTTTAAATATTTTTTTGATGAAGTTACCAAAAGTATGAAATGAATTCACATAATATTAAATCAATGAAATTCCTGATCTTTTTTTTTTATGAGTATTAAACACAAATATAAAGAAGTTTATCTCAATTCATTTATTAAACAATCAAATTTTCTAAACCTACCAGTATGCAGAGCAAGTCATATGATGTCACCCATGACATATTTAAAATGTAGATTACTAAATAATTATTACTAATAATTTTTTTTTTCTGACAATGGTTTTTAACCTTTCATGTGCAGAAGTTTCAAATATAAAGTATGAAAAGAATCATAAATAGTTGAGAAACTAAAAAAAGTAAAAATCTGTTGAAATTCTGTGGAATGAATCTGAAAATATGAAACACTTTGACCTCTTTTCCATATGGCAATAGGTATTTTTTCCCCAGTAGTCTACAATCTAACCGCCATTCTTGGAAGGGGTATAATTTGTCCTACTTTTATTGTAATTTCTGAACTGCTTTACTTGTTAAAACATTTAAGCACTTTTAAGAATTTTTATAGAAATTTAAGCAGCTTTGAAGGTCTTTTAAGACTGCAAGAACCATGGAATTCCTTTTTTGTGAAATATTATCGGCAACCCTGTACTATTTCATTTGCTTTTACAATATTTTCTATAGTTGCTAAATTTTGAAGTTACTTTTTTTGATTACTAAAATTCTCATGAGGTACAAACTTTCAAAATCACAAATAATTTAGAGTTGAACATTTTAGATCTGACAATTAAGCAGGAGTGCTAGGTTTCTATACTAATCAATGTGAATTTATTAGTATAGAAACTTAGCACTTAAGTTTCTATACTAATGAATGTGTGTTCTGTACTAATGAAGTGAAGAGACTGCTTAAATAGGTGACACACGGATCGACTGTAAACACTTAGAATAAAACACTTATAGAAACTGAGTGCCAAATTTCCTTGCTAATCATCTGAATATTAATAATGTTATTTTCAATTGAAAAAATCCCTAAATATATTTTAAAAATATAACTGAAAAAAGAACAAAAAAACTTTATTAACTTTTAGAGGACAATACAAGGTGGGTGCAAACACACTTCATATTTATGCTTTAATGTTATTGATGTGGCAATGGCTTAAACTATTTCAGACACTACCATAATCATGTTTTTTTTAATAATGTAAAAGTTTTTTATACGGTAACAAACACATGCAAGAATACAATCCAAACATTGCCAGAAACGAAACATAAAAATTCAAACTTTATAAGAAACTGATGCTTGGTTAAAACCTTAACCTTTTAACTACGGCGGTACAACAGTTGTACCACTGAAGATATCTTCTCCTAGAGCGGCGATGGTTCAACCGCTGTACCAGTGTTTTTCACTCCCATTTTTCTGGGAAAGGAGGGAAACGCTTATTGTACCTGCCTGCAGCCCTTCCTCCAAGTTTCTCCTGACAGAAGGGGAAACGAGTTACGAACAAAAGACAAGTTCTTTGAAGGTATTTATTTACAGGGGTGGAATTTTCAGTTATTTTGCCGTTCTGGAGTTGAAAAAGTGGATTCTTGGAGACGTAACACGTAAAGGTTAACATATCATATATATCTACATCTCAAGCCCTTTAATTCAATATGCGGTTTGTATCTTTGCATTAAGTATTAGTTGAGATCCTAGATAATAGTAAAAAAGTTTGCAGAAATAATAGTTTTACTGCAGAATACATACCATTAACATTAAAGAGGAAAAAATTCTGGTAATCTTTCAAGTACTGACTTGATCTTGATTCATCAAGGAACAGAGTATAAACTCGTTTAATGTCTTCTTTGGTCACTTCAGTGCCCTAAAAATATTTAACATAAAATTTAACAAAAGAGCAGCTTTAATCTACTGCTTTTAAAGTCTAAAACTTATTATATGCCCGAGGGCATACTGTCCACACAAAATAGATGCTCATGCCAAAATTTTACATTGTCAATAACTTTGGTGCCCAGTAAATTAAATATCATTATATACATAGTCTACAATTCCTTATCAGAACTAGAAAATCAGTTACTTTTAATTAAGCAAATATGCTAATAATAATAGGAAATCGATTACTTTCAATATTTTCAAATGCTTGCATGGTGTTAGGCATGTAGCAAAAAAAAAAAAACACATACCCCAATTATAATTTTTATATACCTTGGGTATGTCAGGCAATAAATTTTTCAAACCATGCATGAGAAGTACTTTGATCTCTTATTTGACAGTTATCAACATACTAAATTGCTACATTACAATACAAAATTCACTTTTTACAAACATTCTATATTAAAGGAATGTTTATAAGGATAATTAAGATGCTGTTATACAAAATGTCTGTGGAGGGGGGGAGGGGTACACTTGTTGTGAAGGAAAGGCTCCTTCACTTTTTAAATTACTGATTATTATTTTATCTATTTATTTGATTATTTAAGATTATCATCATATTTACATTTCATTAAGTTATTATTATATTTACACCCACCATGTTATTATATTATTTAGATTTTGGCCTGATTGTATAGCATTCAATAAATTTACATTTATAATTATCAACATTATCTCTTTGTTCCCTTTACTAATTCCTACTGTTTGGCCTGTGCTCAACCTTGTTTACATTTCCAGATACATTTCAACACCTTATCAAACTCCACTTACTATCAACTTCCACTTACCTTTAACCAGTTTCATAAATAATAGGACAGCCATTACAGTAAAGAATCACAACTCAATTATATTAAATTAAAATTTTTTCTTTATTAATTAAATTTAAGTGCTTCCAAACATAAACAGGTTAAATTTTATAAATTCTTAAGCAATTTTATCCATGGTAGTACATTGCAAAAACCCAATTAAAAACTTGTCAACAAATTAAAATCTTTTAAAAACCCAGGTTCAGAATCCACTCTGGTCTGGAGACCAGAGTTTGATCTGCCTGGAGCTGTCTGTCAGTCTGTCACCAAAAATATTAAAAGAACAAATATATTAAAAATTCCCTAATCATTAAAGTACCAAAATTCAATTCTTACAGACAGAAGAAAAAAGGAAAACACTGACATAACATGAGTAAATTCGACTTTAAATTAATTGACACATTCTCCCCTGAATCTTTAATTTAAATTAAAAGACATTCTTTCTTCAGTGTAACATTTGTGTAAATTCGACTTCTGTATAAAGTGAAATTTAAATTAAAAGACTTTCTTTCTTCAGAGTAACATTTGTGTAAATTCAACTTCTGTATAGAGTGAAATTTAAATTAAAAGACTTTCTTTCTTTAGGGTAACATCTGTATAAATTCGACTTCTGTATTGGAACAAAAACTTCTGACACTATGGTTACATGAAGAAGAATCTCGAGAGCATGCTTGCCCAAACACAATAACATAGGCTTGCACTGACACATTTATGAAGATCGATAAGTGGCACACTAAAATTTGAAGGAGATTGCTGAGAGCACGCCAATTTCCGATGACGATGTTTGAACAGATTTCAGATGACGATGTAACAGCAGCGTCCAAATTGGAGAGATGTATTACATGAAGCTTACTGCTAAATTATTTTGAGTCTCAGCACAAATTCGTAAGATAAGCATTAACAGCATCATCCAAATTGGAGAGCTGTGCGTCAGAAGCTTGGCACCACCACTACTACTTCTTGAAAGGAATAATTTTAAAACATGTTTTCAGCGACCGCGGGACATAAGCACCCATGCATGGGACCCGGTCCACAGATCTCAACAGCAAACAAAAAAACAATTTTTCCAACTGTGTCCAGGAGTCGAACGCCTGATAGCAACACGTTCGCTTTCCAAGAGCTGCCAAACTTGGCGAGTGAAAACTTGCGCCTCATGCACAGCGCTTACACATATCCAGCGGAATAAAAATGATGCTACGCCAAGAACCGCGAGGCATGAATTTCGCCGCCAAGCATACAGCAAACCCAATGGAATGCCTGGCACCCAGTTTGCAGGTGTTCGAAGATAAGCTGAGAAAAGCCAAATTTTGCCTAAAATGAGTCCTTTTTTTCTGCAAACTGGTGAATGAAGTGAGGTGAAGTTAAAAGCCAAAAACGAACACCAGAGAATTAGCAAAATATATGTAACGTTTGAAGACACATCGAGAATAATTTTGAATAATGAAAGACATGAAAAGGAAAACAGATTAACGTTAAGAGGGGGACAAATCGCCGAAATATTCAATAACAACGAATTTTGAAGGGAAAGGGGAAGATAATGAATTCTGAAATAATAAATAAATTTTGAACTATTAATTAAGGTAGCATCATAAAATCCTGGCATAACACACTACACCAGGGTTTAAACTGGAGAATAGAAACCTTAAGCATCTTAACTAAAATCTCTTGAATTATTTTAGTATTTTCTGATTTTTTGTAGCCCAAGTGCCACCCCCCCCCCCTCTTCGGATGAGTCAGTCGGCCTGGGCTTTCGACACTAGAACCCCCTATATGTATTGTAGGGACTCTAGTTTACACTTACTATTATAAATTATTGAATTTTCCATTCTAATGTTATTTGATATGTAAATTGTACTGAACACTCAACTATAAAATTGAACTATTCCAACCTGTATCATCTCGAAGGGCGCGGTAGCCCATTGGTTAGCGCGCTGGAGTTGCACTCGGTAGGCCCGGGTTCGATTCCAGCCACTGCCAAAACTGCCGCCGTGTTCATGCGGAGTACGATCACGTTAAACATGTGGGTCTGAAAGTCCTTCCGAGAGGTTGGTGGTAGGGGAAGGAGGGTACGGTCCCTGTGGATGCCTCCCCCACTGGGTTCCGGTCTAAATTGGGTGGCACTTCCCGACCGTCTAAACCAGGGGTGGCCAACCCAAATGACCTTGCGGGCCACTTCGGAAAAACATTATAATCCCGCGGGCCGCATATATATATATATATATATATTTCATTGCCAATGGCTAGGCATTTGACTCATCGCTGCAATACAATACTTCCCACTTCTATGTATAAAAACAGAAGCAACGTGATAAAATAGAAACAGTTATGGGATTTATCTGTTACAAAACACTACACTAAAAACAAAAATATTGCACAAAATAATCGTATTTTGTAAAGTTGTAATGAATCTCACGGGCCGCAAAATTATTCAAGGCGGGCCGCATGCGGCCCACGGGCCGCGGGTTGGCCACCCCTGGTCTAAACAGTTACCTTACACCTTTCTGGTAGGTCGGACGGTCTGGGTTTCAACAACAACAACCTGTATCATCTTTCCTACTTTTACAATCATTCATGAACAAAGTCACAATCTTTTTCATATGCTCTGATATTAGTAACCCTTTTTCTTATTTAGTTTTATAATTTACTATTTCATAGGTTTGTCACATTTAGAGACGTAAAAATATTGCTCATTAAAAGTAGGCAAATGAGGCTTTAACCACCACTGTAACAATTATGTTCACAATTTCCCTGTCAAATTCAAAATAAAGTTAAACATGAGCTTGTTATAAGCAGGTTCTACTGTATATACATTATCTTCCCCAAAAAACTATTTAGGATACACAGAATCAAGCAGAGTCTGACATTCCCTTACCCTTACTCTAGTGCCAGTGTACAGATTCAATACGTGCTAGCTTTTTGAAATATAACTTTTACTACATTTCCCCAAATTTTATCCATATATCAATAATTTAAACCATCTTATAATAAAAAATAATCTATATCCAATACAAATTGAACACAAACTTATGATTAAAACTAAATTATGTTTGGGACAAACCACTGGGAGTTCCACTGTGAATGAAAGCATATGACTGAATATCTGATAATCATCAATTTTGTGTCACCCGAACCTTAAAAAAATAATAATAAAGAAGATAGATATTTTTAGCAGTAGACTACAATCGGTTCAACATATTTTTCAATAATATTAAATGTACTTTTGACTGCATATAAATGGAAATTTGCCATTTCTGTCACAGTCCACCAGTAATAAGTTAGGTTTTCACCTCCTAATTATATCAGTAAAAAACATAAATAATTGAAATAAATGGGTGAAGATAAAGAAATTAAGATTTTAATCTGTAAAAACCCTGTTATTTACAAAAATTTTAACAATATTATTTTATAAAATTGTTGATACATGTTTGTTCTTGAGAATCAGTGACATTATGGCATTATCTGGAAAATCATCTTTTTTATCCACTAGATGGCAACAGCAGTGATTTTAAATCAGTTGAGGACCACTATTTAATTTAGAATTTTGTTCCACATCTATTTGAAGTTTTGGAAGTTTGCTATTAACAGGCAAGTGAAAAATCCAATTTTATTATCTTTTTTTGATGAGTATGTTACTACTTGTACGAGTATTTTGATGAGTATGTTATTGACTCCATCTCCGGGGTCTAAATTACTCCTAAGAAGTAATTTACTTTACCAAAAGTTTTATACTCATATGACACACACAATTCAAGACCTATATCTTATTTTTAACAATAGTAAACATTAAAACAGCAGAAATCATAGAAACTACAAACATCTCAGTGCCAACATGGCACCCATGCATGATACTGTCATACTGCCATGAGAAAGTCTCTGAACAGGGTTGCCGCAAGTAGACAAGTCGAAGAAAGGAGGAGAGAAAGGTTTAAAATCGACTGCAACATTTGACAAATCAAGTGCAGTTTCGTCTATCATGATGTACTGAAAGAAAATAGTAGATGTTTTTTATTCGACAGTTAAACAAAATTTTCGTATTAAATGGCATTAAATTATAGAATAACTTAAAAATTTCTCGTCATTTAAACTCAGAAAATAATTTGTTATTATAGATGACAGAGGCTATGGGAAGCCGTCAATATTAGAACAAAGTAGTTTTAGATATTTTCTTTTAGATTCGAGTGGTTTCGGGAGAGAAAAGCTTACAATTTAAAACTAGAATTTATATCATTTTGTTTAAAACTAAATTTCGAATTAGACGAAAATTATTACAGTTTTCAATCAGTAAGTTACACAATTATTAGTCAGCAAAAAGGGAAAAAATAAATGGTAAATAAGCAAAATTATGACTTTATTCATTCTTTTCATATTTTTCAATCAATTATAAAATATTCATTCACATTCATTGGAATAACTATTTTCTACTATGTCCGAATCACTTGAAATGTCTTTACTTGAAGAAGCATCTGAATCGCTATCCAAGATCCACAATATCTTCTATCAGTCCATCTTTCTTCCAATAAATATTCTCTATTTTTTCAATGTGTTCACAGTGTTTTTTCCATTCATTTTGTGTTACTTTTAAAATAGCTTCTTAAAGCAATAATTCTCTTCATTGCATTTGAAATTGGTATTTTTAGAGAATAGCGGTTTTTTCCTCTTCAAAAAATGCCGTAACATTGTGGACTATTACAGGTGCTTGCGAATGCAAAGTCTTTCCACTTTTAAATGTAGTTATTTTTCAACTAGACAAAATCCACAAAGTGTGCAACACAGTACAAGTTACTTCACAGCTTTAAAAATCACAGAATGCGAGCATCTAGCATTGACACCAGTACAAACCGAAATGCGACTTTCGTCGGTTCTATCTGCGTCAAATTAAAAAAAAAAAAAGCCCTTTCCGTCGCACCTAAAATACAGTTGGAATAACCTGTTTCCATAGTGACCGCCACCAAACCGTCTGCTGTCTGGGGACTTTCTCGTGGCGGTAGAACAGTAGGTCAGATTGCTACGCAAAGCCGACATTCCACAAGGCAGTTGAATTAGCAAGCCAGTTCAGCTGGCAAATCAGCCTTCTTATACTGTGATAAGCATCTGCACAGACAGAACTCTGCGTAGCAAGCACTGCCACAAGTATATTTAATACTTGTCATTTCTGACATGTATTTAGTTATTATTAATATAAATGGAAATTTAAAAGTACAGTGCCTCCGATTAGTGCATAAAAGTTATAGAGAGTGCATACTTTGTTGTTCAATGTTAGTTTCAATTTCTATGTAGAACAATAACATGCTCATATGTTTCTTTTATTATGGTCATTTCTATATACATAGGGACATAATGAATATGCATTAAAAATCCATTATGTTAAGCAGTCCTGTCATCCATTAAAAATATCAAGATCAGGGATGTATCTACAGTGGTCGGTGGTGGTCGGGGTTTCCACCACTCAGAATTTCCGACTACCACTCAATTGCCGACCACCACTCATCCAAAAAAATATACATATTATAATTACATTTAAAAAAAGTTATATTCAATTTTATCAAATGTTTTTCTTTAATATAAAAGTATACAATACTAATACTGTTTGTGTGTGCGAATTAACGTGAAGCTCATTTCGAAATTTTATTCTCAATTATAATTGTTCTGGAAAATCAACCACCACTCATATTTCTCTAGATACATCCCTGCAAGATATTTCTAAAAACTTATTTTAAGCAAAAGTTTCCCAAAACTATATATATATATATATATATATATATATATATATATATATATATATAAATCCGGAACATGAAAATTGGTAATTATTAGTTACTTAGTCATATGATCTTGATTTTTAACAGTACAATTTTAGTTTGCAACGAACGTATTAGGAAAAAAAAAAGTATAGTACATTAAAAGTATTATAGATAACATTTTTAGCGATTACTTCAGAAAAAATCACTATTAAAGTAATAATATGAAGAGTACCTTTCTTTTTTGACTAACAAGGTTAGCTACAGTGATAAGCTGAATGGCATATCTCAAAGTTGTTTCAACTCCAATTTTAGTGAGAATAATGAGAGCATCTTCAGTCATTTCCACATCTTCCTCTTCACACCTAAAAGTTGTTTGATTAAATTATAAACATGTACATTGTAATTTCAAATTTTTAAATAAAAATAAATAGGTTAGTGATTCCTAACATTTATCAGCTTCACTTTCCTACTATTTTTTTTTACATACTCATTTTACTTGTATTTTAAATCTTTTAATTCATCATGTTCTCCCCGGATGAATTTCAAGCATTTCAATAATTGATAAAATTGTCGTCAAATTGATAAAAATGACGATTAATCGATGAAAATTCAATATCTTGGTAAGAATATAACAAATGACTATAAGAATAACCCATTTTTCGTCTGTCTGCAAAGCTTGGTGAAAAATTTGGCAGGATGTCGCAAACTTGGTGACCTTTTTAAATATTGCCAGATTGACGAAAATGTTGCTAAATTGATAAAAATGATGTTAAATGGGAGGCAATGTTTTGCAAATTCTCAATTCCTTCATATGACGGACATACCTTCTAGTACATAAGAAATGTACTTATTTTCATTTGTTCAACTTAATGATACATACGTCAAATTTGGCGAATAATCTAGCGAAATATCACCGACTTGGCAAAATTTACCCCTAGATTGACAAAAATATCATTAAAATTGCAAAAATGACACCTAATTAATGAATTTATCATTAAAATATTTTAATATATATTGCTTATTGAGGATGCTATTAACATTGATAATTGTATGACATATAAGTTAATTGGGTACGAAATAACTTTACACGTTGTAAAGGAAATGTACCAATAAGCTAATAATGTAAAGCTGGAAATGTACCAATTGTACAATTCAAACACTGTGCTGTGGATCTGTTATCATTTCTTAACTGTGTGAAAGAAGTAAATTCATTGCATAATATAAGGAAAGTCATGTGATGCCCACATCAGATTTTATTATTCTAGAACACAAACTATTGGTTCAATTACCCTCAACCTGAACTCTCCTTAAAGATTTGAAAATAATTAGCAAAATTATATACCCAAACTGAAATTATTAGCAATTTCTGCCTTTTAATAGTACATTTACTAAAATTTTTTCTAAAAGATAATAATGAGTAGATAATTGCAGTGCAATACCGCTCAGCACAAGCCCTGCACTCAACCAATGACAATCTAATACCATACAATTTACAAAGCCAAATCATAAAGTAAAAAGTAAATTACCTAATTTTCAATATTTTTTTGATTTCATCTTCATTATAAGGTGTAGTCGTGATGATTACACAACGATCTAAAAGGTCAATGGGAATACCATGTGGACTTTCATACTGAGTTCCTCGTATCTTGGTAATTCCTCGGTTGGATGCCATTATCAAAATGGGAGCCAAATCACTTTCAAGGGCTCGGTTCAGATAGGAGAAGCACTCTATGTCCAGCATATGAACTTCATCAATGAAGAGGACACCAGGAATTATTTGAGCTTTACCCTCTTCCCGCCACTCAGCAACTTTGGAATTTATTTGCTCCCTCACTTCAACTTTTATCTCACCAGTGTCGCCTAGAAATTTCAGTTACTATGAGGTTGCATAAAGTAGAAAAGGAAAAAGAATGCAAAATACAATTGAGTCTAATTAGAAAATAAAAAAAAGAAAAGTAACTGCTTACAGAGTGTTAAAAAATTTACTGCAAATGTTTGAAATGTATAATAACAATAAAGGCAATAAAAATTACAAGGATTTCACTCAATTCTCCCCCCCCCCCCAAACAAAATACAAAAACAGAGATTCTGATATAAAAAGTAAGGAATAGTAATAATAATAGAATAGTAAATTCACCCTCTCATAATTAATGTTCCCTCCCATAAATAGCATTGAAATATGCATAACAAAGTGGTGCGGCAGTCACATATGTGTAGAGCAGCAAAAAATCTCATTTTGTAAGATTGCCAAAATGTTGAGAAAAAAATAAAATAATAATACTAATGAGTGCAATCTAAAAATAACTTCTGATTGATTTTTAATTATTAATGTGTAAGCATTATATCTGCATCTGTAAATTTGTTCCACTAAGTATTGTTATTAAATGTCAGAAATATATATCGTCTGCTTGTTTATCCAGCCTGGCAGTTATATCTAATCACCCAGCTTCAAGAACTATTTTGGAGAAGAACACTGTGTATTTTATGCTCACCAAATTTGTTTAAGCTTGGTTCACTTGTGTGACAACAGCTACTTAAGCCATAATTGTTATTTCACTAATAAAGATAACAAATTTTCTCTGAAGAGCGTCATATTAATTGCTTTTTTTTTTATAAATGCACCTACATATATGGTTCTTATTGTGTCCCCGTAATAGGAGTGCACTCCAATAATTAAAATATCTATGTCTTTAACAAAGTGCTTATTTACATGAAATCTATGTTTAAAACAAAAGCTGTTTCTATATATTTACTTTTATGAGGATGTATTAAACTGATTTTCAAAATTATTTCTTATACTTTTTGCATGAATGAAAGAATATTGAATTTCATAATAAAATGCTATATTTAAAAAGGTATGGTTTGAAAAGTTAGCAAATGAGAATGATTATACTACAGAATCGTGACAATGTTCCTAGCTTAGCCAGAACAATATTTTTGCAATTCATAGGTTGAATACTTTTGATATTAAGCAAAACAATTTTCTGAATTATATTAAAAACGTTTAATAAATTTTGTTTCCTGTGTTTGACTTTTTTCCATTTTTTTTTTAAATTCTTTCATCACAGTTTAAAAAAAAAAATTTACATTACATTCAAAAAGTTTATTAAATTTTGTTTTCTGTGCTTGACTTTTTTCTTATTTTTTTTAATTCTTTTTAAACAGTTTTTCAAAAAACAATTTTCTACATTGCATTGAAAAAGTTTATTAAATTTTGTTTCCTGTGTTTGACTTTTTTTCTAAATTCTTTCTACACAGTTTTAACAAATTCATTTCTATACCTGGTAATTTTACAGCCATATGCAGTGGAATTGAGTAGACATTAGTCAGATGAGACATTAAATAGTAGATATTAGTAGGAGTTGAGTAGACATTAAAAGGAGGATACATGCCTCATAATATGTTTTGGGGTATAGGTTTTTATAGTGAACTTTGATTTAAAATTTAAAAAAAAAAGAAAAATGCAGACTTATAATGTTATCTCAAAGAAATCTACTTAAAAATTTTCAGTTTGAAAAAAAAGGTGGTAATTGGAATCATGCTTCCCACTTAAATACATTCTAGGAACAGTATATTAAGACACTTGTGTCATTTGATAGGAGCAAAATTAACACAGTTAGTACTTTTAACACTTTACAACATAGTTGAAAAGTGTTTATGACTTTGTTCATTCTGACTGCAGTAAAAATGACTTTATCAAAATGAAATTTTAGTATGTTGTTCAGATGGTCTGTGGGACGTATGGGAATATAAATGAATGATATCACCCAAATAGTTTTGGATTGAACCCGGGTTGAAAAAATGAAATACATTGAACCCTATGGGACCTAATTTTTCAAACATTTTTTAAGCGGATTTAAAATTCACAAATTGCTTCGAAAGTTTAAGGAAATATTCAAATTATCCCATAAAATATATAAAAAAATATTCAGCAAAATATATTCAGTAGTTTTTTAAATAAAAATTAAAATAATAATTACATCCTTTATATGAAGAGATGACATGATCATTATATGAAGAGATCACGCAACCCACTTCAAAATAAAATATGGCATCCATCTTGTGTCAAAATCGTGATTTTTAAAGTTCTTTTTAATTCATATTTAGTGTTGTATCCGCCCTAAAACTGCTTTATTTTTGCTTAAATTCTGTGCATCTATATCCTGAAATAACGCAATTACAATATAGTTGAGTTAATGATCATCCAACTTTGATTATTTCTACAACGAAGCCTACTTTTCACTTATGGAGGATGTAAATACCAAAAGATGTAGAATGAGTTGTATAAGAATTGCTGCATTTCTTTAACGCAAAATTATTTAGCTCATGGAGTCTGCAATATAGCTGACATGAATGAAACAATAATTAATTTTACAGAGAAGCAAACGACTTTTTGATGAAGTTTTGAGCATAGAGTTAAATTACTTGTACTTCCATGGTTTTAAGTTTTAAATAAAATTAATTATTATTGTATTGTGATGAATGGAAAAATGTTTATGAATGAAATGCTGCTTTTATTTAAAGAGCCAGCTGATCTTTATATTTCGATGACGTCATTTGAAAAAGTTTATTTGTTTTTGATGAAGTTTTCAAATATAATAAATTATTGTAGTATTATGATAATTTTAAAAATACTACCGAGGAATGTATCGCATTTTAGAGATGTTTAAACCAGGCAATTTATATTTCAATGCCATCATTTGAATGAAGTTCATTTTTTTCGATAAAGTTTTAATTAGTAGTTTTAATTAGTTTGTAGTTAAATTAATGTAGTTTTAATAAATTAATGTAATTTTATTTAAAATAAAATTGCATTTCAGTTGGAAAGTGTTTCATAATCAATGCTTTATGCATGATTGATCTTTCTTATTTTATTTATCTCAAAGTTGGTGTTTTTGCATATAGCAATTTAAGCACAAACATTGCGTAACTTTTTTAAAATGAAAGTGTTGTTGAAATAATAATTTAGATACAACTGAAACAATCTCTCCAATTTATATTTAAAACATACATTAAACAAGTTTACGATATACTTTGTTCATAAAAATGTTTCATACATTTTCTAACTCATTTTCCCCCTCCCCATATACAGTGTAAATGAGGGACTAAAATACTAATGATTGCAAGGATAATGTCGGATAAGGGATATCCAAGCTAACACAAATATAAATCCAACAACAAATCTGCTAAAATTCAGTTTTTAATTTCGCTTACTCACATAAATAAATGAAAAACAAACTGTAATTACCTGAAAATAGAGCCAAAAATCCCTGACTTCGGCTATTCATAACATCAATTTCATGTAAAGTAACTGTGTGTGTCACTTCTTTCCTTTTCTGCAATTCACCTTCTGGACACTGAACAAATTTAGTTTGAGGACCTGTTGCATCATAGTCCCTAGCTTTAGTGAAAGAGCGGCCCAACTTTGTGATCTTTCCAGTGGCTTTGTCAATACAGATAATATCTCTGTAGGAAAATTTGAAATAAAGAATATATTTAAAAAAATTTTATAATCAAATACATATAATGATTTTGCAGTCATGATTATAACTCATCAATTATATATGCAGAGCATCAAGGAAAGTAATGGACAACACCAATAATTCGAGAAGTATTAGGGTTATTATATATATTTATGTAGGTGTATGGGAAACCCCTATGGCACTACACAATGAGACATATTTAGGGGAGTATGAGGGACTATCTTGCTTCCTGTTACAGACAGGGGAAAAAGTCAATTACAAAGTTGCAGAGCATTGCAAAATGGATACTAAGCATTTTGTCCACTGCAAAAGAACTCTTAAGATTTTAATAATCTGTATATAACAGTGTAAACAAAGATACATTGGAAAATACATAGAAAACTTATTACACGTGTACAAGTATTGTTACGTTGTTGGTGAAATTTTTTGTATTTCATGTATACTAAAGACAAATTTATTCTACTGCATTGTCTAAGTATATGATCCTTTTGGGAGAGGGAGGGGAAGTTAAATTGTATACACCAGTGTTCAGGGTTCCTTTCCATCTTTTGCAAGGTGACATTAATGACTAGAACAAATCTTGTAATGCTCTATAACTTTGTAATTGACTTTCCTCCCTACCTTTAATAGGAAGCAAGATAGCCCTCAGTACCCCCCTAAAGTTGTCTCACTGTGTAGCATTACTGGGGTTTCCTATACATTTGTATAAAAATATATAGTCCTAATATTTCTTGAGTTATTGTCCTGGTTCATGGCTTTTCATGACACGCTGTATATTTCACTAATTGTATGTGGATTGCTAAATAAGGAATGTGACTAGCAACCAATCACAAATGAGTTCCAGAATCCCCGAGAAATAAAATAATCTATAGTTGACTTTTGAAATTTCTAGACTTCACTTTTTATTAACTAATTTATGGTGTTTATACCAAGGTAATTTGCATTTTTAACCATAGCATAGGAATCTTTTATTACAGGGTTATCATTCTTCACAAGTAATAAAATATAAGGATTTTTTAAGAACCCAAAATGTATTTCTCATAGCATTTTCTTTTTAAAATATTCAACATAGCAACGATATAATTATTAACATAAAAATGTTTGAATCATGAGCAAAAAAGAAAGGTTAGGTTGTGCTGCAGCAATATACTTGTGGGAAAACCAGTAGCTGGCAACAAAAAATAAGGACTTGAGAAAAATAAATACTTAGGCCTTTTGAGGAAAATTAGTATTTTTAAAGGCCTAAAAAGTTATGAAAAATAAGGACTTTCCAAAGACCTTGGGAACCCTGTTTTATTATCATGAAGCTCTAGTAACATATTAAATTCATTAGAGGAGCACCAGCACATGTAAAATTTATTAGAACAAAAAGTAAAAGTACACAACAATAGCCTTTTTTGCAATAATTAAAATTATATAGATTTCTATAAATTTTACATTCTTATAATACAATAGACTTGAATTATGGCTGCAAATTAAACTATAAAAAAATTCTGGAAGCTAGAATTCATAAAATATTGAATGAAAATTAATTACCCAGCTTGAACTTTTTCTTTTGTCAAACACTCAATCATTTTCTGGCCTAAATCATATGCAGTCTCCATGTCGGTGCTTTTCAGGGTTAATTTCCCAACCTTAGCACCCTATAAAAAGAAAGTTAATACTGCATGTTTAATATACTTACATAAATACATCACAGTCGATTTTGCTTATCAAGAATATGAAGAAACCTAAAATTTAATTTGTTACTAGGGTTACTTTCCCCTGCAAATGCCTTGTTCAAGAATGTGCCAACTATTAAACATTCATATCATCAATCCAAGGTAAAATTCTTTCATTTTCAAGTCACTTGAAGATGCTATTCTCCTTTTCATTAGAAAATGATATAAAATCGGAAATTTCCATTTTTCAAGATTTTAAGATGACAAATTTCGATGTTGAAAATAAAAACGACTTAAATATTAATGGAAATAAAAATTTGGGCAAATTGTAACTTAAGTTATAAATAATGGCAAAATTTAAGAATAAAAATATATCAACCAGAAACACAAGCGCGAGCAGACTTCCAGTGAAACAGACTGTCTTTGTCTGAAACAACCTTTGAGAAGTAAAGATGTGTTTGTTTTGGTTCAGGATGAAAGATGGAGATCAGTTTTCCCATTTGTCAGCTTTGGTTCATCCGCCACCACCAATTTATGCCAAGAAACCTGTTATCACAATTCCAAAGAGACTGCACTGGATTCTGCTTTAAGATTGCCAAAATGCATGCTTACTTCATTTTTGGCTCACTTTCAATAATGGCTAAAAATGATATGTTTTTCACAAAATAAAAAAGTGAATTGAATAAAAATATCTATTTTTTATTATGAAAAGTTTTGCAAGATTGAAGTCCTATATAGTACTATGAATTCAGAGGCATCCATTTCCATACATATTCAATTTCAGACAAGTAAAAATTTCAATCCACGTTAAAACATCACCATCTCAATGTTTTGTTGAGATGTTGATGTTTTAATCCAAATTCAAATTTTTTAACCACTTTGCAGAAGATTGAACTCTATCTTTGAGCTCTGTTCTTTCTGTTGTATCCACCCCCAATCTGATTTTGCTGGTTCGCAGAAAAATCCAATCTAATTAAAAAAAAAAAAAAACCAGTCTACTTGGATTTTTACAAGGGTTTTCTGCCCTTTTCCAAATTTTTGTTTTAGTATGTGTAAAATATTGGTTCAGTAGTATGTAATGTATGTTTTAAAATTAATATGAAACTATTTTTTCTTAATACTTATTGGTACTATCATAAAAACTCTTTAGAAAAATAATAATTAACAACATTAAAATTGTGATCCATAGTAAGATCAAAAACAATTTCAATAAGTATTTGAATTTTAAATTTAAAAAAAATATCAATTATGCAATTTTAAATACAATGGGTGAAAAATGTCATTATTTTGTAAGTTTTGTACTTGTTACAGTCAATAATATAAAATTTTCTGCCAATTATTTAATTTTTCCCTCTCTTAACTGAATATAAGAATGCATTTCATGTGGTGAGTTATTCTGTCTAGTTTTAACCAGTAAAACCTGAGTCGATGTTTCTATTCTGTTTTTCCATATCAATTCTGCTGGTTTAGCCAGGATCCAAATTTTTAGCACAAATGAGGTATAAATGCTGAGTTAAGCATTTAATCACATTAATGTAAGTTATTAAGGATAGAAAAGTGCTTACTTTTACTCTTTAGAAGAAATAAATTTAGCACTTTATAATACCCACAGAGGCTTCAAATGAATAGTATTTCATGTCTTTTAAAAACATTGTTAATTCACATATTTTGCTATTCCTGTTGTGTAGAGGGTTCATAAATCCCCCTATTTTGAAATACAATTTAAAGAAATATGCAAATATTTTAAAAATTCAATTATGAGATATTTGACCCAAAATTTAGATACATTGAATAAAACATTAGCATTTTACTGAACATATAGAAATAAAAGTCAAATATAGACAAGCAGAGCATTGAAAAAGCAAGAAGAATACCTCCAAAATAAGCATTATGTGTACTTTCTGTTAAATTATTTGGGTTCTTAGGGGGGGGGGGGACTATGAAATATAATTCTAATATTTACAAAGATTGGTGTGCCTAAATTTGATTCAATAAAGTGATAGAGTTGAAATTTGGGTGAGATAGTCTCTGGGGGAAAAATGAGAGTAAAAATGACCATACATCAGGGTGAGTACATTTTCCCTTAAGAAAATTTCAAGCACTTTTCAAGGACTTTCAAGTACAGTACAATTTTTTTTCAAAGACTTCAACTAACCCTTCATTATGAAGTTGTTTGCGTTTCTGGGAGAAAAAATCATAGCAAACTAACGTTGTTGTTTAATGTTGAAGCCATTGAAGAAAGTTTGGGGAAAAAACAATGTTCTTTTAGGAAATTTCTAGAAAGTAGAACTTCTCAGAAAAAATAGAATGCTTCGAATCTGCAAAACATTTTCAACTATGCCTTTTTCAAGTATTTTTAAGGACTTGCAAATTGTTTAGACTGTAAGAATTCTCTCAGTTCTGCTGTTCAGCATTATGGTTAAACTGACATGTATGGTCTTTCAGCCAAGTCTTTAGTCCACAGATTTGCATATGTTGTGAAAAGAGATTTCAAGGCAGATTAAAGATGATGAACAAACAGATTTATGCAAGTGTGGAGCATGGGACAAACAAGTATAACTGTCAAAGTTTGGTCTGTCAGTTCAAAACGAAGGCCCTTCTATTTTGATATTTATATACACTAAACTAGCCATATGCATTTTACATGTAAAATGAATATATTTAAATGTTTTACATGAAATATGAGAAACTTTTAAAAATTAGGAGTGCTTCAGAAAAACACAAATAGTTTTTAGTTTATCTATAAACAGTGTTTGAGCACAGTAAAACTGTATGAAGAGAATGAGAATAATTTAATTTATACTCACTGTCCCAGAAACGGGACGATCAATTTGTATTTCAACAACCTCCCCTTCTATGATTTCAGTCTCTTCTCTGTAAATTAAATAAAGAAATATGTAACTCATGGGAGATATAAGAGACTAGGTAATTTAACAATATATAAGAAAAAAACTCAGAAAACGCTTACAATCTTCTATTATAATCTAAAAAATTTTAAAAACCAATGTTATATAAATAAAAAAATACTCATTAAATATCAGAACAGATTCTTTTGGTTGGCCAATTTTTTTAAAAATATTTTTCATTACAGGTTATGTACAAGTTGCATGATAGCTATTGCAAAATGCGTAGTAATAACACATATTTTCACATATACATGCAGTGCTTTGATGGAAAAGAATGATTTTTATTGGTCTGGCATCCCTTGAAACTGCATATGATACTGTACAGTATATGTACTGTAATTATTCAATGCTCTATTGTCTCTTAAGGATTTGCTAAAATGTCAAAATCCCTTACTTTCATTTGTGCAAGAGAGAAAATGTACACTGCAAATGTACAATGTAGCATACCTGCCAACATTATAGAATAAAAATCCAGTAGATAGTGAGGTGAGCATTTTTTACAGCGCTCTACATGTCAGTGCATAACCTGTTCAATATCACATAGGGAAAAATAGGGATATTTTTTACATCATACCAAAAAATGTATGTTATTTTTTTTTTTTTCGAAAATTGATAATTCACTATAACATTGAAAATGCCTACTGCGTAAGAAAAATGTGTTTACATAGTCAGTGTATATAAAAAACATAGTGGCATAATTGAGAGAAATTTTAGACAGGAACTCACTGAAATAAAATATGTTCAATTATAATTTAGTTAATTAGATGAATGTGGATAAGAAAATGTTTTAGGGACTCTATTACCTAGAAAACAAGGGGAAAATAGCAAATTTAAAAAAAAATAAGCCTTCATTTTTATATAAACTGCAAAAATATGAAAGTACTGTTTAATTAGAGATTTTATCAATAATAAGATGAATGGAAAAGGTGTTTAAACATTACACGGAAATTTAATCTAAACAAGCGAAATCACATCTAAAGAATAATATACCTTTTACAAAAATATTAATTAATAATGAAACATACTGCAAAGAAATGAATGTTGTGCCTTTTTTAATTCACATAATTTGAAACTAAACATAGATGGAAAAGGATGTTTCAACATTGCACAGGAATGTAATCTATACCCACAAAATCGCACTTAAATAATTAATATTTTATGAAAGAAAATATTGATTAATAATGAAACCTACTACAAAGAAATGAATGTTGTGCAATTTTCATTCGTATAATTTGAAATTAAACATAGATGGAAATGGATGTTTCAACATTACACGGCAATGTAATCTATATACACGAAATTGCACTTATTTGAAACAGTATCAATCAATAAAGTGAAAATGATGCAACTCAGTACTGGTACTAGGTTCATATATGGAAGAAACATAATGGCGGCTGCAAGTTCAATCGAAATTCAATTTAACAGAGAATTTTTTATTGAAAAATCCTTAACTTTAGGGAATTCTAAAGAAATTGACAAAAACAGAGAGATTTTCACCTAAAATCAGGAAACTGGGAGTTTCTCAGAAAAACTAGTAGAGTTGGCAGCTGTGAATGTAGTGTAGAGAATGTATACTTTATTATTACAGATGTAATGTCGGTAATGCCTTATGGTGCATAATTTAGCAATTAAACTTTATCGTATGTTGAATGAATAACACATTATATGTAGCATTCGGTATTATCTATGATTTCATGGAACCACTGAAAGAACATATTACCCACAGATACGGGACACTACTGTAGTTTAAACTGAATATCAAAATTTGCACAAATTGTTGTTTAAAATACTTTGAAATTAAAATACTTCAGTAATAGCAGAGTAAACAGTTGATTAAAAGCAATAATTAGTTTCGGAATAAAGAATCAATCTTCCTTAAGATAAAAAGACAGAGCAGCTACACCTGCAAAGCCAAGATGGCATCCGCGTATCAATAAATAATTGCATCATGTGACTCAGGAAAGAAATGGATTTTTTTGGGTCACATGATACAACTATTTACTGACAGAAGCCTATGGCAAGCACACATTGAGAATGCAGGGTACACTGTACTTCATGCACAGAGTCTTATATGTTGCTTTAAATATGCATTAGAAACCAGGAGAAAAACTGGTTGTCGTATGGTTCTTTCTCATATCTCCAATATTTTACATTTGGATCAGGATGCAAGGATGTTGGTCCATGAGACGGCATGCAATGTTTACCCTGCGCCCCATCTGACCACCTGTTTCCCAAGGCCGGAAACAAGTTGGAGCATTGGAATTTTCCGTGACCTGTGTTATAAAGCTTTCCTTTTGTTATTATTATTTATTAATACTTTAAAGTTATTTCATTTCATTATTCTTTCTATGATATTGAGATTAAGCCTGATCGTATAGTTTTATTAAATCAATAAAGTTTACTTTTAATATTATTATTTATTTAGTTTCTTTATATACTTTGTTACTTACAGCTTGGTCTGTGCTGAACCATGTTACACTTTCAAAGACATTCCAACTTCTTAATATTTCTAAAAATTCCACTTACCTTTTAAATACATAAATAGCACAGCCAACATAAAGAATCCACAACTCATTTGTTAAATTAAAAATTAACTTTTATTAACAATTAAAAATTCAACATCTGATCCATTTATAAGATTTCATTATTTGTATAGTGGCATAAAGTTAAGTTAGTACATTGCTCCAAATTAAAATCTTTTAACTTTGTAATTTAATAAAAATAACCCTGGGAACAGAATCCACTCTGGTCTGAAGACCAGAGTTTGGTCTGCCTAAGGAGCTGTCCACCCAAAACTTAAATTTGAAAATTAAAAGGAAAATATTAAAAATCACATTTCTTCATTACATAACAACCATATAGCATTGTTAAAAATAACTAAGTACTCATTCTCAAACATTTTTCTCTCTAGATACTCAACTTTCTCGGTGCTAACACTTCAACAAATTATTTATCACTCTCTTTACTTCTTTGGACTTAATCACGTTAAAAATTAAATGACACTGCTTGCACGCACACGATCACTGAGGGCTTGCACACTGATCTTTGAACACTAGCCCTGTTCACACTGGGCTCCCCCAAGACTTGAACACTCACAAAGGATGGCATGAAAGTAGGTGATGCCCGTGATGAGTGATGACCATAAAGCGGTAACACTGAGCAGATGATAGGGCAGTTGATATTGCCAGCACACTTAAGAGCGATGATGGCATGAAAGTAGGTGAATACCCGTGATGAGTGATGACCATAGTACGGCAGCAATGAGGTAGATGATAGCCATTGATACTGCCATTTTAACTTCGAGCGCTTCCCGAAGAGGGTAGTCCTTGGTTCATAGATCCAGGCCACCTCTTACGTTCTGTTGATACACCATGGAAGTTGTCCAAATATGAAGCACGCCCCTGCGATGTCAGGCAATTCTGTACCATTGTAACACATATTTCTGGCGACCGCGGGATACGGGCGCCCTTGCATGGGCCCGTTCCACGGATCTTCTTCACGATCACAAAAAAACCACCTCTCACCGTGCTGGTCAGCAAATCGAATTGTCCGACAACACGCTTGCCTTCCCAGGAGACGCCAAACTTGGCGAGTGAAACCCTGCGCTTCGCGCCGAGCGCTTACGCATACACTGCGGAAATAAAAACGCTGTTATGCCAAGAATCAAAAAAAAGGATAACTTCCGCCAAGGCGGCAACCACGAGCCGTGGTGACGCATGGTCACCGGACGCCGCGAGGCAACCCTACCGGATGTTCTAGCACCCCGAAAACAGGTGTTTTTACTGATAAGCGGTTGAAAGCTAAGTTTCGTCTTAAAAAGTGCCTTTTTTTACACAGATTCGTGAATGAACTGAAGTTAAGTTAAAAGACGCGAGCGAGAGACCGAAAGATTATTTAACGTTTAAAGGCACATTGCGCACAATTTTGAATAATAAAAACATTAAAAAGATAACAAATTACGTTAAAGGGGAAATAAATCGCCGAAATATTAAAAACAACAAATAAATTTAGAATTTTGAAGGGAAAGGGGAAAATAACGAATTTTAAGCTATTACAAAATTTTGAACTAATAATTAAATTTAGAACTGTAGAATCTCGGCATAACATAATTCCTCTCGACCACCGGAAAAAAAATTTTAGAATAAAATTTTTCACAACAAAGAGCCGAAAATGACCAAAAGAGAACACCATCCTGGTGGCAGAGAAATTGTAAACCTACGAGAACACTCGCTTCATGTAGCAACTCCTGGGATTACAAATCTGAAAAATGTTTACAATACATATTTTACGTACAGGGAAGGCACACTGATCATGACCATAAAATTTAAAACTTGCACTTTTCCTAGACTTTCATTAGAAAAAAATTTCGTATCCCTCCTTTAAGAGAAAAGAAAAACCTAAAAAAAAAGAAAACATTTATTACAACTCTAAAATTTTAAAATTTTCAAAAACTCGAACTGAACGTAACGGAGAAAAAAAAAATCTGAATTCTCATCAAATTTAATTAAAAAAAAATTTGAAACTCAACAAGGGAAAAAATACACTGCTCATAAAACAAAAAAAAATCAAATCCCTCCTAATCAAAACAAAAGCCAAAGAACCCCAGTAGTGTGTAGCAGAGCCTGGGCAATGTGACATAAAAATACACTGATCCTGGCCGGGGGGATTTTTCTCCAAAAAAAATCCTCTTTTCTCATGGCGCCCCCAAGCATTCCTCGCTTTTGGGTCCGCCTCCTTTCCTATATACAACATGAGTTTAGCTTCCTCATGCTTACACCACCCTCAGCTTAGCCTTGCACTACCTACTTAAAAGCAAATGATCACAAAAATTTTGAATTTAAACTGCACTGCGCCCAGGTGAAAGAAAATCTCAAAACACTGAAAAACAGTCTGTCAAACCCCCGTTCCACATCCCTCGGGTTGCACAAGT
The DNA here is from genome assembly GCA_951213105.1 of Amaurobius ferox. Lineage (NCBI taxonomy): Eukaryota > Metazoa > Arthropoda > Arachnida > Araneae > Amaurobiidae > Amaurobius > Amaurobius ferox. Next base: position 114,651,459 of record OX578152.1, read on the forward strand.
GATACAGAACCAAAACCTGCCAGACTTCCTCAATAAACAAAATTCCCAATGACAAAACACACAAAAAAAAATCAAGTGTTTCCAACAGGCGAGAGTACACGTCTGTACTCCCTCTAAAACTGAAATTTAATGAATAGTATCGACAATTTCAAAATTTTCACAATGAAAAAGTTGAATACAAATTTAGAATAGAAATGCTGTGAAATAAAAATTTTGCAAACAGAACTGCCAGAGCTATGTACTTCCAAGACGGGTAAAAGAAGAAAATTAACTTGAACTTGAAGGAGTCGAACAATCGAGATCCCTCAAAAACCCATTGTAGGCCCAATGTAGCACATAACCGTGAAGGTCCCATTTAATTTCCTAAAGCAAATCCTGTCGAACGAGAAATTCTCCCCCAAAAAAAAAACATCTCTGCAGCAGTGACTTTCATAAACAAGTGTACTTCCACTAAAATTTCGCTAACTCAAAGGTCCACAAAAATTTTTCAAATTCGAAGAACTCCCACAAATGGTAAAATTTTGAAATTCAAATTCCGGTCCCAAAATTCGAAGTACAAACTTCAACAAAAAGGAAATCCCAAAAATGTAAATTTCACACAAACCAAAGTTTTAGCTCCACCTCCCAGAAAATTAAAATTCTGACAAACAACAAAAAAAAATTTTAAAAATGTAATTTTAAACAAAAACAAAATTTAATTCAACCTTCCAGTCTATCAATTCAATCTTAACACTCCCAATCATCACAAGTAAAAAAAAATTTCAATTACCTTCAAAAGGTTTCAATTTTAAAAAAAAATTTCAAAACAAAAAAAAAAATCTGCTTTTGTAGAGTGCATCACCCAAGCAGTCGGAAAGAAGGAAAACAAAACAGAGTTCCCAATTACTTGTCATTACAATAAAAACATAAATTTTGATGAAGACTTTGGACCAGCCGAAGAATTCAAAGGGTCGAAACATAAAATTTTGAGGCCTCCAAGATTAATAACTAAACAACTGAAAACTCAATTTCAAATCTCCTCCCCCACATTTGAAGAAAATACACAATCTCCCAGCAACAAACTTTTAAGAGCCAAAACACTTTTAAATAAAAAAAATTTCACAAAGCTAACTTAAATTAAAAAAAAATTTTTTCTCAAGGAATATTTCTCAAAGAACAATCTCCATTCCCCCCCAAACAAACATTCTGAGACTGAACTTGCACAATTTAACAAAAATTTTCACTTCCCAAAGTCGATCGCTTGGCTGAAGGATCAATGACACAAGAAAAAAACAATTTTTAGCGGGCAAGTAATTCTCCTAAAAAGGAAAGGTGCATTCCCCAGCTGAGCACCTTAAAGGCGGCTTCAAAGCACCAAAGTGACAGTTAACATGGCCTACTGAAAAACAAAAAAAAAAATTTTTCTTTTTCAAACACATTTCTGTGAAGAAGAATTTCAATGAAAACAAGGCTTCCCAGACCTCAAAATTCCTCCGGGTGACCATGAAACTAACCCATTAGCCGTACCTTTAACTTCACCCAAAGCCAAGAGTTGTGACTAATTTTTCAAAACAAAAACAAAAGAAAACTTTTGATCACTGTACTCCCTCTTTAATAAAATTTTAAAACCAAAATTTGAACTGAAACTCAAATCCCAACTATATTCCAAGAGAAAAAAAAATTTCTATCATAAAAAAAAATTCCTAACATTTAAGACTAACTAGATCTTTTGACATATTTAGCTACTTTTACACACACATTAAATTCAATACACTTAAAACTACTAATACACATACATTTTTCGCTATTCTTCTATTCTTATTTCCAATAACTCTCTATCTCAAATCTCATAATCTTGTTGCAACATTTCTCAAATCTCAAAAAAAATCTGACAGTGGGCAAGGGGTCGTGAATCCCTTCCCAAAAAAAAACACAATACACAATTACATCATGGGCAAGTGATTTAATTCCCGAGGGAAAAAGGTGCATTCCCCAGTGAACACCTCAAAACTGTGTGGCATCAAAGCACTGAAGTAGCCATTATGGGCAGACTGAGAAAAATTTTTACCCACTTAAAAAGTTGAGAAGGAATGGTTTAGCAAAGCAAGGCCTCCTTTGAACCTGAATATCCCAGAATTCCCACAACAAACCACCACTTCTCTACCACACTCTTACAAAACAAATAGCCAAAAGATCCTTAAAGGTGAAAAAAAAAAATCTCTCAAAGTCAAAAAAAAATCCCACTCAAATTCCAAAATTACTCTGAGTCAAACTCCAAAGTTTTACTTTTTTTTTTTTTTTTTTTTTTAAATTCTACAAAACAACAAAAAAATCTTTCTTAAAACAAGCTATGATTAGCCTACACAGGAGTGAAAAGAAAAGAATTTCAACTGACAAAGCTTAATAAAAAAAACTCCTAAATAAAAACAAAAACAGCACCAGGCAAGAGCATATATAAAAAAAATCCCAAAACTTGCCTACCCTAAACATTTTGAAATGAAACACAAAAAAAAATGAAAAAATTCTTACATTACCATCTTACTACTTACTTTGCTTCCTAAAAAATTTAAGACATTCCCTTACTCCCAAAAGGAATTAAATTTCAAGACACTGTGCACTTCCCTATACACATGGAAATTTATTACAATAAAAAAAAATTTCAATATTGTTACTGTATAGCAATTTATCATATGGGTGGACAGCCCATTTTATATTATTGTATTCTATTCAGTGGACAGACAACTCAGGCAGAACCAAAAAGGTGAACGGCACCACATGTTATAAAGCTTTCCTTTTGTTATTATTATTTATTAATACTTTAAAGTTATTTCATTTCATTATTCTTTCTATGATATTGAGATTAAGCCTGATCGTATAGTTTTATTAAATCAATAAAGTTTACTTTTAATATTATTATTTATTTAGTTTCTTTATATACTTTGTTACTTACAGCTTGGTCTGTGCTGAACCATGTTACACTTTCAAAGACATTCCAACTTCTTAATATTTCTAAAAATTCCACTTACCTTTTAAATACATAAATAGCACAGCCAACATAAAGAATCCACAACTCATTTGTTAAATTAAAAATTAACTTTTATTAACAATTAAAAATTCAACATCTGATCCATTTATAAGATTTCATTATTTGTATAGTGGCATAAAGTTAAGTTAGTACATTGCTCCAAATTAAAATCTTTTAACTTTGTAATTTAATAAAAATAACCCTGGGAACAGAATCCACTCTGGTCTGAAGACCAGAGTTTGGTCTGCCTAAGGAGCTGTCCACCCAAAACTTAAATTTGAAAATTAAAAGGAAAATATTAAAAATCACATTTCTTCATTACATAACAACCATATAGCATTGTTAAAAATAACTAAGTACTCATTCTCAAACATTTTTCTCTCTAGATACTCAACTTTCTCGGTGCTAACACTTCAACAAATTATTTATCACTCTCTTTACTTCTTTGGACTTAATCACGTTAAAAATTAAATGACACTGCTTGCACGCACACGATCACTGAGGGCTTGCACACTGATCTTTGAACACTAGCCCTGTTCACACTGGGCTCCCCCAAGACTTGAACACTCACAAAGGATGGCATGAAAGTAGGTGATGCCCGTGATGAGTGATGACCATAAAGCGGTAACACTGAGCAGATGATAGGGCAGTTGATATTGCCAGCACACTTAAGAGCGATGATGGCATGAAAGTAGGTGAATACCCGTGATGAGTGATGACCATAGTACGGCAGCAATGAGGTAGATGATAGCCATTGATACTGCCATTTTAACTTCGAGCGCTTCCCGAAGAGGGTAGTCCTTGGTTCATAGATCCAGGCCACCTCTTACGTTCTGTTGATACACCATGGAAGTTGTCCAAATATGAAGCACGCCCCTGCGATGTCAGGCAATTCTGTACCATTGTAACACATATTTCTGGCGACCGCGGGATACGGGCGCCCTTGCATGGGCCCGTTCCACGGATCTTCTTCACGATCACAAAAAAACCACCTCTCACCGTGCTGGTCAGCAAATCGAATTGTCCGACAACACGCTTGCCTTCCCAGGAGACGCCAAACTTGGCGAGTGAAACCCTGCGCTTCGCGCCGAGCGCTTACGCATACACTGCGGAAATAAAAACGCTGTTATGCCAAGAATCAAAAAAAAGGATAACTTCCGCCAAGGCGGCAACCACGAGCCGTGGTGACGCATGGTCACCGGACGCCGCGAGGCAACCCTACCGGATGTTCTAGCACCCCGAAAACAGGTGTTTTTACTGATAAGCGGTTGAAAGCTAAGTTTCGTCTTAAAAAGTGCCTTTTTTTACACAGATTCGTGAATGAACTGAAGTTAAGTTAAAAGACGCGAGCGAGAGACCGAAAGATTATTTAACGTTTAAAGGCACATTGCGCACAATTTTGAATAATAAAAACATTAAAAAGATAACAAATTACGTTAAAGGGGAAATAAATCGCCGAAATATTAAAAACAACAAATAAATTTAGAATTTTGAAGGGAAAGGGGAAAATAACGAATTTTAAGCTATTACAAAATTTTGAACTAATAATTAAATTTAGAACTGTAGAATCTCGGCATAACACCTGACAGTCATGGGCGTTCGGTGTCCGAAAGGGATACTGCCTCCTTTGAATTAGGGTGCAGTGGGGCCAGAGGTTACATGGGGCTGAAAGTGTTGGTGGTAGCCCAAGGGATCATTGGCCCGAGGGGTCCAATGGTAAGTGGCCTGGGCGTTGTTCTTGAGCCAAAGGCCAATCAAGATGTCCGGTAGTTTTTATGCATTTATGATATACTAAAACAATTCTAAATATTTCTGGAACATACCTAAACATGTAAAGTATCTAAAATCTAAAAGTTCTTAAAACCTAAATGTCATCTGAAATTCATCTGAAAATGTGCCATTTGATCAGTTTCTCCCTAAATTTACAAATATGTAACTACATAAAATTAAATGGAACTTTCCTAAAGATAAAAATGCATTAAAATAAAAGAGAGAACACAGATTTTAGGTTTTCAAAAATCTAACGTTTATTAAAATTTAAACTTCATTTTAAAAGAATTTTCAAAACATTTTACATCTCATTAACTAGATAAATTAAACATCTTAAATAATTTAAATAAATCAAATTTATACAAAGGCCGGTTGTTTAGTGGTTAGTACAAACGTTAGAATATTAAATTTAAAGTTAACATGTTAAAATTATTCAATTATTTGTCAAAACTAGAATTTGGAATAAAAGAACATAAGTTAGCCAAAAGGGAAATTTAGACAAAATTTAAAGATAACCACAGGTTCTGGTGACCTAAAATATATAAGTCTAAAGGGGTCTTATTCATTAAAACTGAAAACAATTGGAATAAAAACATATTTTAACTATTGAGAGATATAATTAGAAAAGGTTTCACCAAATGCTCCAAAGAACTGCAAAGATCAGCAGGAGGGAACTTCACAGGAAAAAGTCACCAAAGATCCTAAAGAACACCTCTTGAAACGCAGAACACAGCAAAGGAGGATTATGTCCATCAGTAGAGAGGAAAATCTTTAACCGGATCCTTTTTCCAAGGGGATATTCCCAAACAGGATGTTTAGTAACGATGGAATTAAGCAATTTCTTCCAAACAGTTGTAGCTGACTTTTGGCATCAGAACAAAATACAGACCATATGTCCGTCTTACTTTATTACGGAAATGTGCATTCCATCCATCATAAACAGAGCTACACTGCTTGACCAGATAAACAAATTCTTAATTGGCCGGCCGACATCGCAAACAGCTGGGAACACGGTGGATTACTAATGACTGAAGAGGCAAGAAATCAAAACATCCAGTCTTTATAGACATAACAATTCTCTGCCATCAGACGTAACATTTTCAGCAGCTCTTGAATGTTTAGATTAAAACTCGGTGGCAGGAATAACAAATAAACAGAGCACAATTAATGGGCCGGGAATAAAAAAAAACTTTCGTTCCTCAGAACGCTCGCCGGATTCGAACTACGGCTCGCGCCGAAGCGTTGAAAACAACAACTTTAACAGATCACGTCTTGGGTTCTAATTCAGAAGGAAGAGCAAAAACAAAAGAGAAAAGAGCGAAAAAGTGCGCGATTTTGCTTATATACTGCAAAACATCGCTGCCACAGATTGTAAACAAAATTATCGATGAACGATAAAATAATTAATGACAGACGATTTTAATTTTACGGTCAACCAATTAAAAACTCGAAATTTTAAAGAAGAGAAATGGAATTTCATAGCAGACGAAAATTAAAAGGAAATGAAGTGAAACGATTTGGAAAATACGAATTCGGCAACAATTTAAATATGAATGATTCTGAAATATTTAAAAAGCTGAAAATAGAATAAAACTGAAAAATTGCAATGAATTAACGAATTTTTAACCGAGAGCAATACATTTGGAATCAAATTAAAGGGAATAAAAAGGGCAATAAATGGAATCACAAATTAGCTAATTTAAATAAATTTAAATTGCTAAAACCTAAAAAAGAACGAACTTTCGCCGTTTTTAACACAAAACCTATGGAATAGAATATATTTGAACAAAGAATATCAAAAACCTAAACAATTGGAAAATGGATAACTAGAAGAGAAAGACTATGTAAATAAGACCCCTGAACACATTTAAATTAAAAACAAAACTCCTAAAATTATTAAATATCCAAAGGTATAACCCAACAAAGAAAGGTGTAGGCGGGTGTGAATTTTCAGTTTATTTTCGAAGAGAGAGAGAGATTCTAAGGAGTGAGGAGAAGTTCTTGGAATAGAAGTGTGTGAACAGACCTGAGAGGTTTTTGATGAGAATCCGATGAAACTGACTATCCCCATGGGAGACCACCTGAGCCCGAGGCCACATCACTGCAATCGACAATCATGGTAGGCCCTTTTCAATATACAGCTCCCCTTAAGTGTTTGTTCTATCTCTCTTTTTGGACACCCAAAATACCTTTTGCATGTCATGACTAGAGAGTGATATTTTAGCATAAGACATGCAATGTTTAGTGAGCTCCAAAGCATGCTGTGTTTTACAGCAAATTGTAATTAATAGTAATTTGATAGACAGGAATTGTATCCATGTAAAGTACGTTATATTGTGTGTGCTTTACTTTGTGTTTTAACACAGTGGGTGTTAATAAATGTTTTGTTTTTAAAATTATTTCAAGATGTCCTCATTTTCAATTAACATCTAAGTGTATTTTTTTTTTATTACGGACACCTTTCACTTCCCGGATAGGGCGTGTGGTATAATACCACGCAACACTGGTTTTCTGAGTCTGTAGTGGAGTGTGTGGTTGTGTCTTCAGTGTGGTGGCAGTAGGTAGTAATCATGCCCAAACCAAACCGCATTTTGCCCAATGTAATGTGTGGCCTGCTTAAGAAGGCCTTTGATGGTGTGATTGCTCTATCTTTTTATCCAGGAGGAGGTTGTTTTTTGGCCTCTTTTTATTGCACCTTTTGATCCACTTTTCTTGATTTGAAGCAATATGGATGGAAAATTTACTTTTAGACAATTTGATGTGACAAGGATATAATTTCAGGGATGCGATTACTAAAAACTGTTTCGTAGCAGCATTTAAAACAAATTAGAGAACTTTGCAGCAGGCAACTTTTCGTTATTTTAGCAGTTTATATCAGGCTATTTTTTGATATTGTAGTAAGCAAATCTTCAATATTGTAACAGTGTGTAGCAAGCATTTTGTTTTTAATTATTATTGAGCAGTTTGTAACAACTAATGTTTAAATAGCACTTTTGGGTATTTTCATGAAATCAGTGGTTACTTCATAAAAGTAGGTCCTGAGAATCCAAGACTAATGAAAATTTCGGTACACTATGAAATAAAAAAAGGGTTTAAAATAAGTTTAATTTATTTATGGTTAAAACTGATATAATTCCCAAAACATTTAATTGCAGAACGCCTTGGCTTCATTTAAGCTACAGTTATTAGAATAAACCAGATATTAATTTTAGATTAAAATTATAAGTATGCTATTTTAGACGCAAATGCATCAATTTATTCTAAAAATGGCTGCATTTCTACGTACTCAATTATTTTTACAATGTTATTCAGAAAATAGGCTTTCATTTAATTTATAATGCATTTCAAAAATAGTTTTTCTAGCACAACAGATGAAATATTTCTAAAATTGTTAGTGAATGCAAACAAGTTGCAAAATTGGAAAATAATTTCCTAATCAAACAAAATATATCGAGGATTGCGTACAAATGCAGTTTTCAGGATTGTGTACAAATGCAGCTTTCTGTGATAAAAACGATTATTACTACCTGACAAATGAAATTATATTAAAAGGAAATTTTTGTCATAGTATCGGGTTTTATTGGCCTAGACTCTACTAGCGAGTTTGCATTTCCAAGTATTCCAATCATTATTTTAAGGTTTTTAAAAACAATGGTACTTCATGTCATTAATAATAAGTTTGAAAATAGTTTTTTTGTATAAAAGACACAATAATATTTTAAAAATTACTTGATGCAAACAGATTGTAAACGTGGAAAATATTCTTACAATTACACAAAATATACTGAGGATCACATACAAATGTAATTTACCACAATACAAATGGTAATTACTAACTGAAAAATAGAAATGCATTAAAAACACAAATATACAAAAGGGAAATTTTGGGAAGAGTATAAGATTTCCTTTATCCAATTATCAAAGTGCCAAAGCACAAAGAATTTTTTTTTAAATTAAATAATTTTCTTGAGAAACTGCCTGGAGAAAGACAAAAATGTAAAAAATGTGGTTTCTCGAAATGATGTATAGAATCTGTAGCTAATATTTAATGTTAGAAGTCATTCAGAAGTCTGTCTATAGACCATTCTATAGCCACATTGTATTTCATACAGCAGTAATGTCTCTTTTGCTAGGATTTGGTAATCACAAGACTGTGAAAAATCATATTTTACAACTGCTAACTTTTCTTTTTCTTGGCACATTGACAAAGAGTAACAGCCAAATTTCCGATTTTGATTGAAGAACATAATTTTTGACACTCAGTAACAAAATGTTGTCAGAATGAATTTGCACACATGTGGACGAGGTGATGTCATTTAAACAAGGGTTTAGAATTTGAAGAAGTTAATCAGAAGACTTCTAAATTACATTTTACTGCCCCCTCCCCACAGCTTTTGCATTAAAAAAAATCAATTAAAAATGCTATATTTCATGTTTGGTATAAATTTTAATGAAACAAATTTGCATTTCACAAGATTATTTTTTTGTGTTCTGTGCAGAAAATACTGGTGTGTTTTTGTCAGCATGTTCTTTCTATCTGAAATTATGGTAGTACTTTATTATTCCCATTTTTACAAGAAAATAATTTAAAACAAAGAGCAAATGATATAAAACTTAATTTAAATAAAAGTATACATTGAAACTCACTGAATTCTTACACCAATTGATTTTCTAAATGCTTGAGTAAGTGCTTCTGTCTTAGACATTTCAAGAGAAAATATTTCACTGCCAGATATTACAGTGAATGGAGTATCTGTACCCAAAGCTTGAGCCATACCTAAGAAGTAGTATTCACATGTTAGTATTACAGAGTGAGTACACTTCCTTAAAAACAATTTCAAGCACTTTTCAAGGACTTATTTCTAAAGTACAATGCAATTATTTTTCAAAGACATCATATCTTTCATATTATGAAGTTGTATGCGTTTCTGGGAGGTAAAATCATAGCAAACTAACATTGTCTAATGTTGAAGCCATTGAGGATATTTTTGGGATAAAACAATGTTTAAGAAAATTTCAGTGACAGCGCAGCTGCTAGGGAAATTTCCAGAAAAAGCAGAACTTCTTGGAAAAAACACATTGTTGTGAATATGCAGAATACTTTCAACCCTGCCTTTATAAACCCCTTTCAAGGACTTAACAAAGAAAATGGGAATTTTCAAGTACTTTCAAGGCCTTGAAAAAGATAATCTGAAATTCAAGTACATTCCCAATTTTCAAGCACACGTATTCACCCTGGTATTAACAACAAATATTGCAATTACATCTGTCACAAAAACAGACAGGGTTCCCACTGCTTTTAAAAATTGAGTGGGTTTTATCACCCTAGCAAAAAATTCGGGTGAAATATTTTAGAATTAAAATTATTTGCTTCATTCAATGAAACAATTTTAATCTAAACATTTGCATATCACAATTAGCAAAAATATATATATTTACACAATATACAAAAATATAACAATTATAGTATAAATGACAAAACTTTAACTGTGAAATGAATTTCACGAATGGAGGAAGTCTGATAACTAGGGTTTAGTATTTACAGTTCTGTACAAGGTGAGTACACTTTCCCTTAAAATAATTTCAAGTCCTTTTCAAGGACTTCCAAGAACCATGTAATTCTTTTTCAAGGACGTCAATTAATCCCTCATTATAAAGTTGTATGTATTAGGAGGAAAAATAAATAGAAAACTAATATTATTGTTTATTGTTAAAGCCGTTGAGGAAATTTTTGGAAAAAATGATTTCAGTATTTTTATGTGTGAATAATTAGAGCAATTGAACAACCACCCAATTTAAAGTGAAATTACTCAAATACATGCCATGTAACACACATTCTGCATTTAAATACAATGGGCAGTGATGCAACTAAGAGCAACTTATGGCTTGCTAAGAGAAAATATGGCTGATGTACCAGCCTGCTATACAGAAACCTAAATACGATCATAACTGGCTTTTATCAGGATTTAATTCTGTAATTCACCAGTTATCACCATCTCCTGTCGACTGACTATCTTTAACGTCTCAACTATATTTGATGGTAGATCTGGAGAATAATCTCCCACTTTTTTTCCTAAATACAAAAGTGCACTAACTGGCTACTATCTCCAAAAGTGACGTATTCTCCCTTTGTTGAATGAACTAAATTTAATGGTAAAACCAAAGAAAAACATTTTAACTTTTTTCCAAGTATAAAACTGTGCCAATTGGTTCATCCCCAAAGTGATGTATTTTCTCATGGTTTGAAATTGGCTCTTCCCACCAAAGTGATGCAATCTATTTCATTATGAAACATAATTTTAAATCTAAAAGACAAGCTACTTTAAATTTAAAAAAAAAAAAAAAAAAAAAAAAAAATAGAAGAATAAAATACTTCCAAAATTTTCGGGACATATAAAATATACAATGCATATTTTGTGATTTTTAAAAAGTTTTCATGTAATCTACTATCTACTATATTATGAAATATAAAACATAAAAATACAGAATGAAATACTTGGAAAATTTTTGGGACATATGAAAAATATCAAAAAATATGATACTTAAAAACAGTTTTATGATTTTTAAAAAGTTTCTAACAGAAGTTACTTTAAAAATTTTGTGACTTATAATGTCACAAACCAATACTTGGAAAATTTTAAAAGCACAACAGATAGAAAAATTTTGAGATTTGGGAAAAATTTCACAACCATACCAAATTTTGATACTTCATAAATTTCAAAAGCATATGCTTAGAAACATTTCAGAACTTTGCATAAATTTTACAATCTAATATTTAAAAGAAATTTAGGATTTCAACAGGAAAAATAAACTAGCTTAATTTCACCAACATTCATCCGACCAATCTTCACACGTTCACCTACATTCATTTGTGCTTGCTTACCAGATGCCATGAAGAAACAATCACAAAATAATCTTAATTTAAAGAAAGACCAAAAATTAGGAAAATTACATGTGCTAATACAAACAAGGTTGTGGTGAAATACTCCTTTATTAAAAAATTTCAGAAAACCAGAAAAGCAGATTGCTGACTGGATGTAATGCACGTATGTAGGTACCATATTGATCACAATTGGAATATTTGGTGAGATTTAGGGGCTATTCCTTAGTTCAACCAATTTAATTAGTATACAATCTAGATAATAAACATCTGATTAAAATACTGAAAGTAAAAAAAAAAAAAGGTACCCATGGCTATAGCAGTTTTTCCAGTTCCAGGTTGCCCTGCAATAAGAACAGCCCTTCCTGCAATACGACCTTCTTTAATCATTTCCAGAATTATGCCGGCTGCCCGTCTAGCTGGCATCTGTCCTACCATGCCTTGGGATACCTTAATTTATAAAAAGGCATTCCAATTATAACAAAAATAAAACTACTCAATTGTTACTTAAATTACATGAAGAATAAATCTTATTTTTACTGATTTTAATTGAAGTATAATCATGATTTTTTGTAAGTATCAAGATTTAAAAAGAAATCTTGGTTTTTATGATTATTAAGATCAATAAATAGCTTATATTTTGTCATGACACAAAAACTTACCCCTCGTGCTTCTAGGGTATCTTCAAGACCAAGGCCACGAATATGTGAGTGGGCACCAATCCTTTCAATTCGAGTGACATCTCGAACTTCCTGAACTTTTGATGTAGCTTCCTAAATAAGAAAATGTAAAAAATCTTTTATCAGTATACAAACTCCTTGCATTCAAAGAAATCTGAAACTTGTCAAGATGCCAATAGTTAAAAGTTAAATTAACATGTAGTAGTCAACACCAAATGCACAAGTGAATGAATATTAAAGGGTCATTCCACAGTATTTGGCTTTTCAATTTTTTTCAGTTTGAAAAAAATTTTTTTTTATAAAAAATTAAATGTAATACATCATTTTAAAGTTTGAAATCCCTTCTATTAAAGTTTATCAACAGAAAATTCATATTTTTAACCAAACAAAAATTAGAGCATTTTGTTTGCAGCCATATAGAAAAATTTGTTACGTACGGACATTATACTTTTAACTATAACTCAAAAAATATTTTATTTTATTTCAAAGTTCCTATGTTTCATTAAACCCTTTTAATAATAGCATTATATGAAATAAAAAGAAAAAAGTTAAAAAAATATTTTATCATAAACCTTCAATGATTACTTTCTTTTTGTCTCGTACGAAGCAATTTTGAGCTTATTTTTAATTTTTTAACTAATAATACTGATGACAACAGAACAGTTTTTTTTTCCTCTTCAACTGGTGAACTAGCTTCCTAAATTATTCAATTAAAATATTGTATCTTTTCATTTAGCAGCTAGGCATGATAAATAAAAATATGTTACGTACAGGACAAATTTGTTACGTATGGGACAAAATGCAGAATTTTGATTTAAAACTTGGAAAAAATTTAATTTTTAGACTATGTTTATGATTTTCCTTCACAGATGGCAGCACTATCTACAAAAAAATGTACAAGTAAACACATGTGGTTCGTCACAGAATACTATATTCAGAAGGTTCACTCCCATAGGACCCTATGGCAACATTATTAACATGGGATGTCGCATAGACTACGATGTAAACAAAATACGATAATAACCAACTGAACTACGATGTAAACAAAATACGTCTGCCAGATTTGGTGCATTATCGCTCGCTTGGCAATTTTTTTTTTAAAACGGGAGGGGAACAAAATGCTGAGGACTGTATTTTATAATTTTTGAAACTATAGAAATGATCAGGATTTAAAAATACATTAATCTGCAACATAAATATATTCATTAGTTTAAGTAAATTTAAATAAACATAGTTATATATTTAATTCAAATAATCATAAAATGGATTAAAAAATAGACGCATTGCATTGTCTCACTATAAAACATAATACACAAAAAATTACAAGCTAACATACTCAAAAGACTGAAATATTATATAATATTTTCAGTCTGAAAGGTATACTAGCGTGTTGATCGTTAAATTACTTGATCCTTAATTTGTTCTGGGATACTGATAATAGACTTTTTTGTGTTTAAATATAAAAATATTCATATAGTAAATATCAAATTTACATAAATGCGCTATCAAAGTTGTGGAACTCAATCATTAATTACCAGAGGGTGGGGTAAATTTTCCACCATAAGGCACTTAATAAAAATTTTACATAAATATATACACATACAATATCACAATCAACTAAGAAAAAGCTGTCCAAATATCAGTTATTTCACATTTTATAAAAAAAAGGAAAATATTTTTTAACTAATTATACCACTACCCCTTAGAATTTAGTCTAATCGGCAGTAATAACACAGCACTAATTTCGTATGATGAAGATGAACACATGTATACTTATAATGAACACGTATATAGGATGGTGATAACTAAAATTATTTCAATTTTAATAAAAATAAATTACATACCCTGTAACGCAGCCAGTTTTCTTTTGGCAATCCATTTCTATGAAATGATCTAAACACTTAACAAATAATCCTTTTTCACGTTACTCAAACCAAGCTAGTCTGTGGTTCTAAGTTTTCGTCGAGCGAAATAGGGTTATAATATTGAAAATTGCTTTGGACCCAAACCAGACCATCGCCAAGCGCTCAGACCAAACCAGACCATCACCAAGAGCGCGACAACCCTCGTTTTGGTCTATCTCTAATGGCCGCCGCGAAAACGAAACTATCGAGAGTGGCAGGTCTGTATAATATTAGTCTGTGTGGTTCGTTATTGCTACCATTAGTTAAGTCATAACATGTTTGAAATGTTGAAACATCATCTTAAGTAATCAGTTGATTTTGATCAAAAAAGAAAGATAAAACTGTGATCATTTATAATACATAGCATTTTAATACATAGCCTTTATAATACATAGCTATAATAATTTATATTTGCTTTCCCATATAATATTTAACTAAAAATTTAATAAGAAATCCTAATTTGAGAAAAAGCACTATGGCTCCTACTTCTACAGAAAGAGTGAAAAAACATTGGCTGAAAAGGAAAAATGATAAAGATACCTGGATGGCTGATAAAGTCAAAGAAAGGGAAAGAATTAAGAGATACAGAGAAAAGAAAAAGTCAACTATGAATAAAAAAGTTAGATCAACAGAGGAAGTATGAAACTGAAAGAAAAAGAGCCCAGAGAGCAAAGAAAAAAGAAATTGAAAGAAGCAAGAAATGTCGAGGTATGATCATATCTGAAGAATAGCCCTCAACTTCCATGATAACACCACAAGTTTTAAGAAAAGCTGTAAAGCGTGTTAAAAATGTATTATCATCAACACCAACTAAACAAATACCAATTATTAAAGATGTAGATGTTGTCAAAAATTGGTCATCAGGTAAAATTAAGGTTCTTTCAAAGGAAATTAATATAAAACTTTTTGATGTAGTAAATAAAGAAAAGGAAGCTCAGAAAAAAAGGATAGATGCACTTTCAGGAGATCAAATAAAGGAAGTGATTAACTTTTACAAACAAGATTCGATAAGCAGAATCTTGCCAGGAAAGAAAGAATATGTTTCTGTAAAGGATCCTGTTACAGGAAAAAGAACAAAGTATCAAAAATGAATTTTAATAATGAAGTTGAAAGAAGCATATCAACGGTTTAAAGAAGAAGCCAAAATATCCATAGGGTTTAGTACATTTGCTGCACTTCGTCCTGCTGAAGTATTTCCAATATCTCTGAGAGATCACGAGGTTTGCATGTGTATGCAACATGAAAATATTGAGATGCTACTAGATTGTCAATGAAAGAAATAGTCTGTTACTTCGATTTGAGTGACAACAAATCTTTAAATTGTTGTAAAAGATATTGTAAAGAATGTGGAGTAGAATCATGGGTAACCAAGGTAATAAATTTTGATGTTAATGACCTTGAAGAAGATATGGAGACTAACTTTTATCAATGGAAACGAATTGAAGGAAAGATGAAGAAAGAACTAATTGTTTGCAATCTACTTCAGGCAAAGGAAGAATTAATCAGCCTTTTGAACCCTTTTGCTTTGCATGTTTATACTGCACAAAAACAACTTGCAGAGCTTAAATACCTCAAAAAACCACTACAGGTTGGGCATATAATTATTCATGAAGACTTTGCGGAAAAATTTTATGCTAAAACAGCAAGGGGAAATTACAGCAGTTCACTGGAACTCAACCCAAGTAACATTATTTACCTGTATTGTATATTATAGAAATAATGAAACTCTCGAACTAGAACATAAAAACTATGTTGTTGTTTCTGACGACCTTAATCATACAAAAAATGCAGTATTTGCATTCAATTCTGCAATAATTGAAGATTTGAAACAAACAGTGGCATTTAGTCACATTCATTTCTAGTTGGATGGATGTGGTGCCCAGTTTAAGAATCGGTACAACATGCAAAATTTAATGCTTCACATGTATTACCATGGGGTTAGTGCAGACTGGAACTGCACACGGAAAAGGTGTTCAGGAGCTGTAGTTAAGAGAAACGTTTGGTTAAGTATATTGCGCAAGCAGAATGTAATAAATACGCGGAAGGCCCAAAAGTATACTAAGCCAGAAAGCCTTCTTTCAAATCAGACGCCAAACTTCGTTTTATCGCCAGCGTGATACGCGATGGAGTGCTCTCTCTCTCTCAAGGTTACTATAGCAGCCATATCAAGAGAAAAGACTCTCGCAATTTGGTTTATTTTTTTATAGGATATATGTATAACTTACAATTTAGCAATAGAGACACGTTTTAAATGGATTGTCTCTTAGATTGGAATTAAATTAATTCAATACTGATTAGATTAAAGAAGCCGATATATAACTTACAATTCAGCAATATGGGCTTATCGCCGATATATAACTTACAATTAAGCAATATAGACACTTTTTAAATGCATTATCTCTTAGATTAGAATTAAATTAATTCAGTATTCACTCAATTAAAGAATCATTTTATTATTTTCTAATGCTCTTGTATAAAGGAAGTTCACGGATAATCACGACATTTAGACGAAAAAATAAACTTAAAGACACCATGAACACATTTCGAACATTTTGGGAAATATTTCCATCCGCGTGTGTGTGTGTGTATCTGTGGGGTTCGAATGCGCGTATCACTATGGCAATTTATATGTAGATGCATTCTATATAAAATTAGAAACAGGTAGAATATTTTGTAATAAATGAGATTAAAACGTTATTCCAAATTAGAGATATTAAATTAGAGAGAGTACGTACAGCCACGAAATTCTATATGTAGCTGTATTCTGAAAAAATTAGAATTAGGTAGATCATCATGTAATTAACGTGATTAGAATACGGGTGAAAGGGAGGGAGGGAGACACAGAGGGCGAGAGAGAAAGAGAGTATGTGTGTGTGTGTCAAAATATAGTGTGGTACTGCAGGAGAGGTCGACCTTGTTTCGAACGAGTAGGATTCAAGGGCGCCCATAAAACTTATTCCTGAGATGGCCAAACTCAAGGATGGGAGGTAAATATTAACTTATTACCTACATTTCTGACCTTGAACGTCCGCGGGAGTGAAATGCCCCCTCGCGCTCCCCTATGGGCGCCCATAGAACATTTTCCAGAGGGTAAACTCATGGATGAGAAGTACAATGTTGACTAGCTTGATACCTACATTTGTGACTTTGAACGCCCCTATGGGTACCCATGATTATAAGTGTTGAAGACCCAGACCATTTGACTAGCCCTATAGGGCTTACAGCAGCTCTTTGAGTGGCCGAGAGAGATGGCCATAAGCACAGACTAATATAGTATTCTGTGGCTATAAGTGTTGCAGACCCAAACCACTCGACTGACCCAGAGGGCTTACAGCAGCTATTTGAGTGGTCGGGGTGGCTATAAGTGTTGTAAAAATTTAGACTTCACGGAAACTTTTGTGGGATCTGGAAAGACTCCATTTTTCCACCCCTGGGGAAATCGAAACTCAACTCCGTTAGGTTCGTTCTGTCCTGAGGTTACTAGTATAAGTAGGGAGTTTTTTCAATGAGCGCCCATAGGGGAGGGAAAGGAGGCACTTCCGCTCTCCTGGACATTCAAGATCCCAAATGTGGGGGATCAAGGTAGTCGATATTGTACATATCATTGAGTTTAACGCCTAGAAAAGTGCTATGGGCGCTTATGCTTATAGTATCGACAACGGGCCAGAACCTAACGGGGCTTAATATTTTTGTTTCTCACTCGAGGGTGAATAAAATGGGTGGGAGTGTCAAAAAGACTTTATCAATCAATGACTTTGAGTCCTTCACAGCTTAACCGAATTAACTTTTATTTTGTGCAAATATTGTATTTGAAACGATTATAACCGCGAAACTCAACATATCTTAAATCAAGAATATTAATTTCCCCAAAGGGACAGGAATTATCAAATAAATTAAACTTCATTTTTCAAGAATATTCATCAATTTGATATCATTTTTATTAATTTAATGTCATTTTTGCCAATTTGGAAACATTTTAAATAAAATGTCAAGTTGACGATATTTTGTTAATTTATCGACAAGCATTACAGACAGACAGACAAACTAATAAATTACATTTGACGAATTGTTTGATGTCAAAATACAAAATTATTGTGAAACAGTGTCTCGTGAATAAAACCTACCAGAATGATGCTAACACCGTTGTCACATAATATTGTACATGGAATGGAAACATATTACGGTAGTTAGTACTGTTTTAATTTCATGTATTTTCTAAAATTTATTTGAAAAACGTACAATATATCAAGAATGGTTCATGCTATTATCCCAAAGTTTATGTCATTCATTTTCTAATAAAAAATTAAATAAAAAATGATATTTTATGTAACAATATTAAAGGTTCTGATTTTTTATGATGTTTTTCAAAATTTTATTCGAAAGTTTGGAGCTGGTTTCCAAATATTCGATTGCTTATAAAATCAATAGTCTTCCAGTATTCACTGATTGTAATAATCGAATTTTTTTTGTTTGAAACGTTCCATCCGTTCGTTAGATATCGCATCTACTGACTCAAGGACGCACACACTAATATACATCCTTCCCGGCCGTCCAAATAGCTGCTCTTAGTCCTCAGGACGAGTCGGACGGTCTGGGTCTTCAACACTAATATACATGCACACACACTAATACACATACACACACTAATATACATGCACATACTACATATATTAATATACATGCCCACACAGATATCACTTTAAAAACATTCGATTCGATTTCAGGGATGTTTGAAACAAGCTCTACCGTCGAAAACACAAAGCAGAATTCGAGTTTTCAACCTCGTCATAATACTTTCCCTATACATTATATCAGTATTTTTCAAATTCATTTTGTCACGAAACCCTTTTGAAATTTAATTTGATGGTGGAACCCCAAAATAAGAAATATCACCTGTTGTCCAAATTATGCATCAAAATTTTACACGTTTTTAAATTTAAGACAATTTGCATGAAACTATCACGTCGCGGAATCCCAAGGGTTCCGAAAAACTTTGAAAAGTCTACCTTGAAATACGATGCATTATATTAGGTATGTCAGAAAAGTAATATTTATTGCTCCCACAAACCGAAAATGTCAAGCAAATTTCCTTAAAATGTCACAAATTTTGCATTTTTAAAATGACAAATATTCCCTCCTTTTAAATAATCTTCAATTTTCGTCACTGATTGTTGTACAATATAAGTATTGAACAACATACGGATCCTACGAATATATTTACTCCAAAATCTCGCATATAAACGTTTTATTCAAATAATAAATTATATATGTGGGTGGAACATTTCTTACACTCATTGCAAACAATCTGCGTGCAGTACAAAAAGTTCTTAAATACATTTATTTTCATAGTATTACTTTAAAACCAAAATGTGCATAAAACATGATTTAAATAATGGGATACAAATGTATCTAATCTGTCTCCGTGAACAATATCGCGGATTAAAAACAATCGTCTTTCTCTCCGCTTGAGGAATTCCGCTTCTCTCCGCTTGCAGGAGTTGCAAAAATAGTGTACCAGAACTGGCGATAAAACGACGTTTGGCGTGTGATGTGAGAGAAACTTTCTGAATTGGTATACCTTTGGGCTTATCGCAATAAATACAGCAATGGAGTTTTCTAAAGTCGTGGAAAAAGAGGCACCTTGTATAAATGTTAAACACATAAGTGGAGCGGACATTCAGATATGCATAACTAAGTTTGCATTAATTGAAAAATGGGAAGGCATTACTTCGATATCAGGTATACATAGCATGCATTTTCCCCAACCAATAGGCTCGGACAGTCTGGGCCTTTGGAAGCATTCTTGCTTTTCTGATAAAAAGGATTCTGATGAAAAGATAAAGATTTTACGCCCTGTAGAAGATAAAGAGCCTAGCTCAGATGCATGTACTGAGTTACTGAAAAAATCAGACTGGGCATCAGTGATGTACAATGATTATTGGTGGCCAGGAGTTGTGGAGGACATAGATGATAAATATCTCTATCTATCCTTTATGAAACCTTTAGACAAAAACAAGTTTTCCTGGCCACACATCCCAGAAAAGGATAAAATCCTAAAAGAAATATTTTGACTAAGCTTGAAAAAGCACCAAGTCCAATTAATAGCTGGGGACATTTTTCGTTGCCAATGGAGAAAGTGAAAAAAATTGAAGACATTATTGATGTTCTGAGACTTGTATAAAACATGTATTTTATTTTTATATGTTTACCATTTTTTCAAATGGAGCTATGTATGGAATATCCTAATTTATATAATAGTAATTAAAATATTTCAGAAATCATTAATTATTTTTATTTCCATAATTAAATATAAGTTTGAATACATTAATAGAGCTAGTAAATTGATTAAATTAACATTTGTATACATTTTAGTTCACAATTCCTTATAGTACTGTTACTTCAAATCATAGGTCCCGTACGTAACAAACAAGCTTGTCCCGTACGTAACAGAAGTAATTAGCTTTCATTAATTAATGATACAATTTAAAAAAATAATTTTAAAGTTAATTAATAAAATGTATATTTCTACTTCTAATCATTAAATTTATTTGTGAAAATATTTAATAAATTCAGAGTAAAATCCAAATTGCTGGAGGTACTTTTAAAACAATTTTTTATGATGTCCCGTACATAACAAAACTTTATTAATTAAAAAAAATATATATATTGGCTCCAACAAAAAGAAACTTCACAGGAATCTAGATGAAGTGGTACATAATACATGAAAAATAATTGTAAAGTTTCTTATTTTTATTTTGACATTGAAAAATGTACAAATATCTCAAAATTTTGCTGTAAAATGTCCCGTACGTAACACATGAATACTGTGGAATGACCCTAAAACAAATCTGTAGGCTTTGCTCATATTTTGGGATATAAATTGCTATAGTAACAGTATCTGTTGATAAATAACAAACTCCGCACTTCATTACCATCAGTAGGTGATAAAATGACAAAAGAAATAAAATGTATATACATAATATTTACTGACAGTAATTACAAGAGAATGTTATGTAAAATCCGTCAATTAACACACGTTTACTTCAGAAAATGATGAATACCCAAATTTAGTTGTTTAAAATGTAATTTAAAAGTAAAGATTAAATAAATAACACGAAAAATTAAACTTTTTCAAGTTTTAATTTTGAAAATTAAAAACTTACAGAGAACATTTTTCAGAATGTAATGTTTACCGCTCCGGCATGAAAGTTTTGTATGGGAGTAAAGTTGAGTAGCCTGTAGTCTGCAAAAAATGCAGTTTAAATTTAGACAAAAAATATTTTTCATTTGAACATTGAAAAAGCATGATGATGAATTTTCATAGTGCAACAATGTTCATAATTCAAGAATGTTTGTAATACAAGAATTGGATTTATACTTTTTTTTATTTAGAGATGAAGGAAGGAAACACCTAAGTATATTTTGTATTTACGATGTTTTTAACCAATCAGATTTGTAGGTGCGTTATTGAAGTGCATTTTATTAACCGCCGTATTTTGAAATGTAAATTTGTATGTTATTTATTTTATTAGTTGCAGTATGATTTATTAAATTAAGAAAGTATTTTCCTAAAGTTGCTGTCTACACCATGCGTATAAATCCAGTGTTTCTAAATTTACTTTTTTAACAATCGGTAACTTTGTATGTTTAAAGCAAGGTGCTCAGCTAGTAGTGGACACCCATTCACCGTAAAAATCACTTTATATCTCAAAACAAATCATGTTGTTTCTTACTGTTGCAACTTAATATTTCATCATTGTTCTTTTTGCAAGATAGAATGTCAGATGACCACAGTCAATGTGGTGTTATGCATATTTTACATCAATGTTGCATGATTTAAAAATTGGACTTCTGTCACTAAAAAACAACATATTTGATAGTTTATTAATTAAACTGTAATTTAGCATTTGGTTTTTACAGATATATACATATTATGCATTTTGGGAGGTTATTAGATAGGTAATACAATTATTTTACAGATTAATAGAAAATATGTTCTGTAGAATAAATATGATATAGCTAACTTGACTACTACTGGAACACAATAGTCGTTGCAATTTTACTAGTAGATATTAAGAGGCATAGATTTGGATCTCGCATGATCCATGGATCGAATCGTTCTGCATTTCACTAATGTAAGGCTAGACGAGATTTTAATATTGGATTGAAGCTAACATATGTAATGTCTGAAATTTTTTTTTATTCAAATATAATAACATACATGCATTTTATTGATTTTAGTTCTTTTGTTGATTTCATTTAAACATTTCTAAACAACATTTAATTTTGAGTGCAAAAATTGCATAAATTAATGTTTTTGATGCACATATATATTTTAATGCTATTTTATTACATCCTTTGATCTATGGATGCATTAATTATTTCTATTTCAGCTGTTATTATTAGCAAAACACAATGTAAAAGAGAAAAAAAACTTTTTGCCAAAATATTTAGATATTTTAAAATAAATTTTAATTTAATATTTTGTTTATTTTAAAATAAGCTTAAATTTTAAATATTTTTGTTTACTTTACTATGTGAATATACCCATATATCCACCACGAATAAGGTGTGATATAGTAATTTGAGGGGGTAGATTAACAGGATTCTATTTGTTTCTTTTAGCATAAAATTCTCAGTAAGCATTGCTACATTTTCCTGTGTATTTGAGGGGGGCTGATTGACGGAATTCTACAGTAAATATGTAATCACAAGGTGAATGAAAGCTTTATGCTCCAGAATGTGTGAGTAGCCATCTGCTTTGACATAAACAATGTACGTTCATTGACTAATATTCAGTTACCATTTATTCATATTTAATCTGCTAAAGTAACAGCAACAACATTAAAAGTAACAATTTTTAATCAATCTTTCAAATGCTAAACCTTATTGCCAATTCTCTGTTCAGCAACCCAAAAGCATAGCCACAATCTCAGAAAGGGGGAAGAGGTCGAGAATCAAATGGGTGGGTGGGGGGGGGGGTTACAGTACTGAATTATGTGATGACTCTTTTGCTTTTTAATGTGGACCCTAATAGAGAACTAATATAATTGTTCCATCATAAGTGTGTGTGTGTGTGGGGGGGGGGGGGATCTCCTGTCTTCATCACTGCTTCAAAGTAATATTACATAATATGAATAATTTTAATGTTGAGTATTTCTCATTCAAATCATTTTTATTTGTTTATTTCATAGGAATAATAATGAGTCGAATTCCTAAGATTGGATTTGGAACATCAACCGGAAGCAAAGGGCTTCAAGAAAACAAACCAGAACATCCTGTGAAAAAAACAAGTTCAAGTAATTTAATGTCAGGTTTTAAAAGGCCTAGTGATGAGCATGTAAGTAAAAGTGTCAGTTTGTTATATTTACTTGGATAATTCCCATGCTTCCTTCCTTTCCATTTTTGTAATCTTAGGTGCATTATGGAAGAGAAAAATATTATATGAATTATTATTTTTTAAACATTGCATTATATAAATATGTAATATTTTCATAAGTTATTGTATTTTACTGAGGCTTCTAGTATATTCATTAGCATAGAGAAATATTGGTTTAAAGAGCTCATTTATAATAATCTCTCCCCATATAGAAACTACTAAAGAAAAGCACCAGTTTCAGGTTCTATTTATCAAAGGATTTGTGGGTCCTCCCCTCTTAAAAGTGACATTTTAAACCAGATTTAGAATATTATGTTATGTTGATATCAAAATCAAAAGGTCTCTAAGATCAATAAGCTGGCACTAATTACTATAGAATTCTAACAACCTCACATTAAAAAATGAAAAGAAATTAGGAAAAATACAAAGATTATAATTAAACGGGTAAAAAATGGAAGACTAGTGATTATGAAGGGAATATCAATACGAATTTTCAAGCCTAAATGAAAGGGAGATTGTAACTTTGAAATTTTAGTTAAGACTGATTTTTAGAGTTTTATTTAAAGATATTTTGACACTAATTTACATTCTGTAAACTATTTAAAATTACCTTCAAAACTAACTTCAATTTCCTTGTCTTAATTCTGAGCTGTAAAACTGCGGAGGGGAGATTATATGGGTAAAGGAAAGCTTTGCTATAGTCTTTCGTACTTTGAGAACGGGATGTTCATTGCTCACTAGCCTAGAAGTGGTAACTTCAAGTGTAATGGTAAAATAATAATGAGCCTGAGTGAGAACCATGACAACTTGAAAATTGAGAAAAAGGAAGATTCTGAATCTCAAATTTTAGGATATGAAACACCAATTTTACAGACAAAATGTTATTTTGCATTCTCAAATTTTCTATACTTTAAATCCGCAAAGTTATCCTGTTGGTTACTTGTGGTGTCGGCTTGAGTAGTAATTTTTATTTTCTACTGTAAGCTCAACTTCTTGTACAACTTTTATTTTCTCAACCATAATCACAATATCTCTTGATAGAATGAAATTGGGTGCAGTTATTTTTTAAGTTGTAGAAAAAATGATGTATTGAACATGTCAGTTTTTTATTTTATTATATTAAAATAGAATATAACCTATATGTAGTGAAATAAGTCCCTTTCAGATCTAGATGCAATTAATCTTGTAAACATTTTTTAAATATATCATTAAAAATATTCACAATAAAAATTATTCCATTTTTAAAAATTTGTTTCTGGTAATTAAATTAATTCACATAAAATAATTGTAGATATCTGCTGTTGGCAAGAGACACAAGGGTGACTTGAATACAGCAGTGAAGAAAAATGCTTTACAAGCATCGTTTCCCCACGATAGATTTGCTACCAAGAGAGGTAACATTAACTGTTCTAGTTTGATAAAATACTAGCTGATATGCATTATTCATGTGAATGAATGGCATCACTGAAATTAACCTTTTTGCTTAATATCTTAAAGTTAATGTTGTATTTCTTATGTATTTAATTTGTCATCTGTAAAATTTTATAGTAAAGCTATTGGTGAGAAATTCTGAATTTTAAGGAACTACGAGATATATCCACAAGGTGTAGAACATGTCACTTATTACTTTTTTTGCTCTTTTGCCACTACAGAAGCTGTTTACACATTTTTAAAATGATTTTATGCAAAAAATAGCAAAACTTAAATTTATTAAAAACAATTTCTAGCAACAGCCCATTTTATAAAAGGTAAATGATTGTTTGCAGTAGTTAAATTTTGTCTATTTTCAAAATGGTGCATGCAGACAAACTTTGAATTGAAAGATATCAGGGTTCGTACGATCCTTAAAAGTCCTTAAGAACTCCTTAATTTTGAAAAAAAAGAAATTAAGGGCCCTTAAAACTCTTTAATTTTACCCTCAGGTCCTTAAAAACTCCTTATTTTTCATACCATCAATCTTTTCTCGCCGAACGTGACCGGAAAAGAACGACCTTGGGAAATGCCCTTTCACCCCAACTGCGTTTCAATTCTTTCTCAACTCAATGAATCGGGCGGAGTGGGTGTAGTAATTTGGTCCAATCACAATACCCAGGACAGGACGATTGGCGACGCGGTGGCTGGAAAGCTACAGCAGACTTCGCGACTGCTTGGCCTCGGGCACGTGGATCCTTATAATCTCCATAGCAAGCTATCGTAGTGTTCAGTAAAAAAACCGCTATTGCTAGTTTTTTGTTTATTATATATATATGTTAATTATTTTTTTATCGCGGTTTACAAAAATGGCTGGTAAATGTGTACTTAATAAAGTATGGATGGACAAAGAAGAATATCAGGAATGGCTTCTGTTTAATGTTCTAAAACCTGAATGTACCATCACTGTCTTGATTAGTCTGATGAAATTCAAGTTTAATGATGTGTCAAATTATGGAGATAAAAGCAGAGTCAGCTTAGGATTTGTTGGTGACCAGCTTTTAAAAGCAAAACTCCTCAAAAAATAAATTTCTGAAGCAGATGGATTTGCTCTGAAGTATGAATTTCAGCACTTTGTATTAAAGGTTTTGGATTGTCTGATGGAGAAATATCCAACAAACTATATGTTGGTGCAAAATGCTTCGTGCTTCAATCCAAAACTAATGACAAAACCTAACTCTGTAAACAAACTGAAAGAAATTCTTTTATGTTTTGTTCAAAATAAGAGACTTTCTCAAGTAGACTGTGATGCGATCCTAATTCAGTACAATGCATTTGCCAAAAATGTTGTGCATCGTGCACTGCCAACGTTCATGGAGTTTAACCATTTGACAATGTCACTCGACAAATTTTTAGTGCCGTATTTTCAAGAACCCCAGTTTGAAGAACTGTGGAAAGTTGCCAAGATGGTGATGATATTGTCTCATGGACAAATTTAAAAGATGATTCTTATATTGCTCAAAGAATTGTATATGAATATGTAAAATTTTCTGGTGGTGTCACTGAGCTGATTATTACCAAGGAGATGCAAAAATCTGTATTGACTGCTAGAGCAAAATGCATGGAATATTTGAAGGAGCAAAATTTGAACCGAAAGGATGAAGATGTTAGAAGGAAAAGGAAACTTGTAGAAGAGGGCATAAAATATGTGAAACAGCAGAAAACTTTTCTACTGTCGGACATTGCAGAGGAATAAAAGCTGGCAGACTCCCTTGATGAGAAAGTTCAGGCAGACAAAATATTTTCTCTTTTTATGAAATCGTATGATTTATGGAAAAATATAAAAGAGAAAAAAAAAACACATTGTGGAAATTGAAAAAGAACTTTCAGTTAATGAACTTAAATTGAAAGAAAAATTGACTTAATGATTATTTTTTTTCCAACTGATTTGAGTTTTAATTTTTCAGCTCTATATATTGTGTTCAAGTATATATAATATCTAAAATCAATTTAACAGCTAATAATTGTTAACCAAAATTTTATACATTAATGCTTAAAAATTACATTTTTTAAAATTTTGTGTTAAACATTGAATTTTTCTGTAGTATTAACATGGATATAAATGCAAATATTTATACTTTGAGAACTACATTGCTTTTTTCTGTTTTGTTCAATGCTAAATAAGGTGTTTTGTGGGTCCTTAATTTTTGTTTTTATGTCCTTAAAAAGTCCTTAAAAATGCTTTAATTTTGCCCTTTAAAAAATAGTATGAACCTTGGATATGGTTTTGCTCTTTCTGCAGAGAAATACTCTTATTCTGTAATTAAAAAACACTATGAAAACCATGGAATTTGCATTTCTAAATGAAAATTAAGCAATAGTATTAATTATAAAGGGACAAGTGTCAAGCATTGCTTTTAACTTGAAAAAAGAACAACAAATTAATGCCCAAAGGAGGTACTACATTTATGGCTATTTGAAAAATAGTCTCCTGTTTCAAAAGAAAATCCATTAATTCAAAAAACAACTGCAGTCTTTTAAAATTCTTCTGTAGCAACTGTGAACAAGATAATAAATAAAGATATAAATCTTAGAAAGCTAAAAAGCATAATTTTCACCATCTTTTGCCTAGACATATAGCTCAGCACAGAACACTCTGTAGAATTCTCTATAAAAATCATTTAGTTGATAACAGATGGAAATATAGTGTGACAATTGATAAAGCATGGATCTATTTAAATAGCTGTAACAACAACAACAACAAAAAAAAAAAGATCAATTTAACTATTGAAAAAGGGAGAAAAAGACCTAAAAACTTGGTTCAAAGAATTAAAAAAAAAAGCTTCAGTAAAGCATTCATGATTATTGCTGGCTTTTCATACAATGGTAAATTAAAATTAAAAAATATATATATATATATATATATATATATATATATCAGAATCAATTCAGCATATTTACCCAGATAATTTAATTCCTTTATGTAAAGAAGAAATACCATTCCTTTATCCACAGTATTAATAGAGTAGGACTTCATCAGGATAAAACTACTAGTCACACATCTACCACTAAATTTCTTGAAGCAAATGAAAAAAGATATAGGTTTTAAAGCTATACTATATCTTTTGCTTCATAGTCCCCTGATGTGTCACCAATGGATTATTGTGTTTTTGGATTGTTAAAGAGATAGCTTTCTAAATGCAGACCTAAAGCAATAGATGGACTGTGGAAAGCTGTAAAAGAGGAGTAGAATAAAATACCACTCATAATTTTAAGAAAAACTCTTACCTTGAAAATCAAGATGTAGAATGATAGTCCAGAGAAAAGGCCATCAGATAGAACATTTAAGAAACACATTACTCTAAGCCTTAATTATATTGCTTTAAATTTGTTCTAAAAATGTGTAATCTTTTCACTAAACTTGACTACAGTCACTAGCTGGTGTATGCTCATGAGCGAGTACCAGTTGATGTATACACATGAACAGTGCACGAAAAACTTTAAAAGGTACTCTTTGTGATGGCATAAAACATAAGTTTATATAATAAATACTTTTTGAGATATATTTTTGTATTTTTGAATACCTTTTATTCAAACACCCTGTATGTATTCCATTCTGAAATTTTTTTTATGAAATTTCTATTTTAGCAATCCAACTGCATATCCACTGGTCTCAGTTCAGCAACTGCTAAATTCTAACACTGCTTTATATCTTTATAGTTGCTCTTCAGCCTATACCCGATACTGGAATCAGAAGCAGTATGCCTGCAGTTTCATCGGCAAAGCTTAAAATTCCTGGCAAGACCAAAAGACCTGCCTGGGACCTGAAGGGACGAATCCAAGACATGGAGGAGAACTTCCAGGCCACTCAGCAGCGTAATGCCAACTTGAAACAAGAGCTTGATATCTATAATCAGCGCATTGCAGCCTTAGAGTCTGCGAATTCACTGCTGCATAAAGATGTGGAAATAAAATCAGTTCAGTCAGAGGAAGCCTCATCTCAAATTAATAAACTGGAGTCCCAATTAAAGTAAAACAACATTTTTTAAAGGTCTTACTTGATTAGTTTTACTAGAGTATCTGTATTGAATTTTTCAATTCAATATAGATTGAATGTTTTATGTTCTTCCAGTTCTTACTGTGTTTAGGGGGAAATTAAGCATAGATTTGTATGCAGTTAATAATATGTGATAATTGTTAATTTTCAGGTTCAATTTTTTTTTTTTTTTTTGACTTTATAGTTTCTAGAAACTTTTGCATGCAATAAGATCTTCGAAATGTTTTTCAAGATTTCTAAAGGATGACAAAGTTGTTTCACATGATTAATGGAATTTTAATGCTTATTTATTTAACACATATCTTTGTTAGAAATGAATGTGACAGAAATGATGGTTTATTTTTGTTCCACACAGAAAGGGTCATTCCATGTGAAAACACCCATTTTAAGAAAAACTTGTTGCTCCATAGTCATAGATTTTTTTTTAATTTTTACCATGGATACATATGGTAATAAAACCCCCAAATCTGAATTTGTAATGTATATATCCCAATAATGGCCCAGATACAGGCATTTGAAAAATGGTCATTTTTGCAAAATGGCGGCCATCTTGGATTTTGCACTAATGTTTAAAAATGTAATAGCTTGAGAACTAATGGTTCAAATTAAATAATTCTGCTACTAATTTAAAGCTATTTATATCAGGAATATAGGTGCCACATCAAAATAGTAAAAAAAATATATTTTAATATTGTTATTACATGAAAATTGCAAAAATCACCTTCTGATTGATAGGCAACTTTAATGGGCTATAAAAAAAATGGCCCCTAATATTTT
Source organism: Amaurobius ferox (assembly GCA_951213105.1). Lineage (NCBI taxonomy): Eukaryota > Metazoa > Arthropoda > Arachnida > Araneae > Amaurobiidae > Amaurobius > Amaurobius ferox. The sequence goes on from OX578152.1 coordinate 114,681,320, forward strand.
TTTCTGAAACTTGGTACAAATACTAACCTATATGTGTGCTTTAGGTACAAAAAAAAATTAAAAAGGTAATATTTCTTATTACAGAGAAAAATAACTTTTAAAATATATACATTTAATTAACATTTGACATGCAATGCTTTAATCATTTTTAAAAAACATATTTTTTTAAAATGATTAAAGCATTAACAAATAATGAGCAAAAGCAAAACACAGGAATTTTTTACACACTAACTAGTATGTGTGCTTTAAGTACAAAAAGAAATTAGGATGGTAATATTTAATTTAAACTAAAAAAAATGCTGTTATATGTATGGGAAATTAGTGTAAAAATTTCTGGTGTACTGAAACATTCTAATAAAAATCTTCTTAAAAACCATACAGTTATCTCTCTCATATTTTATTTTCTTATTTCAAATTATAAAAAGGTATTTCAATAGAGCTGAAGATACCCATTTTTTCCTAGTGGCCACTTACTCCTAAACCAATTTCATCTAATAGCCAGTATCGTAATCTTTGGCACACATCTAGAGGTTTTGGCCATATATATGATGCACTTGGGCCATGAGAATGCATAAACATAACATATACAAACAAAACACATACTATTTTTCTAATTCATTGAGATGCATTCGTACTTCTTTAAGAATTTCTGGAGATGGACAGTTTTCACACCTGTGTACCATACTTTTCTGATTCAGTGCAATAAACTTGTTTCTTTTAATATTCTAATAATATATACAAACACATACAGAATGAATAACTTTGCTTCCAACAATTACATATTCTGTTGATGTAGTGTACAAAATTTAGATAGTATTTTTACTTCATTGCGATTTTCTTTAAATGCAGCGTATAATTCCTTTAAATTATGCAAAAGTAATCTCTTTTGTTTTAATATTTTCCATTTTTACTTGGTATAGATATGAAATCTTTTTTTTTTGCTGGACACAAATAACTGTTTTAATAAAAACTAGTAATTTTTTTATAGTATTAGAATTTAATTTAACACATATCTCACTAGCCATTGATAACATCCCTTCTGTTTCTTTTATTTTTCTTGCTTTTTTCTTTACTAAATTCTCTGTAGTAATATAACAAGCCTTTGTTTGTTGGACTATCCATGTATCTTGGACTCATTTTAAAATTTGCAACTTTTCTTTAAATGATGCATCTAAAGAAAACTTATTCAATAATTTTTCCATCATAGACGTGCAATTTGAGCAAATAATGTCTTTTGAATTTTGTGGCTTATTAATACTTTCAATACCCAATACTGTAGCAGTTTTAGTAGCAACATGGCTACTTAATTTCTTAAGTTGCATATAACTAAGTTTCCTCTTAGAGCTAAATCTATTGACCTTTATTGGTGATAAATTCAAAAGTTCACAGCTTTTATTCAATTGTTCCATTACTATTCTGACTTCACTATAATCTGCATCATTGGTCATCTCCATGCCAGCAGTAGAAACCTCTGACTCACTAATTGATTAATGCAAGGAAGAATAACAAGAAGTGCAGAGTTTTTTCCCTGGAACAAGTAATTACTGATTTATCATTGACAGTCAGAAAAATTGGTATTAGGTGCAGCTCTGATTTTGGTGAGATGTTTATTAAATGAATCACAAGTTTTCTGTCTTAAACTGTACCATTCCAGATATTCATCCTTGTGAACCTTGCATATACAGGACACAAGTACAGGAATAAATTCAGTATTTAATGACACATTGATTTTCTTGCATACAAAACATTCAATTTTTATAGCATAAGACAAGAACTAATCATAGAACATAAATAAAAGAAATAATCATAGAAGCACAGTTCACTGATTTATTTGTTGAACATACTCAGCTCTGAACACTTGAGCAAAACTGAGCTCTGTCTGAAAGGAATAAGTCACCCAGAAATGTAATATTACATTGTATTTTGAACTCAACCTAAGAGAAAACAGATGATGCAGTACAAGTAATCTTTTCAGGAACTCTGATATATGTTAATTGTTATTATACTTATATAACATAACTGTGCGAGTATTAGAGTTGAAAATTCTGAAGCTATAGGCAGCTGATGTCTCATGTACACAAAGACCAGAAGCAGGTGTTTTTAAATGTTCCAGAAACAATATTGGTACTATAGGATCATATCCTTCTTCAATAGCTTGTTTGTTTATGTTTAAGTACTTATTTCAACTAGATAGGGGATATCACCCAGTGTTTCGATTGGAGTTGGCAGGGTGATATTTTTAAAGATATTTTTTGTTGATAGACATGCTGTAGTTCTGTGTTTAATTTTTTTTTTAAGTTTAGTGCTGTTCATGAAAATGAGTGTTTTATATTATCTAATTACAAATTATTTTTGTGAAATTAACTATGTATGATGAAAAGCTTCAGTTTTTGCAATAGTTGTCATTTATAAATAGGCCAAAGATTATTGTACTGCCTCTTAGATAAAATTGGTTTAGGTGCCAGTGGCCACTAGAAAAAAATGGATATCTACAGCTTTACTGAATATAAAAAATGCCCATTTTATAATTTGAACTAAGAAAATAAAAATAAGAGTGATAACTGTATGGTGTTTAGGAAGATTTTTATTAGAATTTTTCATCATCCCACAGATTTTTACACTGATTTCCTATACATATAACAGCAAATTTTTTAGTTATTAAATTAAATATTACTATCCTATTTTTTTTTTTTTTTTTTACTTAAAGCACACATACTAGTTAGTGTGTAAAAAATTCCTGTGTTTAATTTATGCTCATTATTTGTTTTTAAAAATATATATTTTTTAAATGATAAAAGCATTGCATGTCAAATGTTTACTAAATGTATATATTTTAAAAGCTATTTTTCTCTGTAATAAGAAATATTACCTTTCTAATTTTTTTGTACCTAAAGCACACATATTAGTTAGTAGTTGTACCAAGTTTCAGAAAAAAGTATTAGGGGCCATTTTTTTTATAGCCTATTAAAGTTGTCTATCAATCCGAAGGTGATTTTTGCAATTTTCATGTAATAATATTAAAATATATATTTTTCACTGTTTTGATATGGCACCTATATTTCTGATATAAATAGCTTTAAATTGGTAGCAGAATTATTTAATCTAAGCCATTAGTTCTCAAGCTATTACATTTTTAAACATTAGTGCAAAATCCAAGATGGCCGCCATTTTGCAAAAATGACCATTTTTCAAATGCCTGTATCTGGGCCATTATTGAGATTTATACATTACAAATTCAGATTTGGGGGTTTTATTACCATGTGTATCCATGGTAAAAATTAAAAAAAAATCTGTGACTATAGAGCAACACTCATCGGGTGTCCCCATATGGAATGACCCAGAAATCGAGACTAACATTGGGCAACAAAGAAACTATGCATAACTCACTTTTATGCATAGACAGGAGACATAGTATTTTTAGTTTTTTATTCATATTAATAATAATTATGACAGAATATTAATAAGCATGACAGAAATGACAGGTAATAAACATATTTATCAAAAATGAGTCACAAAATTGTGTTTCACATTTAAATTTCACATCACCTATTAAATTCCCAAACTGAAAACAGATGTGCTACAAAATTATAGTATTGTTCTTGAGTATTGTTCTGACTTGCTATCACTGCTATCCCCATCTGTTGAATAAAAAAAAATGATTTTGGGTGTAACATTTTAATGCCACCGATTCTCAGGGACAAATGTGTAACATTTTAATGCCACCGATTCTCAGGGACAAATGTGTATCAGCAATTTTGCAAGATAACATCACTAAAATTTTTTTTAATGAGTTTTTTTCTTACAAGTTAAAATCATGAATTCTTAAGCTTCACCCATATATTAACATTATTTATATTTCTTACTGATGCATTTAGGATATGGAAATTCAACTCATCACTGGGGGACAGTGACAGAAATGACAAATTTGCATTTATATGCAGTACAAAAAAGTACATTTAATATTATTTAAAAATTATTTTTTGTTAAAAAATATCTAGAACAGATTGTATTCAAAACAATTACTGGGAAAAAAAATCTATCATATTTATTATATTTTTAAACCTCAAGGGACTCAAAATTGACATTTATCAGACATTCAGTCATACATCATAGTATACAACTGTTTTGAGAATGAGTTGGATTCCCTTCATCAGTGCTAAATAAACCAATAAACCCAAAGTTAAAAAGACAAGATAAGCACAATTATAAGAAAGAGAGAGGTGATTATTTCAAATAAGTTCTATTTTAGAACAGATTCGAGATTTATTTTGTAGCAGGTTATGTATAAGAATTGCTACATCAATAACAACAGATATAATAAAGGCTCTATATAGTGTGGTCTGATATACCACAGATTTGGATATAATGCGGTAATGAGTGTGTCTACCAAGGAAAATAACTGAAACAACAACAAAAATTTACACAAGAACTAATAAAAACCTCACTTTTGACAACTGAAGTGTGGTTCAATTCGACTTTCTCATGCAAATATCCATTTGTATGCAGCTTGTAATTTTTATTTCTTGCAAATTTTACAAGCCATTTTTTAAAAATCTGTATTGTTGTTTCCAAATGATCACAATTATAGCATGTTATCCTTTATTTTAAAGGGTTTGAAAAAATTCTTTGATTGATACAAAGTGTAACAATGAACCCTCGAGTGTATGGAGGGTAACTTGCCATCCCCCATGAAGGGGCTAATGACATTACGAACACAAAAATTGTATCGTGGCTATTTTTTACTATAATTGAAACTGTTAAATTGTGTGATCATTGAGCCATAAATTTATGCATAATTATGTTAAATTTTGTCCTATATTGCTATGTTATGGAAATGTAAAATTTTGAATAAATTTCAAAGTTTTTGCTCGAATTAAAAAAAATTTAATCTAGTTCTAGATTTTTTTATAACAAAGCTAGATATAAAGTTTTCGTGAAAATCATTAATATTGGTGGCTGCTATCATATACACAAGAAATTGACCATAGACAGACAGAGGGCATCATTTTAAAATTAGTTAAAACTTTGAAATATGTTCCAAGAGGTCCTGAAACATATATTGGCATCAAAATTTCGAAATCAAAAATTTTTGGGAAAACAAAACTTTCTATTGTATGGGAAAGTAAAAATAGAAATTGTATCTAAAAAAAATTGTGATATTAAATTGCCAAGCTTTTACTCTTTAATGCTGGCAATTAACATTTTGTAATAATTAATTTTTCATATATGTGAGTAAGTTGTATAACATGTTAATTATAATTCTTTTTCCTATGAATACATTAAAACATATTTCTGAAAATGAAAATTATTACATATCATACACTCAGTACATAGCTGCCACCTTTTCCTGTTTTCAATAAATTTATTATGTCTGTCCTATAAAATATTGTGTATAATTTATTTGTAACCATTTTCTTCCTGGAGACAGTTCTGCAAAGTATGTTCTGCTATTTATTGTTATTTTTTTTTATTAAATGTAGAAATTAGTAATGTAAGATTGTTCTGAAAGAGAGTTATATATATATATATATATGTATATATATATATATATATATATATATATATAATATATATATATATAATATATATATATATATATATATATATATATAGTTTTTTGTTTTGTTTTTAAAAGTGGCTGTTGAATGGTGTTTGTTTGAAATGTAATATTTTTTTTTCATAAGCACATTATAATGTATTCATAGGGAGAAGGATTATAATTAATATGTTATACAATTTACTTACATATATGAAAAATTAATTATATGAAACTATGAAATGTATCAGTCTTTATAAAGTAAAAACATGACAATTTGTTATTGTAACATTTTTTTGACACAACTTTCTATTTTTTTTTTAATGTGATTCTATTTTTTAATGTTTTTTCCCCTTTTTAAAGTTTTTTTTATGGGATATTACTGCTTTTTTTTTTAATCAATAACTATTTTTTTACCCTCATTCTTATTTACAGGGCACATATGGGTGCTTGAAAATCGGGAAAGTACTTGAATTGTAAGTGTACATTTTCAAGGCCTTAAAAATATTTGAAAATTCCCATTTTCTTGATTAAGTCCTTGAAACAAGCAGGGATAATAATGTTCTATAGATCCGTGGCATTGTGTTTTTTTACAAGCAGTTCTGTTTTTCATGGAAATTTTCTTAATGGTTCCACTGTTCCCAAAAATTTCTTCCTCAAAGGCTTTAACAATAAACAATAGCATCAGTTTGCTATTTATTTTTCCTCCCAGAAATACATACAACTTCATAATGAGGGGTTTGATGTCCTTAAAAAATATTATGTGGTACTTGAAAGTTCTTGAAAAGTGCTTGAATTTTTTTTAAGGAAAAATGAACTCACCCTATATTTAGGGCATATCAAAGAAGCTAATTTATGATGCTTGCACAGTGTTAAAAATGCATATGTAGGGCTTAATACATGGTCATATTCGAGCGTAACAGTTGATATTTCCTGGGCCTGGGTAGTGTGCCAAAGGCATATTAATTAAGCATCTGTGATGCAGGTATGGCGAAACCTCATATAAATATTCTAAATTAACTAATTATCTGTTAGCTAAATGAATCTTTGAAGAAATCCATGAATTACACACCTCTGTAGCTTATTTTAAAAGTTTTGCAAATTAAAATTAGGAATTTAAATAAATTTATATTTTAATTTGCAAAATTGAAATATAAATTTTCTTAATTTAAATTTACCAAGGATTTTTAGTTAGCTCATTATCTGTCATATAAATCAAACCTGAAACAGATCTGTCAGGTATATGCCCATGTAACTTGATTGAAATTTTTTGTTTTATTAAGGAGAAGAATTATAGCAGAATCACTAACTTTGCACACATTTTATAATGTTATGTTTATTTTAATTTTAACTTTCAAGTCACATTATGAAGCTCTTGCAGAACCTTATGGAAAATTGCGCCATGATTTTACGGACCTGCTTTACCATGGGCAAGTTGTGCAGAGTACTATAAGCATAGGCTTGCTCAGCTGACTTGCAGTTATATTAACTTCGTTTCTTTCATTACATTTTTTCTTAAACTTATTGTTGCAGGTTAATCACTCTGCTTAATATCTTTATGCAGCATTTTCCCTTTTCTACAACTTTTCTTTTATTTAATTAAATTTAATTTACAGATGCCAGTCAGAAGAATTTCAAGCTCTCTCAAAAGAGAAAGGATTATTGAATCAAGAATTCAGTTTCCTTAAAAGTGAGCATGAGAATTTGAGGAATACCTATCAGCAAGAAACTGGTGTCTTAAAGAACAGCATAACAAGTTTAACATGCATGAAGTCTGGAATGCAAACTCAAATTGATGCATTAGAGGTATTCAGTATGTTATTGATCTGCTTATTGTTTCTAATTGCTTTTCTCAATGTGCATTTTAGATCTCAGCTGATCTTCGACACAAAAGTTACAAACCATGTATTAAATTAGAAGGTCCAGCCTTTCGATGTTCATGGCACATTAATTTTATAGGCCAGATTTTGTTTATTATTATTTTTTAATTATTATTATTATTATGTATTTGACTTGAATAACATCTATGCTTGGGGTCTCCAGCTGAAATCAAGAGTGTTATGAAAAGTAAAGTGTAAACGCTTTGTGTGCCAAACCTAACAGATAAAAATATTTTTTATATTATTAAATTACAATTCTGGAGTTTAGTAGCCACTGACTATATTTTTACTAGCCACTCTTGACTTATTACTAGTCAATAACTTAAGGGTAAAATACTGTAAATGCAACAATATAAATTGTAAGTTATACTCAATAAATGACATAATTAAAAGAATAGTTCATAAATGTATTTGTTTTATTATTTTCCACTCATTTGAACAGGGACAACAATTTTATTGATTGCTCTTTGACACCATTAGGGTTGATGACAGAAAGATACTAGCCACAGTGGCTACTTGTTTGCTAGCCAAATTTGAAAGTTATTAGCCAGCTAGCTAGTGGCTACCACATAATTTAAACTATAGCTTGTACTAGATTACGTACTACAACATGTATAGTAGAAAACCCAGACCACACGACCAACCCATAGGCTAATGGTAGCTTTCTGTGTGGCCGGACAACATGTATAGTGTAAAAATTGATTTCATGGTAATAATTATTTGCATGAGTATATAATTATTTGCACAACATGTATAGTGTAAAAATTGATTTCATGGTAATAATTATTTGCATGAGTACACTTTAAGCTAACAAAGTTACTTTAGTTTTACCCTTCTTACAAAATTAGCCAAGTTTCCTTTATAAATGGTAATTAAGAAGATTTATTGATATACTCTTTTAAAATTAAGATTGATGCAATTTTACTATTTCTCTAAAGGCTTAATTCTCTCTCTCTCTATATATATATATGTGTGTGTGTGTGTATATATATATTTTTTTCAAAATATATATGGATATAAATTATATTTTATCGGGATTTTCTACATAACATTTATTTAAAAAAAAAATTTCTTAGGTAATGGTTGAAAATCAGAAGAGAGAAATTAAAGAACTAGGAAAAATGTGTTCCGATAAAGATTCCCGAATCCAGTCTTTATTACAGCAAGTGTCTGATTTAGAATCCAAGAGACGTGAGGAGGAAAGTTTAAGACGTAAACTGCATAATACAGTACTAGAGCTAAAGGTTAGTATTTTGTTGCTGTTGCAATCTGTTAAACACTGAAGATTCTAAAATCATTGTTTTTACTTTAGGATGCTTATACTAGGTGATCGAAAAGTCACGCATATCAAATTTTAAAATCATGTAATATACCAAGAAAGATTAGAAAAATATTAGAATTCTTTTCAGCTACAGGATCTACCTTATCAACTAAATAAAAAGAAAAATTAGAACAAACCACTACAAAAAAACAGTGAATAATAATAATAATAATAAAAAAAAGCAGAATTAAGAATATAACAAACATTGTAGGAACAACGGTTGCTTTTGGAAAGCTAATATAAAATAAAATAAAGGATTAAGAAGACAATATTAAATAAAGAATTAAGAAGAATGTTCGGCAGCAACACTGTTTATGAGTATTGACAGAGAATGAATAGCTACTTTATCTAGCTGAGAAAACGATTTTCTTTTTTCCTATTCCAGAAATTTATCAAGCCTTTCTTTTACACCCGCTTTATATGAACAAAAAGCAAACAATTCTTTGTTGTCTAAAAGATCCAAGAATTAAAGATATTTGATATTTGCAAAATTTCTGAAAAAACCCTTTAAAATCTGTGAAAAAAAGAAAACTGGAAATTTGTGTCACAAAAATGAAAATTAGGCACTAATAAGTAAAAAATACTAAATTTGCCAATATATTTTTTATTTGACAAATTTCAGAAAACACACTCAGAATCACTTAAATTTGTTCTGTAAAATAATTACTGTCCTATTGATAAAATGTTCAAAACTTTAGCATAATGGAATGAAAGATGAAAAAAAATTGGATAAAGGAAATTTGTATAATAAAGGAATTTTGGATAAAGGAATAAACAAAATATGTATAATTTTAGACAGATAGAATTCTCTAAATGTATTAATTTTAGAGCTAAAAGTTAATTTTATGCAAATTCAAAATAAAAGAATAATTATCCATTAATTTCTTTATTTGATTTTATGTGCAATAGAAGTTAATATTGTACTAAAGAAAATTTGAATGTCTTTCAGTATTTTTCATGTATTGTAATATATGGAATTTTTTGCAAAATACAGATCTGGAATAATATTACGATGCACTTATTATTATGATGTACTATTATGATGCATTTATTGTGATGCATTATTATGATGCACTATACTATTACATGTGCTATTTCTTTACTTAAATTTTGCTGTATAATAAATTTTGCATTAATACATCTTGACTTTTAATATGTTGTTATGCAGTTGCTTTCCTTTAGCACACTTTTGTGATTTTTTTGTTGTTGTTGTTAAAAAATAATGCATACATCACCCTGATGTTCATCAATAAAGTTAATTCTTACTACTTTTTCAAGCAGTGTAATAAAAAAAACTATGAATATATAGTAATAAAAAATTGACTATTTAAAATATATCTGTATTTATGGATAAAAATTTTCATTAGTAAAATACCGTAAAACAAAAATATAAGGATATCAATCAGTTTCAAGTGTAAAACAAATGTCCTTCGGAATAAGAGAAAGAGTAGTCATTCCATAAAAGCAGAAAAAACATCTACAGACACATGTTTTGATTAATATCATTTTTAAAAATAAGTATTGCAGTGTTTAAAAAAATAATTTATACTATTATTCTCCCCCCTTTTCTTTTTCTTAATACTCTCTATTTTGCAAAATAAATCCTCAAGCATTAGAAAAGGAGTAGAACTACTCCTCAAAAATATTGTGCTGTTTTCCCAATGGGAATCCTTTAGAAAGTTATATGAATTATATTTGTTATAATACATATGTTGTTATCTCAAAATATTTTCATATAACTTTTTAAATATGAATTATATTTGTTATACATATGTTGTTATATCGAAATATTTTCATATAACTTTCTAAATATGAATTATATTTGTTATACATATGTTGTTATATCAAAATATTTTCATATAACTTTCCAAATTTTATAAAAAGGAGTAGAATTACTCCTTAAAAATATTGTGTTGTTTTCTCAATGGGAATCCTTTAGGAAGTTATATGAATTATATTTGTTATACATATGTTGTTATCTTAAAATATTTTCTTTTGAACTTTGTTTTCACTTTAAAAAGTTCTTCATGTTTGCATATTTTGTGTTTATTGCACAGGGAAATATCCGTGTCTTCTGCAGGCTTCGGCCTTCACTAACGGATGAACAAAAGAGTGGGATGATTCCTGCGAATATTGTTCCTGTAACAGACAAAACAATAGAAATCCAGCAATTGAATGATATTGGATTAAATGAGGTGAGCAAAGTTATTTATACCTGTTAGTGCAATATAAAAAGTATTTGTGCACATAATCATCAAGACAAGTATCTGCATTCAACAATGTGTGTTTCCCCTCATGAAACAATTTGAAGACAATTATTAGAATATTAGACAATTATTAGAATATTAAATTAGATTATTAGATATTGTGCAGTTTACTCGCCTCCAAAAATTTATAGCCAAAATAACATGACTAACCAATTATAATGTTATTGCCTAGATTCCTATCAGAATGAATTTATGTGATGTCAGCCAATGAAAGTCAAAATGCTTTCAATTATTCAACATTTAAAATCAATACTTTCAATCATTTAATATTTAAAACCAATGATTTCAATCATTTCTACATTTAGAAACTTAAATTATTGGAAAGTAAACAACATTTTAGATTTTTGACAATAAATTTTTTTTCTCAAATTTAAATTTTAGAAAAATGTACAAACTTTTTAAAATGTATTTTTAACTGTTGAAAAATAAAATTTTTCAATATAAATTATTGAAAATTATACAAACGCTTTTAAAAATTTAAACAAACAAAAAAAAAATAAATAAAGCTTTTTCCAATTTGAATTATTGAAATAAAGACAAGGTTTTTTTAAGAAGTAAGCAAAAACTTTTTGAAATTTAAGTTATTGAAAAATTTATCAAAAATTTTTTAAATTATTTAATATAGTTTTATTTATTTCCACTATTTTATGTTTTGTCACATTTTTCTAGCAACCATGTAGTTTCTGATCAGGAGAGAAATATCACATCAAAATGATGACCTTCTTACAAATATCTTTTTTTTTTGTCTGTTCAATCATTTTACTATAACGCTTGTATTAATTTTTTGTTATTCATAAATTTTTGGAAAATCGAAAGTTTGGCATTTTTTGCTTCCTGTTTTCAATGAAATTAATATTTTACTCCAAGGAACAGAACTACACATTTTTAATGTCAATGGCAAGCTCGATGCAATGACTATAAAACTTGATCTTTAGAAAAACTATGTACATAGAAATAATGGGGAATATTTTGAAAAGTTAAATGGTTTAACTTCAAATGAGCTTGATCTCAAAAATTCATTATTAAACAAATTTACATGAAATCTCCCAAAGAATATTTTCCAATGCCCAAACCAAAATCCATTACATGAATTCGATCTACTCTGATTAAAGATACTGATACCGAACTGATCTATGTATAGAAAGGGAACATTATTTGATTATTATTACTATTTGATATTTGGCTGAACTACCAGGCTGACCAGAACTACTGTTTGCTATTTGCCTGAAAGCTTACAAAAAAATATGGGGAGTGTCTGAACTAGCGGTGAAAATTTTATACTCTTTGTTACAAACTACTGTTTTTGTGAAAGATCTTTTTCCACTTATGTCAGCACTGAAACTAAGTAGAGTAACAAATTAGACACAGAACCTTAGAGATGTATGCAAATTGCAACATTGCAACAAGTTTTTATCACATTTACAGGAAAAAACAGGTACATTCAAGCCAATAACGTTAATCAACTTTTATTATTTGAATTTACTTATATTTTCATTTTACAGCATTATCATTATAGAGTCTTTTTCAATAAAGATTAGTATCTTTTAAAAATTGTATTTACTTATTTTTATTTCTACAAATATGCAGCAAAGTAAACCATAAATAGGGTTTCATACAAATAACATGTGAAGAGTGAGATTCTAAAGGTGTTAGTAGTTTCAAGACCACCTCTATCTAGAGTGTTTAAAAATGAATAAATCTTTTGAATGATTGGTCGCAGACCCCTGGTTCCAAAGAAATGCTTCAAATAAGGTAGATTTGTAGACTATGACAATTTCAGTCACGTGATACGTTTCAGTAAAGAAGTACAAAATTTATACAGGCCCTTCACAAAGGATGTTCTTGTTAGTAAATTGTTCCTTATTTATGTAAAGATCCTAAGAAAAAATATCTTTCTGTAATATGTGAAATTGGCCATAGGTGACGCCACGGGGAGGTGTTAGGGGTGCTTTAGCACCCCCATTACAAATTGCACAAACACTCTTTTTTACTTAACAACTGTCCCTTATTCCAACAATTTTCAGTTTCTGTATCTCTCTCTGTCTTTTTAAGTCATTGTTTTATTTATTGTTTTTACTGATTTATAAATCTGTGATAAGCACCCCTAAATGCATACTGCCCCAATTGTGAAAGCCTGGCACTGCCTATGACATTGGTTATTAAAAATTGCCAAAGTTATAGGATTTAAACCACTTTTACTCAATGAAATCAAATGGTGAAACGTGGATTTAAGGAGTTGTATGAATATTGAATTTCTTTAGATAAAATTTGCATTTGCAAAAATTACATACATAAAAGCTTTCTGCAGTATCCTATTACACGTCAATAACTTGAATTAATGATATCTCGGTAATTTTAATCTTATGACAATGGAACTTTTTTGTTTGGCTGATTTGTTCATGGAACATATTTTTAAAATTGAACTTATTTCTAGAAGATCTGTATATGTAACTATATGTACCTTTACATGTTATCACCCATTACCTTTTAAACCTTTTTACTAAAAGGTGTCACATGATTGAAATTTCCATACCATGATTATCTATCTTAATTAAACAGGGTGACCACAGACCTGGAAAACCTGGAATTATCGGAAATTTTATGCTTCTGGAAATATCGGGGAATTCCGTTGAAAGTCGGGAAAAACTTGTGATTTTTTCTGTGATTTTTTTTCATTTTCTGATCTTATAGTTTTCTTTTAGCTGGATGAACAATGCTTATTCATTTCATGATGTCACACTTTTCATCTTGCTTCATAAGACCCATCACTCATCTCCTTTAAATATATTTCTGAGGGGGAGTTTTAATCAACAGGTGACGTGACCTCGATAAACATCCTTTGAGGGGGGGAACATTTCAGTGATTATCAGGGAAATATCAGGGAATTTCAAAATGAATTTCTTGTGACCACCATGTTAAAACATTTCTTAAATACGAATCATGGGCCTACGATCAATTGCACATGATGTATTTAGTCGTGTAATCTTTTTGAAACACCCTGTATCGCACTGCTGTTCCTATACATCATTGTGTGTAGAATAAGTAATATTTTAGTTTCTTCACTCAAAAGAGTATTTCCTTAAAAATGATTTGAAATGTTACAAACCAATACCTACAAATGCTGTTCTAAAATTTAACTTTAGTCAAATCTTTTACATTTCCTTTTCAGAGTGGAGGCAAAATGCAACCAAAGTATGAATTCACGTTTGATTCCTTTTTTCCCCCATCTTCATCACAAGAACAGATTTTCAATGAGATCTCACAGCTGGTGCAGTCCGCTCTCGATGGTTATAATGTCTGCATATTTGCTTATGGACAAACTGGCTCAGGAAAAACATTTACGATGGAAGGACCGGCCAATATTGTTGACTTTGTGGCAAACAGTGATAATCCACATCTGGGAATGATTCCTAGATCGGTCCAACAGATTTTTACATCTATCGCTGAACTGGAATCTAAAGGATGGAAAGTGAGTTATGAAATAATTTTATGGCTGAATATCTGATAATTGTCAATAAAAAAAAAAAGATAAATATGATTTGCACTATTTGTTGACAATATAATCTGCTCTACATATTTCTGAACAAAAATGTATATTTCGATAATATTAAATGTATTTTCATCTCCTAATTACATCAGTAAGAAACATTGGAAATAAATGGGTAACGCTTAAGAAATTGTTTTTTATTTATTAATAAATGAATTAATATATGATCCTTATTTATTAATATATGAATGAAATTTTTAATATATAACCTGATAGTGCATAAAAGCGAGTGCATAGTGCATACTTTGTTTCTAAATGTTAGTTTCAATTTCCGTGCATGGCAAAAGTGAATTTATTTATCATTTTTGACACAGGAATTTACTGAATATTCAATAAAAGCCCATTAATCATGTTAAATAGCTCTGTTGTCCAGTTGTCCATTAGAACTCTCAAATGACATTTCAAGAACTTATTCTAAGCAAAAGTTTCTAGAAACTATAATGTTAAAAAAATTGTTTTGAACCTGAAAATAGACAATTATCAATGTCTGTCATGCATGGAAAATATAAGATATTCAGCCTTATATTTTTCATGCATGACAGACTGCTTTCAATTATTAGAAATCTTTAAAAGCTTTCTAATTTTTCTTTTAAGAATCTTAAAACTGCTTAAATGAACATTAAAACTGTTTAGTGAAAATCCTTTCTGGTAGGTTGGATGGTCTGGGTCTCAACAACAACAACAGTCTTTTATTTTTATTATCAAGAGCTCTTGGAAAATTCTCAATTTTTATTATTCTCTCATTTTAAATTTTTAGTTAAGTGATGCTACTTTACGCCAAGCTCTGACTATCTGAGTAGGACTGCTTAGGAATTAACATGAGCCATTTTTGAGATTGCAATGTTTTCTGTTTTTATGATTCATTTGCCAAAAAACCTTCATATACTCGGGAAATGCTTTTTACATCAGGATTATTGCTGTAAAATTAAAAAAATTGACAAAATTTTCTTTATTGCCAAAATCAGCATTAGACTATAACTATGACTTTAGAAACACAGATTTCATCCATACTTAACAAGATAACACAGATAACATCCATACTTAATTACAAGTTGTTTAATTTTAGGCAGGCATAACTTTTGCTTCAACAAAATATGTTTCAGTGTTAATCCCTTTTTCTTTACAATATTAATTCATTTTTTTTTAATTAATACTCCACAGTAAAATTATTTTTAAATAATTTTTTTGGAGTCTATATTTTTACAAATTCTGACTTCAGAAAGACCATAGACCTGAAAGTCATAATTAATACATTATGTCCTTTCTTTGTTAAAAGGAAATGTTGTTTTCAATTGATTACCTATATTATGATCAATGTTTTATTAAAATGTATTTAGGACTCTGGTTAGTTGCAATTTTGGGTGGAGTCTGGAGAAAGGCACCAATTCTGACCCCTTGATTATTTAAAAATAATTTTATTTTTGATTGTTTAATCATTTAATATATATTTTTTTTTAATTGTCATCAGGCAATACATTAAAAAATATCAAATGTTTACAAATTAAAAAGTAGTTAATATAAAAAAATAATATTTTAATAAAATAGGGATTAACATAGATATATTTGGTAAAACACAATTTATACTTGTGGGAAATTAAATATGGATAGAAATGATTACTTTTGAATTTCATGGGACTTCAATCCTATAAACACTCTTAATATCCGTTTAATGCAAAAATTTTCCTTCAATAAATTTGACATTATTTACAATAACATGTTACTTTCAAAAGTAACATTCTGTTTAAGGAAGATTTAGCAATGTATTCAAGTACAAAAAAAATAAAAATGATGCTATAGCTGTTTTGAGGATATAATGGATCCCCCTTCGGTCAGTGCTAGAGAATCAACAAATCCAAAGTAAAAAAGACGAAATGGGCTGTATGCTTCTGCTCTATGCCCATTTTGCTTTTTTGACTTAGGGTTTGTTGCAGGGTGCAAAATAAGCAGTATCGCATCACAAATTGCGATGGAAAATTTGTGTTTCGTGATGGAGAAATTAATTTGTATGGCATTTTGCTCCGTAATTTTAAAAATTGTGACAAATAATATAACAACAAATGATCTACGAATGAAAAAAAAATCTTTCCATAAATGCACATCGCTCCTTACTACAAAGTTCCTTCCCATGCTTGCATATTTCTCCTTTTTTTCCAAACCGGTTAAAAACACAGAAAGTGAACAAAATATGTTTCTTTGTCAGATTCTGAATAAGAACATGATTTTTCTGATGGTAATCTTATTGCACGCAAATAAATATAAATAAATAAATAAAATAAAAAGTCATGTTTTTTTTGTTTTTTTTTTTCAAACCTGACATCTCAATATACTTATAGGTACATTTTAAAAGAAATTGTGAAATAGTTGTGAACTGCTAGTCAAAATGTTGAAACTGCTACACAAATGAAATTCTCATTAGCAGTTTGCTACTAAATAATATTCCCTTATTTTGCACCCTGGTTTATTGGTTCTTTAACACTGATGAAAGGGATTCAGCATATCCTAGAAACAGCTATTTGCTGCATTTTCATTTTATTTGTGCGTTGCTCAAGTTTTCCTTATCCTTTGCACTAAATGTTTTTTGCTTACAAGTTAGCATTCTGTTTGTTCTCATATTTTGTGAAATTGTTCTTATTTGAAATATGATTTTTGCTTTGTTTCATTTTTAGTATAAAGTAGAAGCATTGTTTCTGGAAATATACAATGAACGCATTCAGGACTTGTTGAATTCTCAGCCTGGAAACGCAAAGTGTGAGATTATCAAGTCTGGCAGCAAAGGAACCGATTGCGTCATATCCAATGTAACTGCATCAGAAGTAACATCGGCAGAGCAGGTGATTATAAACTTTTCTTTTTCTAAATAGTTTCCTGCTTGCAGGGGACATTCACAAAATTTTGGAATACACTCTCAGTTTTTCATACTTATCAGCATGGAATTACTCAGTTTTTCATACTTATCAGCATGTACTTATCAGCATGGAATAGTTGATATCTACAATGACCAGGGTGCATACGGGTGTTTGAAAATCAGAAAAGTTTGTTTAAATGACAAGTATTTTAAATGACAATTTCCAAGGCTTTGAAAGTACTTGAAAATTCCCATTTTCTTAGTTAAGTTCTTGAAAGTACGTCAAAAAGATAGATTTGAAAATGTTCCGTTGATCTGTGGCATTGTGCTTTTTCCAAGAAGTTCTGCTTTCCCTAGAAATTTCTCTAATGGTTCTGCTGTTTGAAAAAATTTTCTAAACATCATCGTTTTTTCTCCAAAAATTTTCTCAATGGCTTTAATAATAAACAATAATATTAGTTTGCTATTTATTTTTCCACCCAGAAATACATACAACTTCATAATGAGGGATTGATTGATGTTCTTGAAAAAGAATTACATGGTACTTGAACGTCCTTGAAAAGTGCTTGAAATTCTTTTAAGGGAAAGTGTACTCACGACACCCTGAATGACAGTAATAAATTACAGCATTCTTAAATTTCAAGATTGGCAACTTTCAAGCTGCTATTACAGACATCATCTATTCCATGCTGATTATCACATAATAAGTGTGAAACCAGTCCATGAATTCTGTTATTTTCAATGGAAGTGTATTCTTTTTATTAAAGCAATAATGTCTTCAATTTGTTTTATATTTGATTTATAGATGTAGTGATATCACTTTGATGTTTTATATTTGATTTATAGCTGCTTTAAAACTGTGTCATTTTGTACCCAAACACATATTTTTTGCAAAATTGTGTCAAAGTGTACCAAAACCTTATTTTTAATAAGGTGACCTTATTTTTAATAAATCTATCTAAAAATGTGGTGATACTGAAATTTTTGTTTCTATTGTTATTAAAATGAGTATGCACATGATCTACTTTGAATACACTGTTAAATGGAATATAATTTATCATATACACAAATTTCATTTTATTTCCTGAGCCACAACTTCAGAGAATCATTGTTCCTGCTCAGGGGGAGAGACACTTTTATATAGACATCAGAAGGAAATCTGCACAGTACTTCTAGCATGTGATATCATCAATGTTTGTACAAAGTCTTTTTAAATAACAAATCATTTTCAAAATTTAAATCACTTAAAAGTGCATCAAGGTATTTTAAAATTTAAATTTAAAAGTAAACGAAAGCTTTCTAAAATTCGAATTATTGAAAAATTGACAGCATCCTTTTAAAGTTTAAATCATTGATTGTTAACAAGGTCTTTTAAAATTAGGAATCACTGAATGAACAAAAGCTTTTAAATATAAATTATTGAAAAGTAAACAAAAGGTTTTTAAAATGTAAATTTATAAGAAATAAACAAAATATTTTCATAAGTTTTATACTGATATATTGGTTATTTAATATTAATCCAATGCATTTAAAATTTATCTTCACCTTTTTGTGTTTGTTATTTTATTTCTCATTGTATTTCATCACTGTGCCATTGCAACTATATAGTTTCAGAATAGGAGACAACAGAGATGTGGTAATTTTAAAATAGAGATTACGTTTAAGTTTGCTCCAATGGAAGTCGGTATAATGTAATCAAATATGTTTAATAGTATGATCACAGAAAAGTATGCATGAATTAGTGATTTACAGTTTTGGGGATGTGAATGATCACAATTATTTTTTTAGGTTTATGAGTTGATGAAGAAAGCCCGCATAAACAGAGCTGTTGCAGAAACTAAATGCAATGAGTATTCATCAAGATCCCATTATGTGTTTCAGATGAAAATATATGGAACAAATGGAATTACAAATGAAAAATGCGATGGTAGATTTTTTTTTTTTTTTTTTTTTTTTTACGATTATTTATGCTTATTTTGTGGTTTTAATTTTTAAGCAACTTATGTCAAAATTATTAATTTGCAATTTTAAACATATTTTAATTTTTGGAAGGAGGAAAATTTGAAGTATCCAACAAACTCTAAAATATCAAGGATATATTCAAATACGTCTATTTCTAATGTTTTCCCAAAATTGACTTGTTTAGTGTTCATAATTAAGTAAAAGGTCTAAATACGAAAATTTACCAAACAGTATTAATAAAAGTAATAACATTTTGTATTTAAATATTGTCCTACTTTCTGTTCCCAAATAGTTTTTGAATTTTTCTTGGTCAATTTCTTAAGTAATTATTGCCAATTAATTCATATTATTTTTTTATTAAGCCAATTAAGTATACTTTTAACAGAAGATATTAAAATTTAGATTTATCTGAAAGTTTTGATAAAAGTCAAAATACATCCAAATTGAATCTTTTTGCTCATTGTTAAATTTATAAAATAATGAAATTATTGAATTAAAGAGTTTATTGAATTAATTATTGAAGCTGCTTTTTTATACTGTAGAGTTATTTCAAGTGAGATGAGCAAATTTTATAGTTGAGACTGTCATGTCTCAGTTTTTTTCTCTTTCTGTGACAGGTACTACCAAAATATGTGCATTAATTTTTTTTTTTTATCAAAATTTTTGGTCTATTAATAGGTTCAGGGGGTTGAACTGAAATCGGAGAAAATTGCTGACGCTGTAGGTACTAAATCATTTGTTTCATAGATTCCCATTTAAATCCCAATAATTTCATTATTTATTGACAGATTAACATAATTTTTGTATCGGATGAAAGCTAAAAAAAAATTAATTACCCAAACATTTAATAAAAAAGTAATATACCCTTGTTTTATTTAATAAAACATTAATTGAAACAAGAGTATATTTGATAAATTTATGCTACAAAATGGAACAATATTTGCCATTTTTCTTATACATTTCTATCCAGTCATAGAACTTTAAATTTTTTGCGTTTGCATATTTCAATATATTCTTTCAGATTAAAAAAAATAAATAAATAAAGAGGGTGCTTTGGCTGCCAAAAACTATGGACGGGTTGCAATGTTACTCCAAATGGTCACATAGCACCTCCATATATGAAAGAAATCTTCCAAATGATTCAAGTAGCGAAATGTTTATTAAGAATGGTCTATCACATTGTTCTACTGATGACTTCCCTGTGATTATAAATCTGCCTCTTTAAAAACTATATATGAGTCATTCTTTCAAAATATATATGAATGTAGAATAGTTTAAAAAGAGCATAATTCAACAATTTTCAAGGTACTATATTTCATTAATCCTTGTTTACAATACTTGCAATCTGGAACAACAAAATCAAATATCAAACAAAATCTTTGTTTAAAAGTCATTCAAATGTTCCAAATGCTGTACAGTTGAGATTTCAGAATCAAAATTTTGTATTATGGTAAATTTTATCTTTAAATGTCACTTATAATTTATGAAATAAAACAATATAAATAAAAAATTTCAATTAATGAATTTATTGTTGTACGAGGGTCACAGTGAAATTTTTGAGACAGGGGCAGGCGATATGTGCTAGAAAAATTATTGGTCTGATATTTAAATTTGAACTCTTAATGATATCTCTATTTGAACTCATGTTCTCAGACGATAATTTGTGGCAACAATTACAATTTAGCTATCGTAGAATAAATTTTGAAAGAAAAGAAAATGGAGGTGATACAAGAGCATTATCGAGCTATGATTTTAAAGTGGGGGCTAAATCAAGAAGAATGTTTTCAATGTCTACAATTAACATATGGAAATGATGCTCCATCTCGTGCCACTGTATTCAGATGATTTACAGAGTTTAGAAGAGGTCGAAATTCTCTCCTGGATGAATACATAGAAAGACCTTTGTCAGCTGTAGTCCCAGAAAATGTGTCGGCCATTTGTAAAATGTTAATCGATGATAATCACTGTACCTACCAAATGATAGAAAAGGAACTTAATATTGGATCCGCAGCTATACATAAAATTATTCATAAAGAACTGCATCCGAAAAGATTAGGTTGTTTTTGGGTCCCCCATAATTTTAACAGAACACCAAAGAGCGGAGTGTGCCAGAATCAGTAAAAAACCCTAAAATTACTTACTGATGGTGGACACCACATTTTTTCTAAAACCATAACTGGTGATGAAACTTACATATCGTTTTTTGATGTTCCAACATGTTAAGAAAGTAAAGTATGGGTCTTTGAAGATGACCCCAAACCAACAATGGTGAAAAGACAACGAGCAATGAAAAGAGTAATGTATGCAGTGTTCTTCAGAAGTACATGTCTGATCAAAGCCATAAAGCTAGAGGGACAGAAGGCAGTTACAGCTAACTGGTACACCACTAAGTGTCTCCCAGAAATTCTTCAGGAAGTGAATGTTAGGGGACTCATGCTTCACCATGACAATGCATCTTCTCATTTAGCAAGAATGACAGTCGGATTTCTTGAATAAAAAAACATCAAAGTGATAGAACATCCACCCTATTCTCCTGATCTTGCTATGTGTAACTTTTGGCTATTTTTTAATCTAAAAAAAAAATTATGTGGGTGTCATTTTCATTTTAAAGATGAGATTGATGAGGCTATAAAAACATATTTTACATCGATTCTAAGAAATGGATGGCTTGAATTATTTAATCTTTGGAAAATTCACCTACAAAAATGCATTGATGTTGGAGGGGAGTACTTTGAACACTCCTAAGAGTTGGTAAGTTTAACTTGTACCACTTAACCGTATCTCAAAAATTTTAATATGACTCTCGCATATGTTAAGCATTTTATATTAAATAAATAATTGTGTAAAATATATCTATTAAAAAAATGGCCACATGTTTGCCAGGTTCTAAACGTGCAGTCCCATTGGAACTTCTTCTAACCATTTTGATTCAGATTGCATTTAAAAGTGAATAGAGAAAAAGCAACACTGTAAGTCATTGTGATCCTTGAAGTATTATAATGTGTTCTGTTGGAAAGCATTTAGGGGATGATTGTCATAAAAAATTGTACAAAGATCATTTTGATTTTACTAATTTACAAGAGCTCTAAAATTTAAATATTAATTTACTAAAGATGTGTAATAATTGTTCTGAGGTGCTGCATTTATGCAATTACCATCATTACCATTACATAGACATGATCAAAATTTGCGGTAATGAACACAGAAAAAGGACTCTGAGACTTATCTGAGGTCATACAAGAACTGGTTGATTTCCGTTTGAAGACAGATATCGCTCTCTTAACAAAAGTCTAAGCAGGGTATCTGATCTGCTAACATAAGGGCAGGGAGGGCGCTCTTCTCGTACAAAGGGCAAGGAGGGCGCTGTTCTGGTAACAAAAGGGCAGGCAGGGCGCTGCGCCCTTCCAAAAGTGCCTAGGGGAAACTCTGTAATAGCACATATTGCAAATCAAATTGAATTTGGAATGATGAAAACAGGAGTAATCAGTGTTAGGGGGGAAAAGTATATTGCAATAACTTAGCACTGGAAAATGATGGATTGGTACTATTGTAGAAGTGAATGATGAACTACAGGATGAATTTATGCATCTCCATGACAAATGTCTTTATTATTAGCCCTTATTGTTGATACTTGCTGGTTTTTGTTTGGAAACAACTTTAAAAATGTGCCAACACCAAACAGCAATGCAGATATTATAAGTAATTACTTAAGAAATGTAGTGTTTTAAAAATCTTTGAATTAGACCCTTTTCAGACAATTCCACATTTAAATTCTAAGAGAAATAACTGTTATATAATTTTTGAGGAGGCAAATTTATAATCACAGGAAAGTCATCAGTAAAACTATAGGGCAGACCACCCTTATTAAACATTTTGCCGAACTTGAATCATTTGGGAGGGGGGCTTATTTCATCTGCTAAGGCTTTATATGTCCATTTGGTCTGAGTATAGGTCAACCCATCTGTAGTTTTTAAAGTGGCCAAAGCACCCTCTTGATTTTTTTTTATCTATATATAATTGAAGTATGGAACAGCAAAAAATTTTAAAAGTTGTAATAGGACCACATTGAAATGTATATATATATATATATATATATATATATATATATATATATATATATATATACATACACACATTTCAATGTGTATATATATATATATATATATATATATATATATATATATATGGCGATTTTGTTTCATTTTGTAGCCTAAATTTATGAAATATACCATAATTCCAATTCATATTTTATTTAAAGTTACTTTTCTTACTAAATTTTGTGGAGATATTTTATCTTGACTTTCATTCAATACCAAAGAAAATGATGTTAATCTATCAGTAAATAATGAAGTAATGGATGACAATGGGAATCCATGGCATGCTTCAGTTAGTAAATTTGTCAACCATTTTTCCATGATTCTAGATTAACCCCCTGGATGGACCAGAAATTCTGGATAAATATTCACTGCATACATTTTGATAGTATTTATCACCAGAAAAGAAATTTTAAAATCTGAAACGCATGAGTGCATGGCATTTGTTGACCTCACTTGAAATGATCCTGTAACACATTTGCGTTATTTGCAATTGTATTACATCTACTCATGCTTGATTCATTTCTCCAACATTCCAATTACAAAATTATAGTATATTTTTTTTATTAAGCTCTATAATATTTTAAGTTTTATGTACTCTTCTGTTGATTTTCAGCAGTAGAAATCTATGATACAATTTATGGTTAATTTAATTCAATCAAT
Source organism: Amaurobius ferox (assembly GCA_951213105.1). NCBI lineage: Eukaryota > Metazoa > Arthropoda > Arachnida > Araneae > Amaurobiidae > Amaurobius > Amaurobius ferox. The sequence continues at coordinate 114,705,435 of OX578152.1, forward strand.
TTTAGTTTTCTGTACAATTCTCTTTTGCAATCTGTATGAAAATGTATTTACATATCTATATTATTAATTTATGCTGTATATAGGTTATAATATATTAAAGTTTATTTAAAGTTATTTTTTATACTTCATTTTATTATGATACTACTGTATTCTGATTTAATTTTTAAAAAATTTCAGGTACTTTAAATTTGGTCGATTTAGCAGGGAGCGAACGTGTTAAAGATTCTGAATCTGCTGGAGATCGATTAACTGAGGCGAAAGCCATCAATAAGTCTTTATCCAACCTTGGAAAGGTTATCATGTCTTTATCCAAAAAAGTAACATTATTTTTTAAATTTTACTTTTTTAAAACCCATATTGAAAAATAATTGCTTCACTCAAGAGATTATTTATTTGACTTTCTAAACTGTTCTTTTTAAGTATATTGTCATGTTTACCCTTTCATTACTTGTATCTTAAAAACTGAATTAAGTTACGATTTTTATTATGCTTTTTATATTAATAAGCAAAATATAACTAATAAAATTTTAGTTTTAGTCTCAGTAAAAGGTTATGCACATTAAAAAAGGTTATACTTAGGAAATAGTTATGCTCTTCTGTTATATATGTGATGATTTGCAACAGTGGTTCTTAATGTTTTTGTACGCCATGCCTCACCTCGATACTTGAAAAAAATGTGATAACTCCCCATTGATATAAAAAAAAACTGAATACAGTGTTGCAAGGCTATAGCTATAATAAAATAATAAAATTTACAAATTAACAAAAAGAAGTAATTTAATTTATAATACTATTTTAAATTTGCAATATTAGATAAAAATATGGCAAGTTCAAATTAGCTTTGGTAGGCCTAGCTTATCAGATTAAAAAAAATCCATCAAGTTGGATTATCTGAAGTTCATATCTTTGAGATTCGTGTTTACAACAAATAGTTATGATTTCAGTCACCAATTTAATTAGATTCAGTCTGAAGTCCCGCTTCTGTTTTTTGTGACATCCAATCAGTTTCTTTTTTCTGAAGTAAGTCTCTTACAGCACTAAAACCACGTTTCACCATATATGAAGATTGGAATGATAACCCTTCTGTTAAACCAGTTGAATTTGGGTATTTAGTCTCTGTTTCATCACAGAGCCACATTATGTTTCCTTTTAGTTGTACTTTTATTATAGTTTGCACAGACTCATCATTTTGAATTTCAGACAGTTCTATTTAGTACTTCATTTTTACTTTAAATAGGTACACTAGCAATGACTAGGGCAGAAATTTTATCGTTAGAGGGAAAAAGGCAAAATTTGCCAGCATAATGTAAAATTTTATGGAATTTCGAAAAAATTTTGTATCCAAAGATTTGCACCAACATTTCTAAAAAGAGTCTTCTAGTTACAAATCAGTAATACAATTTATTATGCAAATCAATAAGCATTTTCATGACTTTCAAATTCAATTATTTTTCAATTTTGCCTTTAAAATTTAAAACCGCAGAAATTTTTAAATCATTTGTGCTTTCTTTTGAAATGTAGGCATTATAAAATTGTTCCAAATTTTATTTCTGTGAATTTCAACCTTCAGCTTTCAAATAGAGTTCGTAAATCTATGTCTAATTTTCGCTTGTCTCAGCCGAGATATTTATTTTTGATTTTTATTCTTCATCTCTTTTTTCTAGTGCTAACTGCACCAATCATCACTCGTAACTCAATATTCCAGCTTTTTGTACAATGAAAAGTATATATTTGTGATCAAAGGTGAACAATAGCACAGATGTTTGAAATGCGATGCTAATGCAAAAAGTTACAAATCAAATAAGATAAAAAATGTACTCATATTATCGCTATACAGATACAAAACACAAATGCAGTTGTTTCTTGCTGAGAAAAGCTCTCAACGTGACACAAATACCAGTGGTTATTTGATGCAAGAAATGCTTATATGAAGCAGACTATTTGAAGGCCAAAGACTCATTAATACTATGGGAATTGATAGCATATTATTGAGAAGATCCTAATAGTCAGCTAGATCAAAGGTGGTACTCTCAGGGTCACTTTCAAATAAATAGTGTTCTTTATAAGCAAGATGTGAGAGAAATGCTCATAGGGTGACCAACGATGAGTTAAATAATACAGATATAGAAAACACCACTAAATTTCCAAATTGCCTGCTATGAGCAAAAATCTTTCCTTCGACGAAAATACTTAAAGTTGCAAGAAAGTTCATTTACTCCCAAAGTAAAATAAAAAATTATTGCTGTCTCAGTGAGTTTTCATTCAATTTAATTGGTATATTCATAATAATACAGTAATACCAAGTTTAAAAAATTAGAACAAAATCTTTTTACAAAGTTAGAAAGCTAGTACACTAAATCTACTTAGTTTGCAAACATCTGTTTTATCGTCGAGACAAAATGTCTATAATTTAATCAAAACATCTGACACAGCAATGAATGAATAGATTTGATTCAACAAAATCATGAAAAATAGCCAATTTTTGGCTTTAAAAGTTTGTAACTTTCAAATTAATTTGAATTTTTTTAAAATTCCACTGAGGTGTATTGTATGGAGAAGTGAGGCAAGGTTAATAGAATTAACAGGTTGTCTCGTTCGCTATTCCCCCCATGGTACCATTTCTGGGCGAGCTGTGACGTCACTGCTAGACCTTCCGTTCTGTTGACAAGCGGCGCTTCATTGAAAAACGTTGGAAAACAGCACGGTTTTGTTTCAAAATGCCTTGCTTTAAACATCAACGAGATACATGAAATGTTTCCTAAAATAATGTGCTAATACTGAAATATGACAAATGAACTCAAATTTGAATTCAAAACGAACTAAATTGCTGTAATTAACGGATGAAGAAGTCAAAAACAGCCGTTTGACAAATTATATATTAAGACAAGGATATGATTTTCCGGGTGATTTCGTATAACAAATACATTCATCTTCTTTTTTACACAAAATTTACATATTTCATGTGTAAATTGATCATCTTTATTAATATTTTTACTCACAAATATATTGTATGAATATGGATTTTAATATAGTATTTTTTAACAATTACTTTTACAACACATTAAAGATTTTAAACGAAATATCCCGTTCAAATGCATTAAATAGAGACTGTGCACTTAACTGTCTGTATTTTCTATTAAAGGTTTGGAATAGGATTCAACTGATGAGAAATATGTAAAAATAGAATTAAATAATATTTATTTCTATAAAACTCTCCATATTATCTTTATCAATTTGCAATTAAATTTCTATTTCTTTAAAAATTGGATGATTTAAAATTTCCTGCATATAAATGCTATAGCACTTATTCTATCGAGTAAGCGTACCATTCCGTTCCTAATAGTTCCTATACAAAAAATATTTGAACTTTATAATTTTCTGAAAAATGTCATCGATTTGATTTTAAAATATTTAGATTGTATCATTGCATGCACAGTGCATGTAATTAATATTTTCATTTTATATGCTTAAAGAAAACCCCGTTTCTATATATTTAATGATATACATCTGCTGTTTAATTTTGTTTATTTGAAGTTTTTGTGAATTCATTTAATTTCTTTTATGGTATAGATATTACCGTAGAATTCAGTCAATCAGCACTTTAAAATGCGACAGAAAATCGTGGAAAATAAAAGGGGGGGGGGGGGGTTAGGGAGTATCATCCCGAATTTTATGCTAAAAGAAACAAAGGCTATTTTTATCATTTTATTCGACGACGAATTTTTTTTCTCCGAAATTTGTCCAATATTTATGGGGAAGGAACTTCAAACTAAAAAGATTCCATTCACCGTTTGCTTTAAAATAAATAGGGGTAAATGTATCATTTTAATGCGACTATAAATTTTTTTTTTTTTTTTTTACAAAATTAAACATAATATTACACTTGTTTCTTTTAACTTATGAATATTCCTTTTTTGAACAAAAACCATTTTTATTGAATCGAAACTACTCCGTCTTACTCATGATGAAGTCCTTCAATTTGACGAATCAAGATATAAATGCCTTAGCAAAAACTTTATTAACAAATTTACTAACAAAAAAAATCTTAACAAACTACATTTGACATGACTAATAATTATTATTGCAATGATTTGATAAAATATGTGTTTTCAAATTTAAATCAATTACTGTTTTTTCTTCAGATGATTTTGAAAGTTTCCTGACCTTCTCTCAAATCCAGACGATATATTTTTTCTAAAACATGTAAAATTTTTAAACTAGACAAAAGCTATGCATTCATTGCCTGGAAATAATATTTATTCTAATTTATACTGCGTTATTCATGCCTGTAAACTTCTGAATACAGTCAATATTTAAATGATGACTGATTTGCCTCATTTAGATTAGAAATATATATTTACATCCTTCTCAAACCGATTCACATAACACACCTAACGGCTTTTCTCTGATCATTCACTATTTTTTTATACATAACTTTTGCTCATTCAATTATCTTTCAACATAGCATTCAGTAATCTTTGTATAAACTTCACTTATGTTAAAATTTTAATAGCTTCCACTCTCATAAAAAAAATTGCTATTTCTTTTCATATGTACGGAATTTATTTTCATAAACTTCACATTACTATGCGTGTACTGTTTTATTTTATTCTATATTGCTTGCACACCATTACTATTAGATAAATATTTAAATAGTTTCCGATCAACGTTTCTCAATAGTTCTTCGTGCCTCTGTCAGAGAATGGGTCTAGCAGTGACGTCACTCGTCCTTCCTTCCCGGGACAACCTTATATATAAGATATTCTACGGACCTTGGATGTGAAGTACCTCTGTAGCAAGTTTTGCCACTGCCCTATACTTCGATTTTTCTCTACAAATGATGTACACAGACAAACATATTCTTTTATTTTTGAAGTGATCACAGTTTACATTTCACAGCCATACCCTTTAGGTTTCAATGTCTGTCACAAACTGAAATAGGCATTAATACACCAACAACTGGTATACTCTATTTTTAATAGGTGGAAGAAACTTGCAAAAATATGGGGACATTAAAATGATTATAAATATAAATGCAGATTTATTATTTTAATGCATATTTACTATTTGTGAGTTCGACATATGCTTTTACTAGTCAAGGATAACTGTAACAACTTGCATCTTTGCTTTTCCACAAAAACTCCGGTTTATAAATTCTCTCATCAAACTGTGTCGGGAAAACCATTAATTGTTTTGGCAGTTTTATGGTAGATCATGGTATTTACTGTGACTACTGCGACATATTTTGAGGCTCTGACTGGTAGGTACTCTTGCCCTTCAATATATAGATATTAAATATAATTTTCAAAGAACATATCAATGTAAAGCATCGAAGTTTTGTATCAACTGCTTGAATTAATATTTCATAAAAGCTCTGAAAAATATCTACTAAAAATACTATTTTTTCAGATGAAGCCAATTAAGTATACTTTTAACAGAGGACATTAAAATTTAGATTTATCGGATTAAAATTATGAAAATAGTCAAAATACTTTAAAATACATCCAAATTGAATCTTTTTGCTTATTTTTAAATTTCTAAAATAATGAAATTATTGAATTAATTATTGAAGCTGTTTATTTATACTGTAAAGTTATTTCAAGTGAGTTCAGCAAATTTTATAGTTGAGACCTTCATTTCTCAGGTTTTTTTTTGTCTGAAAAATCTTCTATGAAAAAATCGTCATCTGTAAAAGTAGTATTTTTAATATTGTCTGTATTGCACATGGCACGAAAAGCTCTGAATTAATTATTGAAGCTGTTTATTTATACTGTAAAGTTATTTCAAGTGAGTTCAGCAAATTTTATAGTTGATACCTTCATTTCTCAGTTTTTTTTTGTCTGAAAAATCTTCTATGAAAAAATCGTCATCTGAAAAAGTAGTATTTTTAATATTGTCTGTATTGCACATGGCACGAAAAGCCAAGCTATCGAGAACAGTGAAATTTAGTACGGGGAACCTCAGCTCATGATGATCCACCAAATTTTTGTAAAATTATGAATGTTTAAAGCCAAAACTTCACTGTTTTCAAATCAATTTATTCTGGCAAGCCATTTTCTCCAGAATCAGAGACAGCCATAAAAGCAAAGTAGTAACTTCCTCAGACAGCTGGCGTCGCAGAAGCTGGGTTTTAAAATTCAAAATTCAAATTTTTTTAATTTTGGAGATATTATTTTGACATTTTAGGTGTATGATTATTTGATCATTGTAAGTATTGCTTTTGAAAATCTCTTCAAATGCAAGAAAATCTTTTTAGACAACATATAATTCTGTAATTTTACTTTTTGCCATATATCCTAGAAATGAAGTAGAGGAAAGACATGAATTGGACTAAATTTAGAGATTTTCTATTTTTGTGAAAGATGCAATTTAGATGCAAGTATAAATATAATTCTTTTATCATTATAAGTATTTTGTGAAGAAAATCTCTTTGAATTACATAACAATTAACCTAGTTCCGATTATTACCCCCCCCCCCCCCCTGTTTTTCAGTATCCTAAAGGTGTTGAAGTACAACTGGCAAAGGCATATTTGGTGGCTTATTTAAGATGTATTATGTACACACATTGAGCATACTTGGATTGTATACACAGATTATTTGATCATTAAAAGTATTGCTTTAAAAAATCTCTTCAAATGCAAGAAAATCTTTCTAGATAGCATTTAATACTGTAATTTTACTTTTTGCCATATATTCAAGTAGAAACAAAGTAGAGGAAAGATATAAATTGGACTAAATTTAGAGGTTTTCTGTTTTTGTGAAAGATGCAATTTAGATTTAGTATAAATATAATTATTTTATTATAAGATTTTTGTGAAGAAAATCTCATGAATTAGATAACAATTAACTTAATTCCGATTATTACCCCTTCCCTGTTTTTTAATTGATCCTAATGGTATTGAAGCACAACTGACATATTTTAGGTGTATTATGCATACACATTGACCAAACTTGGATTGTATACACTGGCTGCATGTACCTGCTCAGCAGGTAGTTATGCAGAATACATTATTAACAGCTATTGCAAGTTTAGAGTTTTAAACATTAAAGAAATATAAAACCTTTCTCCGGTATTCAGCTTCTCTGGAAGTATCATGCCAAATTTTATAGCTGTGGGTCACTTAGGTGTTTTGCTAGAGCGTGCTTATGCACAGAGCTTGTCCTTTAAAACTATAGATACATATATTTATTTATTTATTTGCAAATATTCTTATATAACATATTTTTATTTCTAGGATAATCATATTCCATATAGAGATAGCAAACTGACACATTTGTTGGCTAATTCTCTTGGTGGCAACAGCAAAACTTTGATGTTTGTCAATATAAGTCCAGACAACAAAAATTTAAGCGAAACTATCAATTCATTAAGATTTGCTACAAAAGTAAGTTGTGCAATTTCTTCACTTTTATGTTTCTTTCTTAACACTAGCTTTATCTGTGCAGAACATCTGTACTCTAGACACATATGTGAAATTTTTAATGATAGGTTGCTGAAAATAGCAATTTAATTGACTTTAATTAAGTTTTGCATTTTGTTGTGATGCTTTTGACATCCTTAATTTATTTATGATTGATTAATTATTATTTATTCATTTTTCCTTTAAGATGTTATATTTAATATTTATTTAGATTAAACTAAAGTTATTATTATTTTTAAATTGCTTGATCGTATAGTGTATTATATTTTATTTTTACTTTCAAAATTATTTCCAATATACTGATTAAATAATAAAATTTCTTTATTCTATTTCTAAATGTTTGGCTTGTGCTCTTTACTCCGATGTTTACCTTTTAATATACATACCAACTCAAAACAACTTATTAAATTCCAGAATTACATTTACCTTTAAGTACCTAAATTAATATTAGCACAGTCAAAACAAAAGAATCCCAATAAAATTTCTGCTAAACTAAACTTTTTTTATTAAACAAACTTTTAAAACTTAAGAACTTCAGAAACAGTTAACTTATTTTTACACAAACATTTAAACTTAAAAACTCCCAAATCATTAGAACTCAAATTAATTTTTAAAGTAAAACAATCATTCCAAAACGGTTAACTAAGATTTTAAAATAATTAAATCCCAGGTTCAGATTCCACTCTTGTCTGAAGACCAGAGCCTGGTCTGCCTGGAAAGCTGTCCACCAAAAGAAAAAAAAACAAATAGTAATTATAAAATTACAAGTGTACATGTTCGAAATAATAAATTCTAAGTTTGGAAATAAAGGTATAAGTGTTTAAAAAAAATGCATAATAATTGCTAAGATTAAAATACTATTCAAATTCTCAGCCAAAACTTTATATTAAAATTATCATTTGGACTGCGATGTTTTTCATGTTCGACTATAGCTGGCAGTACCACACATTAGGAGCAATTAGGATCCAATCACACAAGGAACCGGGAAAATTGGTTAATCCTTTCAAGCCACTGACAAACACTTCAAGTTAAAAACGATGATAATTATTAGTGTCACCAATTAGTAATAGAGACAGCACAGAAGCTTATTTGCTCCAAGGAGGTTAAATTCTTGGGAATTTATTTTGACAAGGAACTTAATTGGAAGAGGCACTTGGACTACTGCACAACTAAAGCCAGAAGAATCTTCTGGTCTTGTAGGAATGCTATTGGGAAAACCTGGGGCCTTAATCCCAGAGCTATCCATCGGATTTACTCGATGATAGTCTGTCCTATCATTTCATATGGGTCCATTGTTTGGTGGTCCAGAATTAGAAGTGAAACTGCTAAACTTGATTTAGTTAAGCTTCAAAGGATGGTGTGCATTGCAATCTCCGGATGCATGAAAACCACTCCTACTGCAACTCTTGAACTTCTACTCGGCTTGCATCCGCTCTATATGCGCATTGAAGCAGAAGCACTTATCTGCATGAACAGACTCAAATATCTGAAATACTGGAAAGATTACTCAAGGCATCTATCTTGGGGTAAACTTGTAATGTTGCTAGGCATCCTTATTTCTGTATGCCACCTGATGGCATACATGTCAAATTTACTTTTGATAAGCCTTATGAAATTCTTGTCCCCTCGCGGGATGATTGGAAGAGGACTCCAACCTACAATAAACACAATTGTTTTGTATGGTACACAGACGGCTCGAAGATTGGCACTAGTACTGGTGCTGGTGTCTGTTGCCCTGATGATGGCACTGAACTATCTTATCCGCTTGGTAATTTTGCTACTGTCTTTCAGGCTGAAGTATTTGCCATTCTTATGTGTTGTAGAATTTGCTATGACAGAAAGTATGAGAATAGCCAGATTTTCATTTGTTCTGACAGCCAGGCTGCTCTTATGGCTCTAGGGAAGTTCACTGTGACGTCTTCCCTTGTCTGGGAATGCTATAATGCTCTCTGTACAATTGCTAGTAATAATAGTGTCATTCTGTACTGGGTGCCTGGTCATTCGGGCATTCCTGGCAACGAATTGGCTGACGAACTTGCTAGGAAAGGCTCTAGTACTCCTTTTGTGGGTCCTGAGCCGGCCTTGGGTATTAACAATGACCTTGTCAGAAGAATTGTCTATGACATCTTCAGAAAGCTTCAGTGTGAGAACTGGCGTGACACTAAGGGTCAAAGGCAAGCGAAAATCCTCAACTGTAATTGCCCTAGTACACGTCAAAAGGAACTTTTCAGGCTCAGTAGAACTGGCATCAGGAGAGCTGTTGGACTCCTTACTGGACACTGCACTCTCAAGAGACATCTTAATATTATGGGTGTCTCCAAGGATTCGCTTTGCAGAGGCTGCAATTACAGTGAAGAAACTGCAGCTCACATTCTATGTGATTGTGAGGCCTACTCTGCTCACAGATTCGAACACATTGGTCGTCATGTGATTGAACCTTGGGAGCTGAACGACATTCCTGTCAAGTGCCTGCTTATTTTCGCATCGGCTACTGGTCTCTTTTCTTAGGGATCTTCATTTTCTTTTTGGGGTAGTACAATAGACCTCTGGCCGATGTGCTAGGCTCTTCTGGAGCCACCCACCTTCATATCATTCATTCAATAGAGACAGCAATCAGATGAAAAAAGGAACTGTGCCCATATTTCTTTGATACCACCGCTCTCTCCTCGGAGACGCGGGCCAGATGGTGCAGGAGCAGAAAAAGATATTTCCGCAGCCTGTGGAGTTTGTTGGTAAGACAGCTTGTTCTTCACAAAAGCACAAAAATTTTAAACAAAAGGATAATTGGTCTTGTGGCTGCTTCCAACAACCAATATCAGAGCAAAACCAGTAGCACTTCACAGTAATTGTTGACGCAAAGTTCAACACAAAAGATGCGGCGGGATGGTAGAGACAATAGATTGATGATACTGGAATTGCAGAGCAAGATTAGAAACACTTCACATTAATTGTTGGCACAATGTTAAAATATTAAAAATGTTAAAATTTCAAATGTTTAAAGCATAAAAATAAAAATCTTTTCACTGGTGACCGCAGGTCACGGGCCCTTGCATGAGTTCCGGACCACGGCACCCCAAAAAATCTTCTGTCCACTTCAAGTCACTGTTCGGAATGGAATGTCACGCCAACAAGATTTTTGTTCAAACGTATTTACAAAACGTACATGGTTTTGTAAGTACTTTTAAATTTTTCAAATATATTTCTTTTTCATGTCATCAATCTGTGAGAGTCAGGAAAGACCTAGCTCCATGTGTAGTTTTTTCAATTTGCACATTTTCATCATTTACACTATTCATGCATATGGGCCATTTTCTCTAAATGGGCATTTTCATCTTTCTTGTTACAATATTTTTTATTACTATTTTTCAATCTGTTTTCTGCATTATATTTTAACATGGATGGTTTAAACTGAAAGGCAAACAGCAGCAGCGATCATTTTGGGGAAATTAAATAGAAAATGCAAATTTTTATTTTCAAGACATGTAAATGGCAGCATGACAGGGGAATGACACTTAATATAGGCAACTGCTTTGTTAGTATATATATATATATATCATAGAAAATTAAAAAATTGTTTTGCTTTAATTGCAATCTTATATTTAGAACTAACTTCTTATTTCTTCTAAAAAGAAAACTTAGTTTAAATGTAATTCATCTGGTCTGGTGTTTATTTCACCATAAATGTTTCAGTGGAGGTCAAGGGTTTTTGTCAGTTTGCGGTTGGGTATCAAATCGTTGACTCTTTGTAATCTCTAAAACGACTGAAGTGATTTAAACCAAGTTTAGGTGGGTATCAGGGTTCCCACTAAGTCAGGAAAAGAGGGGGAGAATTTCTCTCCTTCCAAAAAATTTTGAGAGAGATTTTCTGTTATAAGGAGAGACACTTAAAATTTCATTTTTTTTTTTAACATGCTAATTTAGAAAGTAAGAAAACAGAAAGCATTAACTATAACTCATATTCTTCGACATTTAAATTTTTTAATTCTTAAAACTAACATTCTTTTAACATTCTTACTAACATTCTTTTTAAAAATTAATTAGGAGTCGTTTAAGTATTAAGTAAGCACATTTTCGGTAATTTCATAGCTCCCCCCCCCCCCCCCCCATTTGTTAGCAAAAATACTCAAATTCCTGACTTCCCCCATGCTTACGTTATGATTTTATTTGCTGACATAAAAACGTCTACATGGGTTATTTTATGTAAAATGACTCACATGCGAATTTACGATTTTTTTGTCTGTAAACTGCAAAAGTCGAGGGCCGGCTGTATTTACTTTATATTTTGATTTTTAAAATCATTTTATGATCAATTTTCATGCAGCAATAGCAATTAAAAACTTTAACGATTTTTGATCGCCGAAAACTATTTCACTAGGCAAATAGAATTAGGTAATAAATTTGACTTCATGTTTGAAAATGGATTTTTTTTTTTTTTTCAAAACTTGCAGAACATAAGGATTGCATCGTCCTTTTGTTGAATCTCAAGCCAGTCATGTGATTTTAGCCATTTTGTTTGACTCGACTTTTTTCTTTTTGTTTTCAAAATAGCCCTTTATTTCATAAATAATACATTTGTAAAATAATTTTTCTGTATGAAACGCGAAACAATTACAAACACTGTAGTCGATGCAAACAGATTGGAAAAGTGGGAAATATTTTTCAAATTAAACGAGGTATGCCGAGGATAGCGTACAAATGCAGATTTTCGTGATGATGCTGCAAAATAAAATTCAGTCGATGCAAATATATTGTGAAAATGGCAAAAAGAATTGGTCATCTCTCCTCAGAAAATGTGGGAATCGCCATATGCGAACGCCGTTTTCGCAATCGCGGAGAAACAGATTTTCAGATCATGTAAGAAAGGAATATCTCTGATAAAAAATTCGTTGCTTTGTTCAAATTTTGTAACATTTTTTGGGCATATATGGCCAATTTCACGACATTTTCGGGATTTTTGTAACCTGTAGACATACTGTGTACGGGGGAAAGAATTTTCGTCCGCGGAAAGAAGAAAATTTCTCGAGCTAAGCACAAAAAATGCGGGAAGTACGTGGAAAGAGCATAATTCAAATCCGTGAAAGAATCCTATAAAAAAAAAAGCAAAATTTTATTTGATCGAATTTGCCACTCGCGCAAGCTGAGGGGACACTTATAGTTTTCTATAAAATATCTCTCTAATTAGAAACACGTAGTACTTTAGTGTACCCAAATCGCGATTGACTGCGATTCAGACGTAGCTACGAAATCGCGGTCCGCGACCGCTCGGCAATCGGCCCGTGATTCGCAACAACGAGGCAACTGATCGCGATTTGCGGTCGCGAAGCAATCGGCCCGATTTCTCGGTATCCAATTTGAAGAAAAAAATAATTTTAGGCCGGAACTGGAGAGAGAGAAATTCTCGCGCAGTCTAAATTTTTACGCGAGATTTTTCATGGATTGCGCGAGAATCTCGCGGGTTCACGCTGAAATGGGAACCCTGGTGGGTATACTGCGTATATTGTCTAGATAGAGACACCGGAGAGAAAATTTGTAAAATGTTTTTATTTTAGTTATGAAACTAAATTTTGTCAAAATTAAAGACCCTTCATAATATTGAAAACCACTGAAGCGATTTGAACCCAATTTGGGTGGTATACTGCATATATTGTGTAGATGTGAATGCAAAAAATAATTTTTTATAAATGCCTATAGTTTAGTTCAGAGGTTGAATGACCACTTGTTTCATGAGAAAAGTCTGAGAACTACCTTGATTCTCTAGTTTTGTTCTAAACAGGTATTTTAGTAAAGTGATAATCATATAATCATAATATTATGGTGTTCACTTAATTTAAAATCGCAAGTTAACATTTGTTATTTGAGTTCATTAATTAACTTATATTTTTCTGTTAATATAAGTCTGTTAATTTAACTGTTAATATAAGTTTGTTAATATAAGTCTGTTAAGTTCTGTTAATTTAACTTGTCTTAGGAAGATCCTTTCTCTCTGCTTGTCAAACTTGGTCACAAATTTAGTGATATATCGGTAACTTTTAAATTTAGTAATATATGTTGACTTTTGAAAATTTTTATCTAATAGATATTTTGGAAAAGATATCTATTTGGCAAAAATTTTCTATCTATACAAAAATGCAATATCTTGGAAAATTATGTTTTATTTTCTTGATATAATCCTGGTAATAGCTTTGTGGTTCATATTCTTGGTTCAAAATATAGTGAGTTTCTCTGTTTGATACATTTTGTTGTGGAGGGGGGGGGGGGGTCTAGATGGTAATAAATTGTGTTAGAGGATAGTATGGTAATTTTTTTATAGCAGATCCTATAATAATAAATAATATTGATCAAAAGAGGTGCATGGTTCGCATGTGTCATGCCTGCCATTTGGAGATATTAGAAGCTGGGTGGATGAGAGCAAATCATTTACATAATTTTATGCACACCATCATATTACAGATTTAACTTCAGGCTTGTGTGGCTTAGCTTAAAGTGTATATTTGGTAATGTGGTCCTTAAAAGTCCTTAACCTTTGTGTCTTCAAATGAGCATGAGCTCCAGCAGTTCAAAAATATTTTTTGTGTTTATGATTAAAATTTTTAAATATCTAAACACTAGTGAGTTTTAATATATTTTTGTAAACAATATTTTGTGTAGGATCTTTAAACATTTTCACTTTTTTTTTTACAGGTGAACCAGTGTAATATAGGTACAGCACAGAAGAGAATTAAATGAATCCCTTCCAGATGATCTTGTAATTTATATATTTTGCCTGTTGCTGCTAATTAATATATGATGCTTGCATTTCTCGTTATTATTTTGTCATGTGAAATATTTATCATGTTATTGCGTGCCTTTGATATTTCACTCATTCATTGTACATATCAACTAATTTTATATATTTATATGGTAAATGTATGCCTAATTCAGGTGAATGATAAGTCATTGAGATCTGCAACATATGCTGAAGTCTTAATCATAATAAAAAAATTAGTAATTGTGTTTTTCTATATTTTTTTTCAACTGTTTTGCTAAAGAGTGTTTTTTTCAATTGAGGTCATTGCCTCAATTGGGTTTCAATAAATTTGTGTTTGAATTTTTACTTTTCCTGTAATACATAGAAGTATAGGTATAATATTGTTACAGACACAAATTTTTAAAATCAAGTTTTTGACAAATTTAAAACATTTTGGATTTGTAGAATGATAATTAACCAATGCCACTGTGAAATTTATTAAAGGTTTGTCTAAGCCTGGCTTGGAGCCAGAATCATGTATTTTTGGCATTTTGAGCAGGCCAAATTTGGACAGTCTTTTATTTACAAATTTTGAGCAGGTTGGATTTAGGCAGGCTGAACTTGAACAGGTTTTAATTTACTAATTTTAAGTGGGTTTCATTTCACAAATTTTAAGCATGTTTGTCATATGGGGGGGGGGGTGATTTACATATTTTAAGGTGACAAACAGGCCAGGCTTTGATAGGCTTCAATTTACAAATTTTAAGTAGTCTGGGTTTATACAGACTTCGATTTATAAATTTTAAGTTAACCAGGATTTTGTTGCAAGTGTTAAAAATCAATTATACTTTTATTTCTTCACATATTTACTAGGTGTAAAATATTTTTTACCATATATCATTTAACTATGTATTAGCTAAAGTAACCTTTTTCCTAGGCAACTACTCCCAATACTGAAATGAAAAATATTTTTTTTTGTTCATTATTCTACATGTGCTGTTTGTCAAAAATTGGGGTTGGATGATATATATTAACTGATAATTATGATGTATATCGTAATATTTATCCAATATATATTTAACTATATATATATATATATATATAATTAACATTTAGATTTTAATATTTCTTCAGCTTGATGGCATATTCCAACTTATGTTGAAGTTCAATAGAAAGAGTAAATAGAGACCTATTCTTCAATAAAAGAAAGCTGAAATCATAGTAATATACCCTCTGAACTTTGTTTGCTTTTTTTTTTTATTCTTAATTTTTGTTAAACTCTTTTGAATTTTGTTGAAATTTTAATATCAGTTCATTTTTCTTGAAATCTTAACACTAATTTATAACAAAGGAAGTTGTCTGTCTATTTGTGTTACTTATGGTGAAAAATCTAAGCACCAGACAGTGACGGGATTTGGTATAGAGGTACTTCAAGACCCGGGACAAGCACTTTGGAAAAAAAGAAAAATAATAATTCAGAGTATGGAAGTTAATTTAATAGTCAAAATTTGGCCTTATTCTAAATCCCAATAGAGTGCCCAATTTTGACTAGTACCGCCATTTATTACATATTGCTAAAATTAAAAGTTATGACTAATTTGTAACAGGGTGCATACAGGCGCTTGAAAATTGGGAAAGTACTTGAATTTTAGATTAACATTTTCAAGGCCTTGAAAGTACTTGAAAATTCCCATTCCATTGGTTAAGTGCTTGAAAAAGGCAGGGTTGAAAGTGTTCTGCAGATCCAGAGCTTTGTGTTTTTTCTGAGAAATTCTGATTTCTTTGGAAATTTCCCTAGCAGTTATGCTGTCACTGAAATTTTTCTAAACAACATTATTTCTTCCCAAAAATTTCGACAATAGCTTCAACATTAAACTTAGTTTGTAATGATTTTATCTCCCAGAAATACATACAACTCCATAATCAACTTCATTCATATGGAAGAAATTATATCTTTTAAAAATAATTGCATGGTACTTGAAAGTCCTTGAAATTTTTTTTAAGGAAAGTATACTCAACCTGTCTATAAAAAAGTGTGAAAAATCATATGGCGTTAAAGTAAAATATTTCGTAGCAGTCAACACAGGAAATGTTGCAAATATACATGGATAGTTGGAGGAAACAGATTAGGTGGTTATTATGTAGTATGGCTGTTCCTGTTATCTGCTTAATTTATTAGATGCAGACATTCAAATTCAAGGGGTAGAAAACAACATTGTGAAAGTAATTAAATACTAGTGTAAAACATAGTATTAGGTCCAGTTTACTATCTTGCAAACATGTGCGATCATAGATTCCGTGGAATCAATGAACTTGAAAAAAAAAAAATCCGTTTTTCATTACTTAACTTCAGTCAACCCCAATTTTGTTCCCATTGTTATCTCTTGCAATTTCTGTCCCCCCCCCCCCCCCCCAATTCCATCTTATCTGTTTGAAAAGCAATTCCGTACTGGGTGGAAATCAGTTAATTTTCAAGATTCAGGTGAGAGTGATTGGAAAATAATGAAGAACTGGTTACAGTTGTGTGAATAAATGTGTACAGCAATTGCAACAACGGCTGGTCTAGATTGTATTTTATTTAAGTTTCAGTCTTAATCAGTTGAAATTACTAAAATCGATTGGGAAATGGGAAAACTGGTAAACTTGCATTCATGTTTATGAATCAAAACAAGACAGATCAATCATGTATAAAGCATTGATTATGTAACACTTTCCAACTGCAATTTTATTTAAATATCTCTAAAATATGATACATTCAGTGATGATATTTTTTAAATTATCACAGAACTACAATAATTTATTTTGCTTGAAAACTTAAAAATTCATAGAAAAAAAATGAACATTATTCAAATTATGTCATTGAAATATAAATTGTCTGGCTCTCAATGTAAAAGCAGTGAATATTTCATTCATACACTTTTATTTCAGACTTCAGAGTTAAATAATTTTGCGTGAAAAAAATTCAGCAATTTTTATACAATTCATCTTACAGCTTGATTTGTTTACATTCAGCATATGTTAACATTAGACTTCGTTGTAAAAATAATCAAAGTTTGATGAGCATTTAAACTAAAAAATATTGTAATTGCATTGGCGCAGAATATAGATGCAAAGAAAATACTCAAAAATAAAACGGTTTTAGGAGGGATGCAACACTAAATATAAATTTAAAAGAACTTTAAAAATCATGATTTTGACTCTGGGAAAAAAGATGGATGTCATATTTTATTTGAAGTGGGTCATGTGATCTCTTCATATTATATGGGTGTCATTATTTAATTTCTATTTAAAAACTGCTAAACATAATTTATTGAAATTTTTTTATATATTTTATGGGATAATTTGAATATTTCTTAAATTTTTCGAAGCAATTTGTGAATTTTAACTTCACTTAAAAAATGTTTGAAAAATTAGATCCCATAGGTATATATATAGTATCTGATTCTGGTATGACCATTTGTTGTTTTGTATTTTAAATCTGAGTTTCTCTCTCTCTCTCTCTCTCTCTCTCTCTGTTCAAAATAAAGTGGAATCAAGGATTTTTAAACTTATGTAAGTCTACTAAAGATAACAATGTTTGACAAAGCTTTTCTGTTGTCATAGATATAGAAAATTTGTGACCTCGAAGATTCAATGCATTAAATGTTGACAATATGTATCAACAAATGCAATATTTATCACAGTTCAAAATTTGGAACAGCATATTTACTGCAATATAAATGTTGCTATACAGATTCAACTGAAAGCATTAAATTTTTATTCCCATCTACTGTTGTTGCTGCAAACAGTGAAGTGTACAAAGCAAAAAGTGAATTAACCCAACCACATGTAAATATTTGCTATATGGAAGATTTGCATTCTGACATTGTTTTCCGTGACCTAATTTCCAATCATTTAAAACGGTATTACTCATTGATTCGGCCAATCGAACATTACAGAGTATGCAACCCCTAAAATAAAAAGCATTGCAATAGAATAATTTTCTTCCTATTTTCCATTATACGACCAAGGTCTGATCCAGTCAAAGTGGGGCCGCCATATGCATACCAAACACATAACAAATTTGGGCGCTCAGGATCACACCACCAAATTTTGTACATGTAGAAAACTCCCAAACATTTTATTTCAAAGTTATATATGACTTTAAAGGATATTAAAATTGCCACATACTTTATAATTTAAAATAAAAACTAATATTACCGGATGTAAACTAATTAAAATTTTTGTTATCACATACAAAATTTAGGGGACCACGGCCCCGGAGGCCTGTGCGTTAACCAGGCCCTGTATACGACCCATACTCTAACCAAATTTCAGGTTTACATCTCTCTTCTAAGTGCTTTTTTCAAACAATCCATATTTCGAATGTTTTGGTGTGGAGCATCCTGTCCTCTTTAAATTTTAAAAGAAATCATTTTGTGCAATGCATCTTATCGAATTGCTGACCCATGCATCAGATTCTATGTCTGTATCTATCTGTAAAGAAAGAGCTTTTCATTTATTCTATGAATGAACATTTTGTTGTGCGGCACCTCTAAAAAGTAATAAGTATTGGAAAAGAGAAATTATAGGCTTTCTTACTTTCGAACAATCTACCATTGCATCAGGGGTCCCATTTCAACGCGAACCCACCAGATTCTCGCGAAATCCATAAAAAATATCGCAAATGAAATGAAATGAGAGACTGGTGGCTCAGAAGAGCCCAGCACATCGACCAGAGGTCTATTGTACTACCCCAGACAGAACAGATCCCTACGAAAAGAGACCAGTAGCCGATGCAAAGATGAACAGGCACTTGACAGGAATGTCATTCAGCTCCCAGGATTCAATCACATGTCGACCAATGTGTTCAAATCTGTGAGCAGAGTAAACCTCACATTCACAAAATGTGAGCGGCAGTTTCTTCGCTGTATTTGCAGTCCCTGCAAAGCGAATCTTTGGTGACGCCCATAATGTTAAGGTGTCCTTGAGGGTGCAGTGCCCAGTAAGGAGCCCAACAGCCCTCCTGAAATCTCGCGTAAAAATATAGGCTGCGCCAGAATTTCTCTCTCTCCAGTTCCGGCCTAAAATTATTTTTTCCTTCAAATTGGATACCGTGAAATCTGATGCCCGATGACCACAAAGCGTAATTTCTTGTACTGCCTACGGAATTCTAAAAATAGCCACAGGGAGAGTTGATTGACATCTCGCTCGCACTTCCTTGTCGCGTGGGAGAAGCTAGTGTGTGTATGTGTGTGTGTGTGTGTGGGGGGTTGTGATAGCAAATAAACAGTAACCCTAAATACTTATATAGCAGAAGACCACTGGTATTACTGGTTGGTGACTACAATGGATAAATTTTTAATTAAGAAATATAATATTTATCAACAAATATGCTGATTTATATCCCAATACTGCATTAATTTATGAATCTTATCTAGTCATACCTATTAGCTCTGCTTCTGCAGAAAGGAGTTTCAGTACTCAAAACAGAATAAAAAGCAAATTTCAAAATAGGCTTAATTCAGAAACTCTCAGTAACCTCATACGCATTTCTGATGAATGTGTTGATTTAGAATCTTTCAATTATAATGAGGCTGTGAGAATTTTTAATGAAACGAAACTTCGTCGGTACCAATAAGTCATTACATTTGGTTCTTGTACTTATTTTCTTTTTGTACTACAATTCAGATTTTCCCATTTGTGTGTGATGTTATTTTTTATTACAGATTAGCTCTTTTTAAGAAATAAAAAATTTAAATGTCAAAGTTAATGCTTTCTTTTTTATTACTTTCTAGATTAGCGTGATAAAAAAAAAAAAATGAAATTTTAACTTTCTTTCCTTATGACAAAAAATCTCCCAAAATTTTCTGGGAGAGAAATTCTCCCCCTCTTTTCCTAACTTAGTGGGAACCCTGCATTGCATGAAATTTAATGTCTCCATCTCATCGCATATGTTTTTCTATCATTTCACCTTTTGAACATTTTGGTGTGGACCCCCGCCCCCCCCCCCCCATTGAACATTTTTGTAATATTCGATTTTCCTTTGATTGTGCCATTAACTGGTGTATCAAATTTCAAATCAATATCTTATTTAAAAGAAAATGTTTTTCCCTCAAATTGAGCATTTTGGGAGGAAGGCACCCCTAAAGTAACAATTAAAATAGTTATACACTTTCTTCCTTTAGATCAATCTACTTTTACATCAAATTTAAAGCCTTTATCTAATTTAAAAGTATTTTTTCCATCATTTCTCCTTTAGAACATTTTAGTGTGGAGCACCCCCCCCCCCGCCCCCCCGCCCCCAAATTGGTATTTTTTTTTCATGCATACCTCGGGGGGGGGGGCACATTTTATGTTAACCTAGTTTCTATTTATGTGACAGCATCTAAGTATATTTATACAGGGCAAATAAAAAACTCCCCCCTCCGGCCAAAACGTGCATATACCTCAAGTGCATATTTTTGAATAAAACTTAGGTTTTTATTAAATGATTGGTCCATATACCAAATTCCAAGGCTCTGTCACATTTTAAAGGAGGCGTTTCTCATTTATTCGTCAAATCGAACATTTTGGTTTGCAGCACCCTCCTAAAGTAACAAAATTTGGCAAACTAAATCTACACAGTTTCTTCCTTTCGAACAATCTACACATACAACAAATTTAAAGTTTCTATCTCATCTTGAAGTATGTATTTCTGCCATTCCACCTTTCGAACTTTTTGGTGTTGAGCATCTTCCTCCTTTCTAAGAACATTCACGTAACATTTGATTTTTCTTGGAAGTTTTATCGAACGATTAACCCATATACCAAATTGCAACTCTATCATGTAAACAAAGGGGTTTTTCCCTTATCCAAAAATTTTAACATTTTGGTGTGCGGCACCCCCTAAAGTAATAAATAATGGAGAACTAAAATTCTATACTTTCTTTCAAACTGTCTAGCCTTACTCCAAATGTAAGGTCTCTATCTCATATAGTGAAGTATGTTTTTCTATCATTTCACAATTCGAACACTTTGGTGTGCAAGGCACCCCTTCTAATGAACGTTTTTAAAAAATTCGATTTTTCTCGGAGGGGGGGGGGGGGGGGGGGGGGTATTGAACCTTATACCAAATTGCAAGTCTCTACCTCACTTAAAAGAAGTCGTTTCTCATGTATTCTGAAAATCGAACATTTTGGTGTGGATGCACCCCTAAATTAGAAAATATGGGAAAACTGAAATTATGCACTTTTTTTCCTTTCGATCTATTTACCTTTACACCAAATTTAAAGTCTCTATCTCATAGCTAAGCATGTTTTTCTACTATTTCACATGTTGAACGTTTTGGTGTGAACATGTGTGGGAATGTGTGACATTCCCTTCTAATGAGCATTTTAGAATAATTCAATTTTTCCAGAGGGTTTTATCGAATGATTGACCTGTGTACCAAATTGCAAGACTCTATCTATACCTGAAGTGCTTTGGCATGACAGACAGACTGATGGGACACTTGGCAATTAGCAGTGGCATAGCGTGAGGGTACGTTGAGTGTTCCTACTTGAAATGAGTCTGTCCTGATTTTTCTTACACATGAAATTGGGTATTTATTTTTAATCATGTTTTCAGGAAATATTAAATATTTATTAATTAAAATGTTTTGTTTTGAAATGAAAATAGATGTCTCATTTTATTTCCTAAAGAAAAATGTTGTAACAATGTAAAACGAGAAAGTGAAGGTCAGCGAACAGCTTATTGAAAGGATCCAGCATCTCTTGGTGAAACGCCAGGAGTGAAAAAGCTTCCAATTTATTATACTGTGCACGTCTGAGAAACTGAGATTTCCGAGAGAGGGAAGCTAGCATAAGCCGCACCCCACTAGCTTTCATTCATTACATAGATTTGATGTTACGTTTGGGTATCGCTTATTTATTTGCTTTTCGCTGCTGCTTTCTTCTGATGTGTCTTGTCGGATAAGAATATTTAGTATTTTCAAAAGCTGAAATGTTTAATAAAAATTAATAATGATGGATGAGGATTTGATTGATTATTTAAGACACTTAAAGTGCATTAGGTATTGAAAAGAGTCGACAGGTTTCCACTGATCCTGTGTTTCTTGAAAGGTGCATTGACGTTTTCGCTGAAAAGAAATCCTGAAGAATAGACCTGTTATACAAAGTTATTTAAGTGATGTAGAAAAGGATTTAATATCCATCTAAAATAACATTACTGTGTAACTTTAGTGGTTTGATGTAATATTTTAATTTTAAATCTATTTTTTCACATAAGATTTTCTCCGGCCACACAAATAGCTACTGCAAGCCTTCGGGTCAGTTGCGTGGTCTGGGTTTTTCACATAAGCTTCTCTGGCCACTCATCCTGTTGCGCGTAACCTAGGGTGAGTTAGATGGCCTGGGTCTTCAACATAAGCCTTTCATTCTCAAATGATAGTCTATTTTGATATTGTACATTCATTAATTTTTTTTTAGTCTTTTCCCTTTTCCTTAGTACAGGAATATTATAAAGAAATTCCTTTTCGATTTTGACCAGATCTAACATTTCAGAGTCCCCTAATGCAAAACTCATGCTACATCACTGGCAATTAGTATATACAGATTCCTACTCTTTTTATACATTTCTGAAAAATATTTTCAGTTCTACATAGCTTTTCTAAATTCTGGACACCAGGCTGGGAATTGGGATTATATTTACGTTATATATTCTTTTGCCGCTACCATGAAGGACAGAGGCTGCTACAGAGGAATTTTGGCATTCGCTCTTTAACTGAGTTATGTTAACCAAATACTTACTGTATCCTCTGGAATTGTGGGTGTATTTGTAGGATACAAGAATGAGTCTAAATTTCTGGGTAGCTAAAGCTTTTATTTAAAAGCACTAATATGCATAAAGAGAAACAATATACAGTGAATAGCTGGATAACTATCTTACAAGAATACTAAACAAATGTCACATACAATAAAACAACAATTAGATGCTTAGCTAATTCATAAAAATAGCAGACAGTATTTTCAAAACACTGATTATCTTACCATTCAATATAGCTTGTATCACTCCAACTGGGCGATGACTCCTTTTCCTTTATCCCTCCTCTCCGTAGAATATACGGAAAGGGACTTGTACCACCTAGTCTGTTATTTCGAAAAAGTTCTAGTACATTTGTAAATTCGTAAAGTTGGCGATAAATCTGCAAATCTGGCAACCTACATCTACATAATAAGAATGGCTGAATGTAAAGGTGTTTTCTACTTGAATAGAAGCAAAGGTCCGTATCTATTATTTAAATAGAGGCAAAACACACAGTGAAACATTTTACATATTTGTAACAATATGGTTTATTTTGTGAAACCATGACGAGTAAAGTTTATATACGAAGAGATTATCCATAATAACCAAGAAAGTAAGGTTGTTTCTGAATAAAGAGATATATATTAGCTATAAAATTTTATACCGGGCCAACGAGCTTAAAGATTGAAAAATTAAATAGGAATCAAATAAATTGTACTTGAGAAAAATCTGCACGTGTCATCTCTTAAAGCGATAAATAACAAGTCTATTGTTGCCATTCGCAGGAGATAAAAGTGGAGATCAACTGTTGCCAATCGTGAGATATAAATAACAGTATTGCAAATAAATATAAAATGTTATAAATTCACCTATAAAAGCTATGTAAATAAGTGCATGAAAATAGTGAATGCACAGAGGCAAGTATCTACTTCCTGGCCATCTAAACAGATACCATACACCCTCAGGTAGGTCGGACGGTCTGGGTTAAAGAAAAATACAGGCAAGTGTCTGAGTAGATGTGAATACAGTGTAATGCAAATACAAGAAAATGGTGATAATAAGCTAATAATAGAAACTAAGGAGGATATTTAAGAATATTCCGCTTTATAGCCATATATTTAAGAATATTCATCTAATTTAAATTTATCAACTATACCATTTACTAAATACTGGATATTTATATAATTTACTGGTATTTTTTAGGTTATTAATGTGCAAAGCATGAAATTTTTTATCTGATAATCTAAAAATTCTGAATATTTCTAAATAATTGAAAAGAGTTACAAGGAGTTAAATGGTAATATTTTATTAATATTAAAATGAAAATTGTCTTATTTGTCATATGGCTGAATAGTCAATTTTCAGGTTCCAAAATAATTTTTTTTCAACTTCATAGTTTCTTGAAACTTTTGATTGGAATAAGTTCTTGGTAATGTTTTTTAAGATTTCTAATGTATGACTGAGCTGTTTAGCATGATTTAATGGAATTTTAATGCACAGTTTGGATGTAAACTTGATAAAAACATCATTTTGGTGAAACATGTTATCTGTGTCTAAAATATGCAAAATATTAAAACACTAGATTTTTTTGCACACTAACTCAAGTAAACAATGGAAACATATAATTTCTAATGCATGTGTACATATTATGTAATCATTTTGCAAAAATATAATTTTTTTTAATGAAACTCATCTTTAGGTGTAAATTTTTAGAGATAACTTTATCATAGCTTTATTGTAAACAAATTTTGCTGGCTTCATTTTACAAATAGATAACATCATTCAAGGTTGATTTCTTCAGAGTTTCTTAGAATTATAATGATTTAATATATTTTTTTTATGAGGGAAAATATTCATGTCACCTGAATGGCAGTGTTGTTGAAATGACTGTTTATATGAAAGGGCTAATTAAACAATATTATCATAATAATACTACGCGCATTGAATCATTGAAAAACAACTTTTATTTTATTATACCACAAATAAGCTAAAATATTTTACAAAAAATGATAAAAATTCTTTAACACATAACATTACAGCCTAAACACTAGAACATACAAAAATGAAACATTGCCACTATCACCCCCTGCAGCATTTCACTCAGGTAGAACTGCCCATAGGAGGGGGGGGGGGGGGGGACAGACCTTCAATATATATTTTTTGTGGGAGGAGACATGAAAAAATCATATAAAGGTGAAAATCAAATATGAAGGAAGGGGCCCATGATAAATGTTTGTAGGGAGTGCTTAATTTGTATGGGCAACACTGACCCAGGCTATTTTAGAAGAGCACAATACCCCCTTGCCCTTTTGTGATGAGAAAAGCACCCTACTTAGCCCTTTGTTAAGAGAGCAACATTTTCCTCTGCCTGTTATCTTCCAACAATAAATAAATAAAATAATAAAATTAAGACCTGATCTAGAATCAAAGAAAACATCCTTCACCATACTTTCCTCCATCAAAAGAAACAAAATAGAAATATCAGGAGGGGGAAGATTGTTATGCCAATACATTCCCCTTTTTACATGATTAAAACTCAAATTCTATTAAATTATTCCATGATTGGTATGCATTTGGGGTAAAAAGTTCTAAAAATTAGAACTCTAGAAAAATTTTTGCCCTAAAACCAATATTTAAAAATATAACTTTCCGGACTAGGGTTTTTTTGTACCATTTGCGGGACCTCCTGTTTGTTTATGTTAAGGCAGTAAAAGTCAAAACACAAGAAGATAGGAAGGATATAATAAGTTGTATCTAAATGAGCGTATTGCAGTTAACTTCAGACTTTTACCAGCTGTAATGAAATATGAGAAAACACTTTTGCTGATATTATTTACCAACTGCTTTCGGCAACCAGCATGGTTGTTTTTTTTAAAAAGCTCATAACTTGCAATAGCTTTTTTGCAGTAACTGTTGACCACGTACGTATGCAGGGAACAATTCATGCATTAGTTGTTAACCGTGTACCAAACTGCTATGCGGGCACATGCAATCTGTTTAAGTTATATACAATAATGATAACCCTACCTCATGAAAAGTGAAACGCACACTGCGAGATGTAAATGTTTTATTAAAAATTCAAGATGTAAATTCTGTATTAAAAATATGTTTTAATTAAAATATTTCACTCTGTATTAGCAGATTTCCTTAAATTTTGCCGAAATTCCAATTTACGTTGTTAATATTTTATTAAGAGGATATTTTAATTAAAATATTTCATTCTGTATTAAAAAAATTTCTTAATTTTACAGAAATTCCAATTTGTGATGATTCTGTTTGCGAAAATAACAGAGAAATCCTTAAAAGAAAAAAAATCCTACCATTATTTCAAAGCCAAATTAGCCACGTCACTCCGTAAAACGTAAATCATTCCATTCATGTGACACGTTGATGTTTGTGTATATTTTTATTCCGCACAGAAATTAAAACTAACATTTGAAAATAAAATTTACACTATGCAAAACACATTTTTATATGCTAACTAAAGATATATTACTTTCAAATTTTCATCCATATTAACAATAACTAAATGTGTGTCACAGTTGACCAATAATAAATATGTACGCATCAAAAAAGAATAATATTGTGTTTTTCACTTTCCTTAATTATCGTAAAGTGGTAAAACTTTAAACAAATATAAAACAAAATTCTAAGTGGTATTATTCTAGAATTTAATGCCGCTGTTGTTGCCATCTAGTGAAAGAAAAAGATGATTTTTTGAACATTGTCACATTATCGCCGATTCTCGGGGACAAGCATATATAAGCAATTTCGCAAAAAATTATTGTTAAAATTTTTAAGAATCGTTAAAATTTTTAAGTATCATAATTTCTTAAACTTCAATCATTTATTTCCATTTTTTACTTTGAAAACTCAACTCATCACTGGGGGACAGTGACACAAATAACAAATAATTTACTGTTTTATGTCGTCAAAACTATATTTAATATTATTAAAAAATATGTATTCTAAACAAATACGATAAAATATATGTTTTATATATATAGCCTATATATATAAATATATATATAGCCAACGGCTCTACAGTGCTGAAAACACCGGTTCTCGTTAAATCACCGGTTAACAGCATCAAGCAGCATCGGGTGCAAGTTAAGCAGCATCGGGTGCAAGTTAAGCAGCATCGGGTGCGGTTAGTACTTGGGTGGGTGACCACCTGGAAACACCGCGTACTGTTGGCTCATTTCAGTCGACACGGTGGCCGAACGGTCAAGGCGAGCATTTCCAGTGATTGATCGGCCCCACGTAAGACATGGATATTTGTGTTGTTGGGTGCAATGTGTTCCCACCCCCACTGGTGCGCTGGGGCAACGTCTTTGACGGCTAAGAGGTTCACTGTTCTGGCCGATGTATAGGCAAAGATGAAAGAGTCAATGCCTGGCCATTGGGGGGAAAAAATATATGTTTCATTTATAATTTTTTTTAATGCTCAAGGGACCCAAAATTGACAATTATCAGAAATTCAGCCATATATATTAGTAACTATCCTATTAGATGGTTCAATAATTTGATTTAAATCCAAAAAATTAACACTATTACTAATAGAGGCTTCATTAAAAATTAATTCCAATTTATTCGGATAGAAATCTAAATCCATGGCATTGTTGCCAGTAAATACTAAACATATATTAGATCATCAACATATCTGTAAATTTTATAATCAGTAGAAGTAAAAGAATTTTCATAATGATAAAGGTATAAATTAGCTAACATACTGCTACTATAGCCACCTTGTGGAACCCCAGAGACTTGCAAGTATAATTTATGACCTTAAAAAATATAATGATTGAATAGTACAAAGTGGGGAAGTTTAGGAAAATTTTCAAATTTAATAAAATTAGAATTATTAGTAATAAAAGCATTATAAAGAGCTAAAATTACATCATAAAGATTAGTAATATTAATATTATTAAAAAGATCTTTAAAATCAAAAGTTCGAAAACCTATAAGTTTACCAAAAGATGTTAATTTATTCTTTAATTCTTTGCTTTATTGGTATCTTATGCTATTATCAAGTAATAATAATAATAAATATTGCATTTTGCCAATTTCTTAAATTTTCCCCAAATTTTAAAATCCTCCCCGACCTCAACACCGAAATAATAGATTGTATAAAAGTAGATACATTAGGGGGAGTTTCCTTGCCAACAGACATATAGTGATACCTTGCACCTGATTAAAGTACTTGCCCGTTCAAGACATAGGGAGAAGGATTGGTTGCTTGACTTATGTTTACCGTATAATAAATCTAAATAAGTAAGTAATAACAGCAAATTTCTGAATTATTATATAACATACTTAAACACAATTTTGCATAACATTAAGTGGCATTTTCCCAAAGACAGGTACGGTTCAGAATTTGGCACCAATTCTCTTACGATGCCCAATCTTTAAGGTATTTCCGGTAATTTTTTTGCAAATTTAACAATATTCTAACAATTTAACACACATGACTGAAATTTTTTTTAAAAGTTGATACAGTGGAGCACCGTTTATACGTTTCTCATTTATATGTCATTTCAGCACAATCCTGATTCATCCCTATGTAATGATAAAATATTTTATTTATACAACTTTTTAAACTAAAACTTCAGTTATATTCATTTTCCCATTTTTTTCGCTAATAAATCTTTCTAAAATACTAAAATTTTCATTCGGATAGAACATTTGGAAATTACCACCACGAGGATAGAGGTACTCTGACCACTGTTACAAATTTAATGCACTTTTTGATTCCCAAAGAATTCTCGCTCAAGCTGTGAAATTTACATGGCAACCCTAAACTGCACCTGCTGGGGGAAGAATGAACAATGAGAGGGCCTATTCACCAGACTCTTTTGTTTGATAAGCAGTTCATTCTCAAATCGACTTCCTATGCTTTTAAGCTCACGTTTCAGTATTGCTGTTCAGTCTGTTGGTTTCTTAAGAATTTAACGTTCTCCAAAAATGTCCCGAAAATGTAACACACATTCATTAAAAGATAAAATTGAAATTTTAAAAGAATTTGACAAAAGTACAGGATTAACAAAAGTATGCTTGGCTAAAAAACTAGATATTTCAGTTTCTATTCTGAAAACCATTGTCTATGAAAAAAAAAAAAAAAAAATCGAGGACAAAGCAGCAGCTTGCCGAAATTCTGCTTCGAAGAAACTGAGTGTGCAAGAATGCAAATTTCCTAAAGTAGAGGACATTTTGCTTCAGTTTTTAACACAATGTTGTGCATCAAATATTTCCATGAGTGGGATCATGCTTATGGAAAAATCAAAGGAAATTGCATTGAAAAGATGCATGTCTTTCAACTGGAATGGTTAAAAAATTTGCTGAACAAAATTGACGGATATCAGCTGAAGGACATTTACAATGTTGATGAAACAGGCTTCTTTTATCATCTCATGCTTGCAAGAACACATTTAAAGGTGACAATTGCAATAGTAGAAAAAAATATAAAGATTGCTTCATTGTTTGTGCCATTGCTGATGGAAGTTATAAGATGACACCTCTAGTCATAGGGAAGTCACGGAAGATGATACCTATGAAGAATATAATTCATTTTTAATAGTTCAAATCATGAAAAATTCTAATGTCTGATAAATACTAAAATGTAGTGAAATAAATTTTCAACAAATAAAAAAAGCTTTTTATAAAACAATTATGACTGAAATCCCAAAAAATGCCACTTTTTCCCTAAACTAGCACCAACACCAGTAGAATCTTCTCTAAACATAGATGATACATTCTTCATCACATTTTCAGCCTCACTGGCTTTAATAGCAGAATCAATCTGTTGAAGATATGAGCAGATGTAATCAAAGTTTGCTCCAAAAGGATGCACAGTAAGGAATGCCGATATCAGACCAATTAGACGAGCTTCTTTTTCATTAAAACTCATATTTGTACATGAGCTAGTACTCACAACAGCTCCCAAATTATCATTATCCAACTCTAAATTTTCCTTGCTATCTGTTTCAGCATCTTTATCTAATCGCATACATTTATATGCACAAACTTCGTTTAACTCTGCTTCATCAAGTGAACGTGTTCGACTCCTCTTGATGTCATTCTTAGAAACTTCCAGAATTTGCCTCAAAGCTTGAATCTGACGTTCTTTAAAATCCAATTCATGCATTTTTTCGGACTGCACTACCATTATTTTCTTTTCAGCTGCCTCTAATTGGCAACGAAGAGCATTATTTTCTTCTCGCAGTCTACAAACCTTATCTGATTGATTTTTTTTTTTATCAGAGCCATCAAGAACATTATTAGTTACAATATTTTCCTTTTTGCTATCATCATCACTGAGATCCATTTCATCCTCAATACGATCCTTTAACACTAACTCCACATGAGCATTTTTAATTTTTTCAGTTTGCTTTTTCCACACTTCAATATTTTTTCTCTGGCCTTTTGTGAAATTATCCCACACTTTTTGTAGACATGCAGCATTAAAAACTTTTTCAATGTTATTAAACTGTAAAAGGATACAATGCATATTTTTCTGAAAGATCTGTTTTGCTTTTTCCAGTTCATCTTTAAACTTCAATTTTTCATTCATCAAGTGCTTAACATGGCTATTTGTACTTTGAATCATTGAAAAAAATGAACCTGCATTTTTTTTGCTACATTCACCTCTTTCTAACCATGTTATTAAAACTAATACAGCTTGTTGGAATGTTTCTTCTCCTCTCAACTTCTCGCACACAACTGCAGAGTCGTGACTTGAATAACGCACCATAGGAGAAGGTACGTCTGTATTAGAGTACTTTTGTTCTAATCGTTCTTTACGGCGAGTTTCATACTGCAAAGTTTGTTGTTGATTTTCAAACTCATATTCATCCTCTCTTGTTTTGACATAATCCAAGTGAAGCTCTCCAATGAAACTGTCATTCTCTTCTATTTTAATTCTATACCCAGAAAAATGCATTGCATTTTCAACATATGATTCATTTGTAAATCTAATGTGACAAAAATTCTCCTGGCTCATTAAAATTGTATGTATTTCACCACATCTTTCAAAAATGTCTCTAATCATTTCTTCAGAGACTTTTTCTGACAAACCCCCAACAACCACAGTTTTGCAGCCTAAAGGTTTCTCCCTCATTGTAGGTGGAGGAGCATTTTGACTTGGAGGATACAAAACACACTTAGTTAGCCGGAGAACTTCTTTCTGGTGACCTACCATTACATTCTCTGGTCGATTCATCATCTTATACTGACAATTACCCATTTCCATCATACCTGCTGAATTATTTCCATGCATACCCATAATAGGGTTCTTTTCTGAGCCTGAAGGTTGGGCCATATCAATAGTACTTGCTATAGGCACAGCTACGGAACCAGGATCAACAGACAACTTATTTTGTGCCATAGGCATGCTATCCATTTGATTAGCATCCAAATGCGAAGTTATAGCGGCTATTACTTTGCAAGCAGATATCATTGATAATGCACTTTGATCATTCACATAAGAAGTATTGTAATCACGAGCCGAGAAACTAGACGTTTGTTGAAGAGACTGTTGAGGATGTTCTTTGATACGCTGTTCTCTAATATCTATGTCGCCAAAATTTTCATTACTCTTACCATAAAAAGGTGTATCACGATTCCATTCACCATCACGACCTCTTTCACTATTTATATTACGAAAAGATCTGTCCCGACTTATTTCGCGATTATCTCGTCGATGCAACATGGGAGTTTCATGCAAATAATTGTCCGTATTAGATAATGTACTATCTCGACTTCTTCCAGGATTATCGCGTCGATGTTCCATGGGAGCTTGAAGCATCCAATTGCCTTTATTAGATAATGTACCACCACTGGAAAAACTATTTTCCGAATGTGAGAAACGTGATTTATAATTAAAATCGTTATTATGATTACGTTCCATAACTAATCAATTCCAAAATATTTCTAATTATCTATGCCTCTGAGTAAAAATTAACAACATCAAAGAACGCTTTCTTTCTACTTCTTCTTCTTCTGCCGTTGGGGCCAAGTAATTATTTTTTTTTTTCCTCTTCGGCCTCGTCCTGAAGGATTCTTCGTTCTCTGATTTGTTTTGAAGAATCAAGTGATTTTCTCAATGTTCTGTACTGTGACGTCACACTTGATAATTCGTGTGCTAGGCATTCATGTTTGTTGTAAAATCGATAGAGTATTCCATATCACGTGGCCTCAGCCCTGGCAACAGCATAGCAACCGTGAATGTAGGATAAATAGTTAAGACTTAATATATGTGTTAACATGCATTTTGCAGTGACAAAGTATTATCAAAATAAAATGTCCACTATAAATGGTATTGATCCATATATTTTAGATTCTAAAAATGGATTAACATCTTCTGGAGCTACAATATTACAACCATGCTTACGCTCAATATGGTTTTGAAACATATCAAACTTAATACTTTATGAATAAGAAAGTTATTTTATATTAATGCAAAAGAATAAACTTACCTGTTATAAGATGTTTATCACAAATTAAATTTTTCAAGGATATAAGAACTTCAATTTTGAAGTTGTCAATATTATCAAATCCTTCCTGAAATCCCTTTTTCACGTCTTCCCGATTTTAATTTAATATTACCTGGTTTTCCTGATTTGGGAATAGAGGGGATTCTGAAAAACGAAACAGAATCTTTATCACCTCGACAACCACATCCCAAACAGCACAAAAGTTCAGCATATTTATAAACCTTTCCTTCAAGTCTCACGCTTTTCTTACAAAATCAAATGGATCAAGTCAAAGAATGATCACACGGTGTCCTACAAACGCTTACGATATGAACAGCAGACAATATGAACGTGTGACGTCATGTTGGAAAGCTCTATACCGCAAACTACAATCGTTTAACCCCAAAATTTAATAGGGTATATCCAAATTTATCTTCCCTTAATAATATTTAGTCTACATATTGATAAAACATGTGAGGGATGACAGAGATTACTATCAACCTTTCATTTTCAGAGTTGAGAAATTAAAAAACAGCAATCTAGTTTACAGATAACTGTATTAGTCTATAACCCCACCCCGAATATTTTATTAAATAACATTGTAAATTGGCATGCAGATATAGATTTAGAGGTCCAATAACAAGAAGCTGATAAAAATTGGAAACATTCCTTTTTTTGAGGGGGGAGGGGAATTGGTAAGGAAATAATACACATATAAACAAATACAGTAGGATATGAAAGAAAAGGATATAGAAAATTCATACAAAAAATGCCATTTTTACTTTCCCAACCATACATTGTAATGGAATATTGGAATCGTGTCGTGTAGAAAATCACAACTCTAGTTTTCGACGGAGCTACACGTTTCGAACACTCTAGAACCGAAAATCCATTTTTATATGACGTTTTTGCGTGTGTCTGTACAATGCATATATCCATTCTAATTCAAAAGCTAACTGACTAAATTTCACAAAATTTGGTAGGTAAGTTATTTGTGGATGACCCTGGTGCTGATTAGATTTTGGTAAGGTTAAAAAAGAGCCTGCTTTTTCTTAAAATGGCCCCAAAATCGTATATAATGCTTTTTCTTACATAATTTTTGACTACATACAGAATAAGACCAACCCCATAACTTTAGGATAAACCGTTTGCGAGATATTTTATTTTTTCTGGAATTTTTGCAAATTCAGTGTAAATTGAAATAATTATTTGTATTATATTGTGAAAAATAAAGAGAGAATGCATTTGAGTCTTTATCTAAACTGGAGGTTTTGAAAATAATTATGAAAAAGGCATTAAGTCATAATGATTTGATTACTAAATTGATTGAATATTTAGCAGTAAAACAAATAATTAAAAAGAATAAAAATATAATAAAATATTACGAAATTAAAAGGAGAACAAAAGTTAATAAAAGGAAATCTGAGACATTTTGTCGTTACATGCTAGGAAACCCACGAAAACACATATGTAACCCATGAATACGTCTAAGCTGACAATTCATATTTTAAAAATTAGTGTATATACTACTTTCAAAAATTAGTATGCACCACTTGTTAAAATCTGGCACATCGCTGACCTCTCCCACCTAAATAACGCCCATAAACTGGAACCAAGGCTTAACTACTTGCTCGAGATGAATTTTTGTTACTCTTAATTAAAATAATTCATTTCAGCACACAAAATTTCATAGTTGAATAAAATGCTCAATTTACCTTTTCTAAAAGTAAAGCAGAAATGAATGAATAAATTAAAGATTTTAATGTGCTAGGCTCTTTTTGAATTTGCAAGAGTCAAAATGAAAATGGCTTCTCTCTGTCAAAAAACACAATGGAGTGTTCTATTTTCTTCTAATATATATTTTTTATAGGGCTATAATTTTATTAACATATATGAAGCAGGTGCAAATTGCAGACCCAGTCAAGATTTTGTTTTCAATTTCACAACGCATTTCCTTCTTCTATGCATCAGATGGAAGCATGAAGTATAAATTGTATGCTTCCCAGCATATCACTGACACATCGCCAACAGATGTTAAAGACTAAACAGCATTTTCCTTTGTTTTGTTTTTCATTCGTTAACATGGGCTGTTACTCCTATTAGGTTGTACGTGGGATACATAGCATTCAAACAGTGAGGAAATTTATTCAGATTTCTCTGATTTTGTTAAGATCGTGTTCAAACTACGGTTTTTTGTTGAAAATGTTATTGCACTGTTAACAAAATATTCCACAAGGAACTGCTTCCAAGCAATGTAACAATTTTCCAGGAGTTGCTTTGGCGCACCCCCTGACCCCCACCCTATATACGCCCATGGTAATATACTGAGTTGTAAACTTGTACTATTTACTAATTTGTATAATCAAAATAAAATTCCGTTGTATCAATGTTCTACGTATGTCATGCATACGAAATATCTAAATAAAAAAATTTAAGGTGGGCACTATAGAGTATACTCTCAAAATGCAAAACTGTCGACAAAATCAGCAGAAGTTTAAACTTTCTAAAAATGAAATCTATTTATTATTGAAATGGAATTTTTAGGGTAGAAAAAAAATAATATTTTTCTTTAAAATAAAAATAAAAGAAATAATTGAAAATTGATAAACATTATTATAAAAAATAATTATTAAAAATCACAGTCCAATGTAGCTCGTGTCACGTCCATTCGTCAACTCCACTGCAACGGAAGGGTGAATCCTTTTTATAGCCTCTCCATAGAAACTTCTGGAAATCTCTATATCTCAAAGAATAATCGTTCTATCGAGAAGTTTCTGGAACATTCTGGAAGTCGTCAAATTGGCGCTAAATCGCCAAATCTAGCAATCCTTCTTCCAATTGAAAAATCCTGGGAACCCTGGGCTCACGTCATCCTTACGTTATGCTGACGTCATGGGCTGCGTTTTTTTCGCCCGGTCTTCGAGACACAGGCAAAAGGGGTGCCAAAGAAAAAAAAAATAAGCATTCGCAACAATATTATTGTCGCACACAAGACACATCAACTTTTTCTCCATTCGAAACATGCGAAAGGAGTCATGTTTCACAACAATCTATAACGAGTAGTAGAGAAACTCCCTGTTTTTACTTTCTCATGCTGCCCAATATTTGTGTGTAAGAAAGTATTGTTTTCACAAAATTTTCGAATTCGAGATTTTGATGCAAATTATATGTTTTAAGACCTCCTGAACACGTATTGACTATTTTTAAAGGGATGTCCATCTATCTGTCTGTGGTGGATTATTTCTGTGTGTTATGCCGTTTGGCATAACGAGGGAAAACTTTACATTTACATTAAGGAACTTGGATGTTTTTGGCTCACAAAGAAATTACTTTGAAGAATTAAAATTTATACTACCAATTTACATACATCTTAAAACTCTAATTACTCTTAATTTTAAGTACATCTTAGCATTAATTTTAGTATAGTGGTTAGCTTTTTCTTATAACGTTAATTTAACAATATGCGTTGTGTTTTCAGCTACATAAATTTAAATCCAACAATTTATTTATACAATTCCCCAGGTAAGAAAAATTTGTGGACGTCGAAGAACTAGGCATAAAGAGATCACAGAGGCAAAATTTAAATTTTGAGAGAAACCAATTTTATTTAAAGTAAAGATTACCCACCCCTTACAATTTGTCCCACAGGTGCAAGGGGATCCAAATTGGATTCCCTGAATCAAAACATTATCTTTGCTGTGTAAATTTACCAATAAAAAAGGAAATGAAAGTTAATTGGAAGAAAAGTCTTAAGGCCCGTCGACTCAACAAGTGTAAAATAAAAATTGAGCTCAAAGAATTAAAATTCAAAAACCTGGTACCAGCGGAGGCGGGTAGAAACAAATTAACGTATCTGGAGTCACAATAAGTGTTGAACTCTCATCTGAAACGATTTTAGGTGATGACTCTCAGCCGGAGACAATAGGTGTTGAACTCTCATCTGAAGCAATTTTAGGTGATGACTCTCAGCCGGAGACAATAGGTGTTGAACTCTCATCTGAAGCGATTTTCGTTGATGACTCTCAGCCGGAGACAATAGGTGTTGGAATCCTCAGCCCAACGGACCCCCTGCTCACCGGGAACTCTGATAAAGCAAATCACAGAAATTCCCGCGTAAGAGGGTGCCGTGGCCTTTCGCTCTTTTTCTACAGCGCAATCGACTACCAAAAACCTCTGTAGGTACGCTCAGGCTTCTCCAGTATTTCGGCTATGGCCAGGTCATAAAAAGGGACGACGTTCCCCCCAAAACGGGAGACCGCCCGATTATGTCCAACCTTCCTCTTCCTCAGCTTCTTCCAGAGTCTTGCTGCTCCAAAAAACTCCGTGAGCAACCCTTTTCCGGGAGTCGCCGAACATGAGCATTTTCGCGCCAAGGTGAGTAAAAACATACGCAACGCGCACTGCCGTAACGAAGGCGGAAAACATACCCACGCGCCAACCGCAGTGCTAAACCGGAGCTCTAGGGAACCCCTTCCCTGCGCGCGCAAGTGCCCATATACGTAAAATAACGACTACGTGAGGCAACGAAGAAATTACTTAAAAAAAAAACAAGATGGCGGCCCTAGAACAAAGGAAAGACGCGACACAAAAATGGCGGTTTTTCAAGCGATGCTTGAAAATTACGTTTGCCAGAAAGAGATGAATTTTGATAGCAACCAGCATAGAAAGGGTTAAAACGCATGATTTAAATGCCAAAAGATGGGATAATGAAGCTTAAATAACAAAAAAAATCGAAAACAATTAAGAATTTTAAAAATAAATGGGAAAAATTAATAAAAACAACATCTTAGAAATTTTGAAGAAAAAGCGTAAAATTTGGAAGAAAA
Source organism: Amaurobius ferox (assembly GCA_951213105.1). NCBI lineage: Eukaryota > Metazoa > Arthropoda > Arachnida > Araneae > Amaurobiidae > Amaurobius > Amaurobius ferox. The sequence goes on from OX578152.1 coordinate 114,742,643, forward strand.
CGCAGATTTAGTTGCAAAATAAAACGCGGCACGACACGTGCACGATTGTTGCCACGAATAGTAATGAATTTTCACAAAACTTTATATTTGGCTTTGCTATAAAAAATTTAAAACTGGATAGATTTTTTTAAAACTTGTACAAAAACTTCGAAATTTTATAATGTTTTAAACATGGCAGCTAAGATGAAATCAAGCGTAAAATGGATTATTTATGTTATGTTTCAATGATCACGAGATTTAATAGTTTTAAATCAACGTTGTGTAAAAAGCCGCAATACAATTTTTGTGCTCGTGACGTCATTACCCTCCTTCGAAGAGCAAGTTATCCCCCCCACCACGGGGGGAGGGGGATATATTTTCAAATATTGTATGTTTGAAATAGTATTGTTGGTTTTTTTCAAGCCCTTTAAAAGTGAAGAGTGAAACATTATAATTATAATCATTTGGACCAATAATACCATTTTTTCAAAAATTTTCTTGTAAAATTTGGAAAGAAAGAAATAAAACCCCCCACAAACTACTTAAAAATGGATTCTCGTATGAAAAAGTTTTGTAGAGCCACACTTCAGTTAATGTTTTAACGATGTCTATGTAAAGGATATCTTTTGAGCAAATTATATCATATATCGAATGAAATTTGATACGATTTTAATCGATACACGTATGAGGCCTGTTAATATTCAATGAAGCTCGTGACTAGGAAGAGGCTTGCAATTTTAGATAATTTTGCAGAGTCCACTTTGGCAATAAGAGCTTGCAATTTCGTCCCAATAACTCAACGGTAGAGAGTCGGCTGACCAGTTCGGAGATCCAGGGTTCGATTCCCGGTTGGGGCAGTAAGGCTTTTTACAATTTTCTTGATAAATTCGAAAAAAAATCTGATGTGAACTGCACATGTCTTTTCTTACACAATGCAATGACTTTTATTTCTTTGACAGCGAAATAATGGGATAAAAAATCCACATCACAATGATTAATTCACACCACATTGAACTAACGCCTTGAAATTGAAATTGGGTGCTTTTAGGTAACTTACGAGATCAAACAGAGTCACTTATTCACAGGGGCGGCTATTCAGGGGGGCCGCGGGGCCGCGCGGACCCCTTGATCAAGCACTTCAAATTCTTTTAGTTATATAGGTTAATTACAATTTTAAAGGAAATTATCTGAAATTTATTTCAACTAAAAATCGAATTATTGGAAATAAGTGATAAAATTGTCACTAGATGGCAGCACTAAAGCTTTGACTTTCAAAAAATCTCTTATGCCTTTTTCATACCATAATAAATCTATAGGGAAAAATACTGCATGACAGGGAAAGAGGAGGGATTTTTAATGAGAGCCGCGTCCCTTTATCGGCTCTAGCTGATATAACGAATGGTATGTTAATATAACGGCAATAGAAATTCCAATTAAAAAGCAGACTTTGCAATATTCCAATCCGAATTCTTATTTGGCTTCTTTGGCTGAAAGCCAAAGAAGAAACGAATACAGGAACGACTGACTCGAATTGGCTAAGTTTCGTTTTTTGGCCTTGAATTTTTCTTGATAAATGTGTTGAAGACCCAGACCGTCCGACTTGATAAATGTGTGTGCTTTCTCTCTCGCTTCTTTTTAAAATAATAAATTTGGATGTTTAAATAAATATTTGAAAATAAATTACTGTATTTATGTAATTCTGATTTATTTTATTGATCCTATTGACCTAGTTTTTTCAGTTTTGGTTCATGATGAAATAGTTTAGTAGTAATTAGATACAGAAAATAGAAATTCAAAAAAGTTTCGATATATATTTTGTGCATTTTACTTAATTGAATTATTTACTTAATTGAATGTTGTGGGGGTTATTTATGGTATTTTGGAGGTTACTGTTCTTCGTCTTCGGTAGAAAAATGCATTGTTTGGGGCACCAGTTTAGTTTTGATCCACCTAGCCGTATTACTTAATGGAACTGTTTCGCTGCGCAAGCGCCCGGACGGGGGTGGGGGCATTTCTGATGTAGGGTGGTTCTGTCCTTCGGAAAGGGGATCATTTCTGAATTAGGGTAGTTCTATGCTTTGTTTGTGATGAATTTCAATGCGTTTGACCTCTTAATTGTTTAAAAGTCACGAGAATTGTATTTGTGGCATACCCGTGGATATTTTTAGTGACACTTTCAGAAATGTGTTGTCTGAGGGGGTGGGTCTCTTGACTTACTCAATTGTCTTACTTTTTCAGCTATTTAACATTAGAGATTGAAAAAATTATAAATATTTGTTAAAGAATGTTAAAAATCAATTTTCAACCTGATACTTCATTCTTTGATTTGACGTTGTTTTCCTTAAAATCCCCCCCCCCCTCATTCACCGGCGACTACTCAATCCCCCTGGTTTTGCTTCTAATTTTATTGAAGAGCAATATTGCTCCGATACTCCTTGGGCGTAAATTCTACTTGAGGTAGTCCTGAAATTTCTCATCTTGCTTCTTAATTAAGCGATTTTGAACCTATTGGTGGCTATAGTCTCTGCACTATCTATACGGGTATCGCCTGGACATGCATATTGTTTTATTCAAACCCCCCTGAGCTTAACTTTTAGTTTAACTAGCCCACACGGTTTAACATCTCGGTTCCTAAATTGAGCGATTTTGAATCTTCTGGTAGCTACATTCTTTGTATCATTTGAATATACGTCTCTTTCATATCAATCCCTTCGGTGCAACTTTTACTTTAAGTAGTCCCCGCCCCCTCTAATTTCACACCTCGGCTCTTAATTGAGCGATTTTGATTCCGCTGGTGACCATCGTCCCGGCACCATTTGTACATGTGAACTGGATATACAAATTTATTGTGTCAGCTCCATGGGAGAAACTTTCAGTTCGGTTAACCCTCCCCCCAAATTTCTTATTTTGCTTTCTAACTGAACGATTTAGATTTTGTTGGTGGCAATCACTTAGATATACACCCTTATTATGTTAACCCCCTGGGCATAACTTTTACTTTAAGTAGCCTCAATTTCATGTTTCGGTTTTAAAAAAATGCATTGCCTTGGTTCCTGAAATATCCGTGTACGACATTTCAAGGCCGTACGATGTCTACATTTTCCGCTACAGACCTTATACAAACACGTCGACACATAAACGTCGTCTGTTATGTAATATGAAACAACCGTGATGGAAGAGGGAAGACCCTCCTCTTTTTCATATTTACATTTTTATCTATCTTAGTGACTCTTGCTCCGATTTTGAGGCAATTTTCACACTGTATTTTCTACTCTACAGTGGACCCACTCGATCTGCTCACTCTAAACTTTGATCCACTTTTGTTGTTGTACCCGCGCAACGAGCTAATAACTTATTGCTATAAAAACCGATTGCTATATATAGTGACTGCTAGCAGGCAGAGCTCGCTAGTATCATTTTAAAGAGATAAGCATAAAGCATAAGAATTTTCTGTAAATTCCAAATTCATTCTTAAACTTGTATTAAAAATAGTTCTTCCGTTTCTACATATAAACGGCCGTAGATTTAGTTGGTTTTCGCTCTCTAATTATGTTACTGTTTGGGTTACAAGGACGATCAGGTACAAAACTATTAGCCATAGAGTGTATATGAGAAAAATTGTGCGCACTTTGGGTGTAAAAACATTTACGCTAATCATAAAAAAATACTGCACATGCATAAGACTGAGAGTATTTATTTTTTACAAATTTGATACAAATTTATTTAGAAATATATTCAAATAATTTCCATGGTTACAATAGGCTCTTATTCATTTTAATGAAACTTGCACACATATATCAGCGAAAGTAAAATAACAATTTGGCATACATCTGTTTCGAGGTAACGCCGGAACCAATTTATCAGTGCCGGACAAACGACGAACTCGAAGTCTGAAAGACGTAGTTGGCACAAACTGAGGGATATATATACATAAATACATAGATGAGCGCCTCCCTCTACATCTCGTTCACGAGCCGCCACTGCTTATTCATATTGTTACGAACGTATCCTCAGGAATCGTGAGTGTGCACGTAGGATACAAGAAAGTGTCCAAGTTTCTGGATAACTTACGTTTGTTCACAAGCACAAAGTAAACGGGAACAGTATACAATCAAACAGCACTTCAATGCTTCATTCATTTCACAGAATAAGCGATATTATTGTCAAAGTACTTTCACAAAACAGTAGCTACTATTCTCAAAACATTGACAAAAATCACAGTCCGATGTAGCTTGTGTCACATCAACTCGTCAACAGAACTCCAACGGAGGGATGAGTCTTTTTATAGTCTCTCTATAGAAACTTATGGAAATCTCTCTATATCTCCTAGACTAATCGCTATTTCGTGAAGTGTCTGGAACATTCCGAAAGTCGCCAGATTGACGATAAATCGCCAAATCTGGAAACCCATCTTCTAACTGGGAAATCATGGCAACCCTGGGTACAAGTCATGCTCACGTCGTGGACTGTGTTTCCTTCGCCTGGTCTTCGAGACAGGCGAAAGAGGAGGCGCCAAAGGAAATATTGTGCGTTCGCAACAATATTCATTCATATTCATTCATAACTGTTAATGAATATCTCGTGAAATAAATGCTTTAGCAGCATCTTCCGTGAATAGAAGGAACTAGATCCATGAGAATAATGTTAACAGATTTGTTACATAATATTGTATGTGATAAATATATTTGACGATAATTAATATATTTTTTTTAATTTCATGTAATTTATATTGATTAATTGATTTAAAAAACATGTAATATCTCGAGAACTGTTTATGACATCGTTCTGCAATTAGTGCCATTCGTTTTTTAATGAAAATTTTCTTTGGAAATGATTATTTATTTATGATTGTTGAAGGTCCTGATTTGTTTATGATTTTTTTTTAATTCATTTGGAAATGAATGAAAATTTTCAAATGGAGGATCTTCCTCACATTCGATCGCGTTTAAAATCAATAGAGTTTCAGTATTTGCTGATTGTATAATCGTACCCAATTATTTTCGAAATGATTCAATTTTTCGTCAGATATCGCGTCCACACACACATTAACATACATACATGCACACACAGACATCACTTCAAAAACGTTCAATTTGAGTTAAGGGGTGCTTGAAACGTGCTCTTCCGTTGAATACTCGAATTTGAGATTTCAATCCCGCCAGAACACTTTCCCTATACATTATACTTTGTAGGGATAGTGATAACAATTATGTTAAACATTTTTACGAAAATGGCCATTTTATATGTAATTTTTATGTAAAAGCGAATGACATCATCGACGGACCGTTAAAATGTCCCGTTCTTTAGATTTTTCCCGTTTTAGATTTAAATTGCGAAAAATCATAAAGAATTAAATAGCCTCATGATGACTTCAAATGACTCTCAAAAATTGAAAGAAGTACCCAGGTGGAGATAAAACCCATCTTTCAGGAAGTTCGGGGCAGAAAATTTTACTTCTCCTATTTATGAATTTATTCAAAATTTTATATACAAGTGCTTTTTTTTTATTGGGTTTAAATGTGTTATCTAATACATAAAAGTGAAAGTCTGTTTGTTCCTTATACAAATTCACTGTTTTTGGTGGAGTTATTTCAAATTTGGTACGGTTATTCTTTACTTCACTGTGGGTAACCATCGCCCTGAGTTTCTAAGACCAGGAGTTGTCGAGATATTGATTAAAAAAAGAAGAAGAAGAAGAAGAAAAGCACAATAGCACCTTTTATAGAAATAGCATTATGCAGACGGTTATTTTTCATAACCTTATTTGAAGAAAATTACATCACGTTGCTTAGCAACAGTATTAATTCAAATGTGCTTATTCTGCAGACGATTTTTATTTTATTTATAAAATTTAAATAATAAAGTAATGGATATAAAAATACGTTTTATAAATAGATTGTATTATATTTTAGACTGGGGGTTGTATCAGTTACGTCATTGGGGTATAAAATTAAAGCAATTTTTAATATTTTTAATTGATATTTTCAGTTATCTGTTTTCTTTTTCTGGCAAAGATTTTTCAAACTCTTTGTTTCCTACCATACTTGGTAATGTATAGGGAAAGTATTGGAAGCACGTCGAAAATTGCAACTCGAGTTTTCGACAAATATATACGTTTCGAGTACTTTAGAACTGAAAAGCACTATTTTTAGCGTGACTTCTGATGTGTATGGGTCTGTGTGTCTGTTTGTGCCATGTATATATCAACTCTAGCTGATAAACTAATTGACCAAATTTCACAAAATTTGGTAGATCAGTCACTTGGGGGTAACAATAGTGCTGATTGGATTTTGGTGCAATTCGGAAAAAAAAATCTGATGTGGGCAGCACTTGACTTTCCTTATATAACGGAATGAATTTACTTCTTTAACGGTGAAGAAGCGATGAAAAGATCCACGGCACAGTGTTTGTAACATTAAATTGTACATTTGGCGCAGTAAATTGTACATTTGGCGCAGTAAATTGTACATCCGAATGACAACATCTAAAACTATTTTGTATCCAATTAACTTATATTTTACGCAACTCTAAATTAACATTTATCAATGTTGATAGCATCCTCAATAAGCAATATAGTCCATATATTTTTAAATATTTTAATAATAAATTCATCAATTAGGTGCCATTTTCATTAACTTGGTGTTATTTTTGCAATTTTGACGATAATTTCGTCAGCGTGGGGCCAAATATCGCCAAGTTGGCAATATTTAGAAGAGCATTTCTTATATAATAAAAGGTATGCTCATTATATGACGAAATTAAAAATGCACAAAATGTTTCATCTTATTTGGCGTCATTTTTATCAAGTTGCTATCATTTTTATCAATTTATCAACTGTTTCGTCAATTTGGCAACATTTAATAAAGTCGCCAAGTTAGCGATATGCCGCCAAAATTCATCGCCAGAATTTTGTCAAGCGTTACAGTCGGAGTCTTATGGTAGAGTTTTATATTCTTTCCAAAATATTGAATTTTAATCAAATAGTTGTCATTTTCATTGATTTTGCGTCCTTATCAATTTGGTAACATTTTTTTTATCAATTTGGCGACATATTAAACAATTTGACGACAGTTCAAAACTCGCCAAGTTGGCGATATTCTACAAATTCGTTGCTAAAATTTCGTCAAGCATTATGATCGAGAAACAGGTTATTTTTATAGTAGATAAATGACTAATGGCGTCCAAATACAAAACTATTACCCAAAGTATCTTCTCTTATAGTAGATTCTTATTCTTTACAAGATATTGGATTTTCATCAATTAGTCTTCATTTTCATTGATTTAGAGTTATGTTTATCAATTTGGTGACATTTTTATCAATTTGGCACCATTTAAAAAATTCGCCAAGTGGGCGATATTCCGCCAAATTCGCGCCAAGCATTGTTTATGGAGAAATTCGTTAGTCTTATGGTAGATAAACGACTAATGGCGTCAAATTACAAAGCTATCCCCAAAGTTTCTTCTCTCGCGAATGGAACGAGCAAGATTTGCGAGAATTATGATAATAAATGTATTGCATAATATTACATATGAAAAGTGAACAGATTTCACCATAGTTAATATTGTTTTTTTAATTTTATGTGATTTCTTGACAAATTTATTTGAAAAATGTGCAATATCTCGAGAACGGTTCATGCTAGCGTTCTAGATTTTATGTCAATCTTTTCCTAATAAAAAATTACATAAGAAATGATTATTTACGTATATTGAATGCTTTAAATGCTGTGGTTCTGAATATCCAATTGTGTGTGCGGAAACTATAGGCATCCGGTATTCATTGATTGTGATTTTTGTACCAAACTTTGCTTGAATCGCTTCATTCGTTCGTGAGATATCGTCTTCACAGACTCACTGACACACACACAGGCATCACCTTAAAAACGTCTGATTCGTGTTAAGGGATGTTTGAAACATGTTCTCCCGTCGAAAACTCGAATTCGAATTTTCCACCCCGTCACAATACTTTCCTTATACATTATACTATGTATATAAGAAAAGTGAAAATTATCAGCCCTATTTTGAGAAATGGCCCGCAAAAATCATATATATTTACTCTAGCTGAAAAACTAATTGACCAAATTTTACAAAATTTTGTAGATAAGACATCAGCAGGTTACCCTGATGCTGATTAGATTTTGGTATCATTCGGAGAAAAGAACCTGCCTTTTTACTGTCCTTATATACATAGTATAATGTATAAGGAAATTAGAGTTTTCGACTGGAGAGCACGTTTCAAGCACTCCTGAACACGAGTTAAACGTTTTTGAGGTGATGTCTGTGTGTGTGTCAGTGAGCCTGTGGATACGATATCTCACGAACGAATGGAGCGTAATTTGAACGAAATTTGGTACAAAAATTATAATCTGTGAATACTGGAAGCCTATTGTTTTTAAAAACAATCGAATGTTCAGAACCCTCCCAAAAAAAATTTCGAGTGAAATTTTGAAAAAATCATCAAAAAATTAAAACTTTCAACATAGTTATGAAAATAATAATTTTTTTATGTAATTTTCCCTTAGAAAACGATTGACATAAATTTTAGAACGCTAGCAATAACCATTCTCGAGATATTCGCGTGGATCTAGTTCATTTCAATCAGGAAAAAATATACTTTGGGCAATAGTTTTGTATTTGGAGATCAATAGTCATTTATCCACTATATGAATAACCTATTTTTCTGTTTTTAATGCTTGGCGAGATTTTGCTACAAATTTGGCGGAATGTCGCTAACTTAGCGACTTTTTAAATGTCACCAAATTAACGAAAATGTCGCCAAATTGATAACATTGACGTCAAATTGATACCAAGGACGTTAAATCCATGAAAATGACAACTAATTGATAAAACCTCTGTAACGCTTAGCGAAAACCGCTTAGAACTTCCGCTTAGAACCCTTAACGGTTAGAACCTCCGGGGGGCAAAGCCCCCTTGAGGTATGCCTGAAATTCCCCCTCCCCCCGGAGACATTTTTTGTTTATCTAGTTTTTAACACTTTACAACAAAGTTGAAAAGTGTTTATGACTTTGTTCATTCTGTCTGTCTGTCCGTTAGCACGATAACTGCCGTAAAAATGACTTTATCAAAATGAAATTTTAGTATGTCTTTCAGACGGTCTGTGGGATCTATAGGAATATAAATAAATAATATCACCCAAATAGTTTTTTATTGAACCCGGCTTGAAAAAATGAAATACATTGAATCCTATGGGACCTAATTTTTCAAACATTTTTTAAGCAAATTTAAAATTCACAAATTGCTTCGAAATTTTTAGGAAATATTCACATTATCCCATAAAATATATATAAAAAATTTCAGTAAAATATATTAAGTAGTTTTTTAATTAAAAATTATTTAATATAGGGAAAAAACAAATTCTATTAAATTCTGACTTTTGGGATATCCTCCAGAAAGAAAAAAGAGATATATTATATAATAAATATTTTTCCAAGAGTTTAATCATTTTGTATATGAGAGAGGCTTCACATTTTAAAATAAATTTGGTAGATAACAATTTTTTAATTTTTAACACTTTACAACAAAGTTGAAAAGTGTTTATGACTTTGTTTTTTTTAATTTTATATAACTCTTTATGATATACTTATTTGATGGCATTTTTAATGCACTTTCCTACGTCTTAGAGAGTTCAAATTTGGTACACAGTTTAAATTTGTTTAACACTTTATTCTACAAAAATTTGGTGGATCTTTAAATATAGATCATACATTTTTTTCGAAATGGCCTGCAAATAATCCCCGTTCACTTCTATAAATCATTGTTGTAATATTGTTAAAAATTCTGATGTGGGTAGCACATGTCTTTCCCTGCAATCTCATATTCACGTTCTCTTTATTTCTTCAATAGTAATTTGAGTTTATCTGCACAAAACAACAGCCATAAGTATTTTAAATGACATTGAATTTGCACGTTAAACTTAAATTTGGTTCTCATTTGATAGCTGGACTTATTGTCAAAGGTGGCGTAGCGAAAACACGAAAAAACTAGAATATATCAAGAACGGCTAGTCCTAGAGTAATGGGGTTAGTTTTATTCTTTTTGTTGTCAAAAATCACGTATAAAATAGGAATTTAATTGATATAATTGAGCACACGTAGTCTTTTATTTTTAACACTTTACAACATAGTTGAAATGTGTTTATGACTTTGCTCATTCTGTCTGTCTGTCTGTCCGTCTGTCTGTCTGTCTGTCTGTCTGTCCGTCTGTCTGTCTGTCCGTCTGTCTGTCTGCCCGTTAGCACGATAACTGCCGTAAAAATGACTTTATCAAAATGAAATTTTAGTATGTTTTTCAGACGGTCTGTGGGGCCTATAGGAATATAAATAAATCATATCACCCAATTAGTTTTTTATTGAACCCCGAGTTGAAAAAATGAAATACATTGAGCCCTATGGGACCTAATTTCTCAAACATTTTTTAAGTACAATTAAAATTCACAAATTGCTTCAAAATTTTTAGGAAATATTCACATTATATTATAAAATATATAAAAAAAATTTCAGTAAAATATGTTATGTAGTTTTTTAATTAAAAATTATTTAATATAGGGAGAAAAACGAATTCAATTAAAATCTGACTTTTGCGATATCCTTCAGAAAGAAAAAATAGATATATTATATAATAAATATCTTTCCAAGAGTTTAATTATTTTGTATATGAAAGAGACTTCACATTTTAAAATAAATTTGGTAGATAACAATTTTTCAATTTTTGTTTAATTTTATATAACTTTTCATGATATACTTATTTGATGGCGTGTTTAAGGCACTTTCCTACGTCCTAGAGAATTAAAATTTGGTACACAGATTAAATTTGTAGAACATTTTATTCTACAACAATTTGGTGGATAATATATGTTGGTGGTTTAAATATAGATCCTACATTTTTTTCGAAATGGTCTGCAAATAATCCCCGTTCACTTCTATAAATCATTGTTGTAATATTGTTAAAAATTCTGATGTGGACAGCACATGTCTTTCTCTGCAGACTCATATTCACGTTCTCTTTATTTCTTCAATAATAATTTGAGTTTATCTGCACAAAATAACATTTATAAGTATTTTAAATGACATTGAATTTGCACGTTAAACTTAAATTTGGTTCTCATTTGATAGATGGACTTATTGTCAAAAGTGGCGTAGCGAAAACGCAAAAAAAAAACTAAAATATCTCAAGAACGGCTAGTCCTAGCGTAATGGGGTTAGTCTTATTGTTTTTGTTGTCAAAAATCACGTATAAAATAGGAATTTAATTGATATAATTGAGCACACGTAGTCTTTTATTTTTATATTTAACGATTTTTGCGGGTCATTTCGCAAAAACAGCCCGTTCCTTTTTCCCGAATCGTACTAGAATAACCTGCAAGTGATTTATATAACAAATTTTGTTAAATTTGGTATATAAATCACTTGTAGGTTATTGAAATATTATACACCAAATTGTGTTAAATTTGGTCCATTAGTTTTTAGCTAGAGTGGATAAAGGCAATTTCTGCCGGCAATTTCATAAAGAAGGCAGATTCTTTTATTACGAATCGTACTATAATCAAATGAACATCAGGGTTTCCTACAAAAAACTTACTTACCAAATTTTATTAAATTCGGTCCATTAGTTTTTCAGTTAGAGTGCATGCAATATCCTCACAGACACACAGAAACACGCACAGACACACCCTTACACACACAGACGTCTTCCTAAAAATAGTTTTTAGTATTCTGGAAGTCCCAAAACTGTAGATCCTTCGAAAATTCGAGTTCCGATCTTCGGCACGATTCCAATACTTTGAATACATACATACGCACACACATATATTATCTGTGTATCTGTATTATCTGTGTATCTAAATTCCGTGCCTACGCAATTACAATAGTTGTGATTTTAAATGATCCCTAAACTTTTATTATTTCTTCAACGAAGCCTAATTTTAACTTATGCAGAATGCAAATATCTCAAGCGATTGTAAGGTGAGTTACATAAGAATTTCTGAATTTCTTTCACACAAAATTATTTAGCTCTGGAGTCTGGAATGCAAGTTACATGAATGAAATATTCATTGATTTTGCATAGAGAATCAGATGATTTATATATCGATACCATTTTAAATATTTAAGTATAATAAATTTCTGTAGTACTGTGATAATATAAAAGATATCACCACTGAATATATCACATTTTAGAGATTTTTAAATGAAATTGCATTTCAGTTGGAAAGTGTTTCTTAATCAATGCTTATATATCAAATTTTGTTAAATTTGGTATATAAATCCCTTGTAGGTTATTGAAATATTATACACCAAATTTTGTTAAAATTGTTCCATTAGTTTTTAGCTAGAGTGGATAAAAGCAATTTCTGACGGCCATTTCGCAAAGAAGGCAGATTCTTTTATTACGAATCGTACTATAATCAAATGAACATCAGGATTTCCCACGAAAAACATACCTACCAAATTTTATGAAATTCGGTCCATTAGTTTTTCAGTTAGAGTGCATGCAATATCCTCACAGACACACAGAAACACGCACAGATACACCCTTGCACACACAGACGTCTTCCTAAAAATAGTTTTTTCGTGTTCTAGAAGTCCCAAAACGTGTAGATCCTTCGAAAATTCGAGTTCCGATCTTCGGCACGATTCCAATACTTTGAATACATACACACACAAACACACACATATATTATCTGTGTATCTGTGTATTATCTGTGTATCTAAATTCCGTGCTTATGCAATTACAATAGTTGTGATTTTAAATGATCCCTAAACTTTTATTATTTCTTCAACGAAGCCTAATTTTAACTTATGTAGAATGCAGATATCTCAAACGATTGTAAGGTGAGTTACATAAGAATTGCTGAATTTTTTTCACACAAAATTATTTAGCTCTGGAGTCTGGAATACAAGTTATATGAATGAAATATTCATTGATTTTGCATAGAGAATCAGTTGATTTATATTTCGATACAGTTTTAAATATTTAAGTATAATAAATTACTGTAGTACTGTGATAATGTAAAAGATATCACCACTGAATGTATCACATTTTAGAAATTTTTAAATGAAATTGCATTTCAGTTGGAAAGTGCTTCATAATCAATGCTTGTGCATGATTGATCTTTCTTGTTATTTATATGGCACAGCATTTAGATATATTTGTATAGGGCGAATAGAAAACTTGTCCCTCCCCCCCCTAAAATTTCATTCGCTCCCCCCCTGCCAAAAAGTCCTGAAAGAACCACTGTGAAAGCCAGATTGATAAAAATGGCTCCAAATTGAAAAAAATGTCGTCAAATTGATAACAATATCACCAAACTGATAGAAATGTCGCCAAATTGATAAATATAGCTCTAAATCAATGAAAATGACGACTAATTTATGAAAATTAAATACATTTGAAAGAATATAAGAATCCATTATGAGAATAACCTATTTCTCCGTTCGTCTGTCTATAATGTTAGGCGGTAAATTTTGCGGGATGTAGTCATCTTGGCAACCTGATCCTGTGGTCGAGCGGTCAGGAGCATGCGTTTCAGTCTGATCGCTGGATTGCCGGGTTGCGGGTTCGAATCCCGCCAGCGGGCATGGATGTTGTCATGTCGAAGCCAAGTCAGACTTCCACCCTTCGGGGGGCTTCTATAACAGTGAAGCTACAAATCTCCTCCCCTTCGCCATGGGACACCCTGGGGGGTCTTGTGGACGTGGTGCGTAGGCGCCCCTTCACCACGGGGGAATTAGTACACACACACTTTCAACTGTTGTCAAATTGATGAAAATGTCGCCAAACTGATAAAAATGACACTAAATGTGAAGTAATGTTTTGAAAAAATTTAATTCAGTCATATGACAGGCACACCTGCTAGTATACGAAATGTTTTCACTCCGTTTGTTTGCAACACTTAGCGATACATTTGGCGAACTTGGTGAACAATCTAGCGAAATATCGCTAACGATTTTTCACTTCAGATTGAAAAAAATGTCGCCAAATTGCAAAAATTACGCCAAGTTAATGAAAATGGTGCCTAATTGATGAATTTTTTATTAAAATATTTTGATATATGAGCTATATTGTTTATTGATGATGCTATTAATATTGATAATTGTATAAATTTAGAGTTGCTTGAAATATAAGTGCATTGGGTATGAAATAGTTTTACATGTTCTCATTCAGAAAAGCGCAAAATCTAGAATTCAACATTAAGAACACTGTACCATATGGATCTTATACAAGTAAGATCTTATACAAGAAAGAAGTAAATTTATTGCATTATATAAGGAAAGTCATGTACTGCCCATATTAGATTTTTTTTTTTTTTTTTCACGAAATGGCCAACAAAAATTGTCAAAATCTAAAATAAATGACTGTGTATGCTTAACTCAAATGTATCAATTAAATGCTTGTTTGATGAGTAATTTTTTGACAATCAAAAGAATAAGACCAACCCCATTACTCAACGATTAGCCGTTTTCGAGATATTTTAATTTTTTTGCATCTTTGCTACACCGTCTTTGAAAATATACTTGCAGTTATCAAATGAAAAAGGAAATTTAATTAAATGTGCAAATTCAATGTCATTTCAAATAAGTATGCGTGTTATTTTGTGCAATAAAACTTCATTTAATGAATTATTACGGAAAAAATGAGAAATTGAATAAATAAGTTTGTAGGAAAAGTCATGTGCAGCCCACATCAGATTTTTTAAATTAATTTAATTACGAATGTGTTTCAGCGATTATTGTAACGGGGTACAAAATGGTTCGGAAATAATTTTTGTTACCATTTCAGCTTCTTCATATTGTCGTATAATTACCAAATTTCATATTATTTTACATGGGTTTACAAATGGGACCAGGTTGTTTTATTCTTCAGATTTGCTTGCGCTTCTGCTTTTTGTTTAATAAATAGGAACTAAATTCAATGCTTTGATGCAATTATTTCTTTTAAAAGCAATATGAATGAGTGTAGAATTTTGATGTAATTTAAACAACGAGCAACGACGGGTATATTTGTTAGTGCAAAAAAAACAAAAATAATTAAAATATTGAAGAAAGAATTAAGACGTAAATCATTGAAGTTTTTAAAATTGAAATAATTATGAATTCAAACGCTCTTTAATTTGTTTTCAGGATATTTTGGCATACTGATTAAAAAAAAAAATCTGATGTAGGCAACACATGACTTTCCTTATATAATGCAATGAATTTACTACTTTTACAATAAAAAATAGGTTTTTTTTATAGTAGATATTTATATTCTTCCCAAGATATTGAATTTTCCTCAATTAGCCGTCATTTTCATTGATTGAGTGTCATTTTTATCCATTTGGCGAGTTTTCGTTAATTTGGCAACATTTAAAAAGTCGCCAAGTTGGCGTCATTCCACCAAATTCGGCGCCAAAATCTCGCCAAGCGTTTTAGACGGAGAAATAAGTTATTCTTATAGCAGATAAATAACTATTGGCATTCAAATGCAAAAGTATTACTCAAAGTACCTTTTCTCATGAATGGAACGAGCTAGATCCACTAGAATAATGTCACCAAATTTATTGTATGATATTACATATGAAAAGTGAACATATTTCTCAACAGATAATATATATTTTTAATTTATGGGATTTTTTGATAAATTTATTTAAAAAATGTACAATATCTCGAGAACGGTTTATGCTAGCGTTCTAAAGTTTATGTAAATCGTTTTCTAAGAAAAAATTACATAAGAAATGTGTATTTGCGTAACTTTATTAAAGGTTTTGATTTTTTGATGATTTTTTCAAAATTTCACTCGAACATTTGGGGGGGGGGGGGGGCTCTGAGTATTCGATTACGTTTAAAAACAATAGACTTCCAGTATTCATGGATTGTGATTTTTGTACCAAGTTTCATTCGAATCGCTCTATTTGTTCGTGAGATATCGTCCCCACAGGCTTACTGACATACACACACACACACAGACATTACCTCAAAAATGTTTGATTTGTGATCAGGGATGCTTGAAACGTGTTCTCTCGTCGAAAACTCGAATTCGAATTTTCGACCCCGTCACAATACTTTCCTTATACATTATGTATATAAGGAAAGTAAAAACATGTTTTAACGAAAAGTTATGAGTGACCTATGTTTTAAATACCGTAAATTAAAATATTCAATTTTATGTATAAATCCTGACTATAAATTAAGTTAATAATATTATAGGCAAATTATGTCTAAAATTTCGTTTTAACTGCAATCTTTCTTGAGTTATATCAATTTAGGCACATTGAACTTTTCAAGAATTCAATTTTTAATAAGTTTAGGTTTAAAAGTTTTGTTCTATGTACACTAGCTATCAGAAAACCAAGTTTTTAATATTTAACTCCTTAAAGTTTTATTTTAAGGATATACGTAATATTTATGTCATCCAATTCTATACTGTTTATACTTTTTTTAGCTTAATAATATACAAGATATCGCATGATATATAATATGTATATCGCATGATATTACATATGCTACCTAATTAACGAAAATGTCTCCAAATTGATAAAAATGACGCTGAATCAATGAAAATGATGACTAATTGACTAACATTTAATATCTTGGAAAGAAAATAAGAATGTACTATAAGAATAACTTATTTTTCCATCCTTAAGGTGTGACAAAATTTTGGAGGCGAATATATCAGAATATCTCGAACATATCATAATATTGCCCACTTTTTAAATGTTGTAAAATTGACGAAAATATCAACCCAATTGTTAAAAATTCGCCAAATTGATGAAACCGACTCTAAATCAATGAAATGACGACTCATTGATGAAAGTTCAACATCTTGCAAAGAACATAAGAGTAGACTATAAGAATCCCATTTCTCCGTCCGTAACGCCTGGCGAGAAATTTAGCGGGAAGTAGCCAACTTATCGACTATTTTAAACGTTGCCAAAGTGATGAAAATGTCGCCAAATTGATAAAAATACTCCAAATGGGAAGTAATGTCTCTCAAATTCTGATTTCCGTTATATGTCGGGCCTACCTTCTAGTATATAAGAAATGCTCTTCTCTTCGTTTGTCACTAACACTTGGTGATGCATTTGGCGAACTTGGCGAGTAATCAAATAAAGTATCGCCAATTTGGCCATATTTCGCCCCAGATTGTCCAAAATATCGTCAAAATTGCAAAAATGATGCTAAATTAACGAAAGATGACGCCTAATTGATGAATTAATTATTTAAATATTTAATATATGAACTATATCGCTTTTTGAGGATGTTATCAATATTGATAATTGTTAATTTAGAGTTGAGCGAAATATAAGTTAATTGGGTACTTTGAAATAGTTTTACATGTTGTCCTCCGAAAAATCGCCAAATGTACTATTCAACGATAAAAACACAGTATCGTGGATCTTATACATTATTATTTAACTGTAAAGAGAGTAAATTTATTGCATTATATAAGGAAAGTCATGTGTTGCCCATATAAGATTTTTTCAGCTTAATAATATATATACATATATCTTATTTATTTATTTATTTCTCAATTTTTCTGTCCCATCTGCTTAAACTTTTAGCAAAATGAAATGATGGAGAAAAAAATATGTTACCAATTTGATAGAAATGTACATTGATAGGGGGCTCGGAGGGGGGTCTTCTAAAAAGAAAATACCCAGGGCCAGCCAAAGTAGGCACCTAGCAGGGAGAGAGTAAAGATAAGGGATGATTGGCAACCCTGAGCAAGACATGAGCTTTAGATAAGGTGGCTGGATTGCAGGGAAGGGTAAAAACAGGGCCATGGCCAGGTAGGGACCAGAGGGGGCTAAGCCCCCCCCTAAGACGTATAATGCTATAATCAGCCCCTCTGATAACAATATTAAAATTTTAGTAGTGATATTATGAAATTTCATATAAAATGTCAATCAAATTTTGCATAAAACATTTCTTTGAATTTTTTTTTTATAAATAACTTCGTTTTAAAGATTGTTTAATTTAGCTGAATTTGCGAATATACCAATGATCCATTTATTTACACATTTAATTTAAAAATATTTAAAAATTATGACAATAGTATTTAGGATACTTTTGTGTGGGGGTTCAGTATTATACACTAAAAAGAGTCACAGGTTGGCTGTGTGGTCTGGGCCTTCTACACTAAAGAGTCACCGGCCACACAAGCAGCTACCATAAGCCTTCGGGTTGGTCGTGTGGTCTGGGCTTTCTACACTAAAGAGTCAAAATCAACTGATAAGCAGGTAAGAGTTAATATTAAGCATTAACTTGTATTAACTTTCAGAATGTTTCTATAAATTATTAACAGCTATATATTTCTAGTTAATGCTTACATTAAAATCAATTGTAATTATTATACTATATTAATATTGATGTATAGTAGTTATATGGATATTAATAATCAGCTCTTAGCTTGCATATATAAATTTGCAATTATTTATTAATAATTTATACGAATTGAAATAGGTAATAGTAAGTATTATGGTTTATAAATGCTAATGATTAACTGTGTTTTGGGTGAGCCCCTCCTATAAGTCTATTGAACCCCCCCCCCCCCCTTTAATTTCCCTCCTGCCCCTCTTCAATTTCGTCTCTGGCTACAGCAATGCGCTTTGAAAGTACTTTTTACTAGAATTATATAGGCACCATTGAGCAGTTATCATGAGCTGTTCACGAGATATTAGATATATTTCTTTTTCATGGGGTGGGCGATATCTCCCGAAGGAAACATGTGACGTGGTGTGTCCTTTCTGAAAAGCTCCTTGGATAAGAATGACCTTTCTTACTTAATATCTCTCGTATAGAATCTACATTAGCTTGTATCATTTTTGCAATTATCTTTCAAAACTTCTTCTTCTTCGATTCAGACAGTCCGGCCTACCCGAAGGTGTAAGATCCGAAGGCGTATCTGTTTGGACGGAACCTTTCAAAACTTATTTTATTTTATTTTGATTTATGCTGTGCTCCTTATGCTGAATTGGATTGGATTCAAGAAAAAATAAAAAATAAAAAATGAACTCATGCTCTCATACTCGACCAACAATAAATCTCCACTGACTAAAATAAATAAATAAATAGAACAATTGCGTCTATCATCTGTTCTAAAAATCTATCCCCGATCAAAAAATTTATTCCATATTGTTTTGAGTGAATTTATATCCTTGCAAGACCGATCTTATCTTTGCCCTGTCGAGCCTAATTTACCGAGTCACCTACCTACTCTTGCCGCATGCAGCGCTGATGTTCCCACAGCAGTAACGGGCTCTCTGGCAATCACTCGTCCGCCATATTAGCGAGAAGACAGGCCGGGAAAAAAGCTCGCCTCTCTTCGGCAAAAATAATCCTAAAAAAACCGGATACCTTCTCACCAATATCACGATAATCGCTATTGTTTGGGTAAAACAGCGTCCCATTTTCGTTTGCAATGTGTGTGCTCACCGTGCGTATCGGTGCGCTTTGACAGGAGAGTGTGCTGGCCGCCCGCAGGCACCCTTGTACGGTGGCGGTTGGGTGCTAGCGGACCCGGTGCTCGCTGACTCACAACTACTACTTTTATTTTTCGTCGCAGTTGTGGTCGTTTCTTCGCGAAGTATGCCATCTGTGTGCAAAATCGAATCGTCTGCTATATCAGGATCCGTGTATATTTCGGTGAAAATTATGTGCGCTAATGTTTCGAAGATGGAACGCTACCTGTGCCGATGATGCGCTAAGCCTAAAGCGAGATTCCATTTAAAAGGCCCGATCTGTGTTTACTATTGACAGCGGCGCTACGGTGTACAAGTAACTTGCGCTGAAAAGCGGAATTCGTACTTCTTCTCTGTGTTGTGTTGTGCTCTTTTAAGAAGATAATATATCTATTTATTAGCTGTGGATTGTGAGTGAATAATATGAAGGAATCACGTACGATCAGTGTTCCAAAGACTCAAACTGTGCGTTTGCTTGTGTTTAGATAAGTGTTTGACAGTTGCGGTTTACAGAATACCGAAGTATTCGCGAAAATGTCTGGATTTTCGCCTGAAGAACGTATAAGAGAGTTGGAACAGATGTTTCTTGGAGGTCCAATTATTGCTAATGGAAAAAGTTTTAGCATTGAAACGCTGTTGGACGTTTTGCTCGTGTTGTACGATGAGTGCTGTAATTCTACGCTACGGCGAGAAAAGACAGTGTCAAGCTTCATCGAAAATGGTGAGTGAATTTGATATTATTTTAATTTTTGAACGAAGTGACAATAATAAATATGCGGTGGCATCAGTCCGATGGAGCCGAATGGTTTAGTGTTGAAGTCCCAGACAACCCGACTGCCCCAAAGGTTTACAGTAGCAGTTTGGGTGGCCGGTAATAGTTGAGTGTACAACTCCAATGGAGTTCCGTGTATATATCCTTATATGACTTCGCTTACTGTTCATAGTTATCCAAACTATCAGAATTAGAACCCTCTTTTTGAAATATTGAAATATCGAAATTATAACCACTATATTTCGAAAACTAAGAACTCTATACAAAAATCCATATATATATACTCATATGGCTTTTAAAGGGCTGCAAGTGATTCGTTTACTGTTCATATCTAGCTTAGCACGTTTAATTTTCGGGATATAAGCATGAAAAATTTAAAAAATGGAAAATTTTCAATCTCCTCCAAATTGACGAGACGATTGCTCGAAAACTGTAAGAGCTTTGTAGAAACAAACTCTTAATCAAGAAACCGGATTTTTTACTGGATATTTATATCATTCACTGTTTATATCTATCTTTTGTAGTGTAGATGATATTTCGAGTGAAAGGAAGAAAAGTGAAACAAAAACTCGTTCGGACGAAATCTTTACATATATATCGGAAAAAAATTGTTCTAAATATTGAAATTATTTTTGTATTTTCTACAAAACAAGTATAAATTGTTTGTATTTTTATCTATTAGATTCGTAAATATCAGCTTCCAAACTGTTTACATGTTTCGTAACGCTCCGATTTCTACCGGATGTTTTCTCCCATAGACGTTTCCCACGTTAAAAATGGCGTATAAATTTCGATTAGGAATACTAAAAGAATAGTTTGTGTATCATCGCATGCCGCAGTTTGACCATCTATTTAGCTATTTAAAAATCGCTTCTTATTTTTATAAATTCGAGGCCTGGTTGATTTTTTCTAACTTTGGGATTTTTTACAGCATTTTCCCCGATTTTTTACAACATTTTTCGACAGTCGTTTTCGAATGAATTCCAAATGAATGATAACTTGTACGCCATTTCCAAAGAATTATGAACGAACCAGCTTAGTGTATTTTTACTTTCTCATTACTATTATAGAATATAGTATTGGGAAAGTACTGTTTTCACGGAAATATTTCGAGATTTCGATGCCAATATATGTTTTAGGACTTCCTGAACACTTTTTGACTATTTTTAGTGTTTTAACACTAGAACGACGGAAGCGGTCATTTTGACCGCATAACTACTTTGAGAAGCGATTTCTCCAAAACGGCTAATCCCAGCCCATTGAAATTTTATGACTTTCATGTTTTCTTAAAGCTATTGAAAACACAGAAGAAAATGATTCTAGGTTTTATAATAAGAGAACAAAATCAACGATCTTCTTAGAACGACGGCAGCGGTCAAAGTAGTTATGCGGTCAAAATGACCGCTTCTGTCGTTCTAGTGTTAATGGCGTTAATGCCTATATCTCGAAAACTAAAAGAACTTGCTATGGATTATAAGAAGTAATTTGTAACCCTTAGAAAGCTCTACAAGGATATATAATTGAATTTCGGAGCGGGTTTTTAGTTTTCGAAAGAGAGTGGAAAAAATTCGATTTTGAAACTCGATATTTTGATGTTTTGAACTATTTAAAAAAGGTGGTTTTAATTTCAGTATTTTAATATCTTGAAGTATTTGAAAAATGTCTAAAGAAAAAATCAAATCACCCAAAAAGAAAGATGCTATTCGCTCAAAACCATAACGGCTCCATCGGAGTGCAGACACAGCCGATTTAATATATATATATATATATATATATATATATATATATATATATATATATATATATATATATATATATATATATATATATATATATATATATATATATATATATATATATATTTCAATCATTCAAAATAATTGAAAATCGAATACAAACCAGGGCTGTATAATCACAGTCATGACACAGTAGACTTCCGAAAATTATGCATGTCCATGACTAGTGACGTCGGATTACCAAATTTGCATGATTATCGGATCTCAAACTAAAACGGAAAAGAAAGGGTGTGTGTGTGTGTGTGGGGGGGGAGGAGTTATTAATTTAAAACAAAATAATGGACGATAAATGTGATATTTATTTGCCTCAAACGTTACACAGACTGGATTACACTGTACAGTATGTGAAAAAAACCAATAAAAAAACATTTAAGTTAAATTAAAAATTATAAAGTAAACTTCAGAGCAGAAATCTGCATATAAAATCATTTAGTATTTTTCACTTAAGAGTGAGCGTCAGTAAATCTTTTGCCCTATCCGCGCTTTGTTAACTTTCGCGGAACAACACGTTTTTGCGCCGAAATTCTGCTCAAACAGTTGCGAAATATTTTCTGATAGATGAAATGCAATGCTTAGATTATATTAAAACTAAATTTAATACCCAATAAAACATAGAATATATTTTTTATTTTAATCCAAAATATTTTTGGTGCTACCATCTGTTGTCGTTATTTAATTCATATCGATTATTTTAATTTTTTAATGAACATTTTTAAATATCTATTCCTTCTAATACAGTATTAAATACAACAACAGATCATATGTAATAATGCCACAATCACGGAAAGGTAATTTCTCATTCTATAAATTTGATAAGGGGATCTGAATGTACATGGCTGAGGATTGCAGCTTTGTCTCCAAGTTCCTTTGTCTTCAAGTCCAAGTTCAATTACGTTTCCGTGATTGTGGCATTATTATATATGATCTGTTGTTGTATTTAATAGCGTATTAGAAGCAATAGGCATTTAAAAGTGTTCATAAAAAATAAAAGTAGTCGGTATAAATTAAATTACGACAACAGATGGCAGCACCAAAAATATTTTGGATTAAAATAAAAAAATATATTCTATATTTTATTGAGTATTAAATTTAGTTTTAATATAATCTAAGCATTGCATTTTATCTTTCAGAAAATATTTCGCAACTGTTTGAGCAGAATTTAGGCGAAAAAGGTGTTCTGCGAAAATTAACATAGCTCTTATAGGGCAGAAAATTTACTGACGCTCATCCTTAGAAATGCAAGATAAATCCAAAAAAAATATGTACAAAATTCTGAGGCACTCTGCAAACATGAGGCCCCAAGCGGTCGCATGAGCTGCTTGGTCCTCAGAACGCCCCTGTGACAGGTACGGACCGGGCCGGGCCGAAAAAATTTTTAAAAATACGGAACTTGAAGAACACTTAAAAAGCAACTGTTCACCTTACATTATTTTCAGCTCAAAGAAAACTTACTTGAAAGAGAGGTCTGCACACGGACCAACATTTGAAAGCCCTAAGACATTCTGTAATCTAAAGCCACTTAGCCCCCCCTCCCCCGAAAATTGAGTCACAGCACGGAATATATATATATATATATAAATATAAATTAGTAAATCCAAAGTTAGAATGCATGTAGTAACTCATAATACAATATATATATATATATATGTATATATATATATATATATATACATATATATATATATATATATAATGTCATAAATACAGAAGCATACTAAAAGAATTAAGGATATTTTGCAAATATGAATAGTTAAAAATGCTAAAGATATTAAGTAAAAAAGAATGATGAAACGAAATACAGTTAATTTAGTGCGCAAATGCAGCATATAAATAAAACGTTTTCAATAATAATAAAAGTTTAAAAATCCAATAAAAGAATAGAGAGATAAACTTTCAACTCAAAAAACCCCAACATTATAAAATGCCTTACAAATAAAAGTATCAAACAGAGAATCATCAATCAAGTAGAAAATAAAAATGCAAACCTCTAGTCATCAAGCTGAAGACAAACAAAAAACATCAATGGAAAGGAATCGACAGAATAAAATCAAATAAAATCCAAGCATGAAAGCTTTACACGTGGACAAGCCCTAGGTCTAATAATGAATTGTTCATTTCGATAAAACTCTTTATCAAGTCAAAGTATTTTATAGAAATGAATACAAAATGCATGTTTCTGATATCAGTGATAGATTATATCTATAAACTTTGATAACTTGGACAACATGCATAAAGATTGAAAAAAAAGAAACAAGAATACCTGAAAAAACAGTGCATACGTCAGATCCATTCGAGCCTTGAATAAAGAGACCAATGTTGCCAATCTCAAAACATAGAAAGTTGAGAACTGCTGTTGCCAATCGTGAGAAAGAAATAACACTAATGCGAAAAGACGATAAAAGGTGATATTCAACAGTAAGAACATGTAAATACATGGTAATGCTTATTCAAGAGAAAGTGGATGTCTGGCTAAAATAAGATACTAAGGAAAGAATTTAAGCATAATCTACAATTCCAAACTTTTTAACTATACTATGTACTAAATAAGCTGGATATTTATATAATTTGCTAGTAATTTTAAGTTAATTAATATGCATAAGCATGACATTTTTTTATCAGATAATCTATAAATTCTAAAAAGCCGATTAAGTATAATATTTCTAAACAATTGAATCGAGTTACAGGAATTAAAAGGTAATATTTTATTAATGTTAAAGTTAAAATAGTCTTTTTTATCATATAAATTAGTAACTATCCTATTAGTAGGTTCAATAATAAGGCTTAGGTTCAAAAAATTAATGTTATTACTAATAGTGGCTTCATTAGGAATTAGTTTCAAATTATCCGGATAGAAATCAATATCTATGAGACAGTTGTCTGTAAAGACCAAACAAATCAGATCATCAACATATCTCTAAATTTTATAATCTGTTGAAGTAAAAGATTTTTCATAATGATAAAGGTATACATTAGCTAATATACTGTTACTACAGCCACCTTGTGGAACCCCTGAGACTTGTAAGTATAATTTATTACCTTGAAATATGTAATTATTGAAAAGAACAAAGTGAAGAAGTTTAGGAAAATTGGTAAATATAGTATGAGTAGAATGATTAGTAATATAAGCATTATATAGAGTTAAAATTACTACATAAGGATCAGATATTTTAATATTATTAAAAAGATCTTTAAAATCAAAAGTTTGAAATCCAATTAGTGTACCTAGTAATGTTAATTTATTCTTTAATTATTCTTTAGAATAAGGTAGTTCTTGCTAGAATAACGTAAACTATCATTTATTACATTTAAATAAATTAGTAGTAATTTACTCGCAGTAGTGGAGTGAGTATCATGACCACTAGTTACTGTTCTAAATTTAATAGGATTTTTATGAAATTTAGCAATAAGCACTATATATGGAAATTTAAGAAATTTATAATTAATATTTAAATCACTATACATATTGATAATTTTCAGTTTGATACTATTAATGGAGTGCGAATCTAATTTAAATAGATTATTGTTCTTTAGTCTACGTCATATGGCGAATACACGTCTCCGGGGGTTCTTCCCCCCGGAGACGTGTATTCGCCTTTCCGGATACATTTTATAATTTATTTATGACACAGCATTTAGGTATATTTGTATAGGGCAAATAGAAACCTTGCCCCCCACTCTCTAAAATTTCATTCGCCTCCTCCTCGGATTCGCCCCCCTCTTCGGTCAAGTCTTGAAAGAAACACTGTTTCTAAGTTATTGTGGGTGCTTAAGTGACTTTCCTTGGAGGAACACTGTTATACAACTTAAAAAATGGATCGTTCTCGGATCGCGTTTTGCTGGAAATTTTCTGAACACAACCCGAGCTCGACCCGTTCCGAAACGTTCAAATAAAAGTGTGGCCCGACTCCGTATCATCGAAATTATTGAGACAAAAATTGGGAGAAAGCTCTGATTAAACGGTGTTTCGAGGCATCTATCGATTTGTCTCATCAAAAGAAGAAAATTGAAATAGTTTCGTGTATCTGCGATAAATTGTTTTCAATAGATGGCAACGGAAGCTTGGATCGTCTGCTGTTAGTTATTATTGTCTTTCAACTATGTAGCTCAGGGAAACATTTAATGGAATCGCCTGTGCTTTGAAAAGGTCAGCTTTATTAAGTAGAAAATATACGGAAGTGAAATATTTTCTAAATCGGATTTTTAATTTTGAAATGGGGGGGGGGGGGGGGGAAGTAAAAAAATGGACTTGAAGTAAAACAAAAAAAAAAAGAACTGTAATTGCATTTATTTTTGTTCGATTCAGCGGCTTGTTGGTCCAAAGAGAGCAGAAGCAAAGTTATTTCCTTCGCGGTTTGATACTGCTTTTCAAATTTGCCCCTATTAACCATTCAAACTGAATCTTCTGTATTTATGTATGGTGTGAAAAACTCATTTTGATAGTATGCAGTATTTTCTTTTTACTTTCTCATATGTAGTATTGAGAAAGTAATGATTTCATTAAAATTTTCGATTTCGAGATTTCTATACTAGTATGTTTTAAGACCCTCTGAACACGTTTTGACTATTTTTGGAGTGATGATGCCCATCTGTCTATGTATGTCTGTGGTCGATTTCTTGTGCACACTATAGCGGCCACAAATACTAATGGATTTTCACGAAACTTTATACCCGGCTTTGTTGTAAAAAAAAAAAAAAATCTAGAATTAGATAGAATTTTTTTTTTTTAATTCGAGCCGAAACATCGAAATTAAATAGAAATTATATATTTTTTTAACATGGCAAAATGTGACATAATCATGCATAATAGGGTTTATTTATGACTCAGTGATCGGGAGATTTAATTGTATCAAATCATTGTTGTGAAAAATAGCCGCGATACAATGTTTATTGTTCGTGATGTCATTAACCCCCTCTGGGGGCAAGTCCCCCCCTCCCGGGGTACGTTGTCGCCATGTATAGTATTAATCGAAGGGTTTCTTCAAGTCCTATAAAGTGAAGGGTAAGATGCTACAATTGTAATCATTTACATCCACGATACCGATTTTCAAATTTTTTCTTGTAAAATTTAAAAAAAAAAAAATTGAATTTTAGTATGAGAATAAAGAGTTGAGCCACACTCGAGTTAATTTTTAGTGGCAAAGTTAAATTTGCGCTGAACTTAAGTTTATTGGATACTTTGAAAACAGTTTTGTTGGCCCAAGTGATTAGAATTATAGCATGTTATCCTTCATTATAAAGGGTTTTAAAAAATCTTTTGATTAATACAAAGTTTGACAACGCACCCCTTCGGAGGGTGGGGGTGGGGGCTAATTACGTTACTAACACAAAAATTGTATAGCGGCTGTTTTGCGATACAATGATTGAAACAGTTAAGTTTCGTGATCATGACGCCTTAAAGAACAAATTTTTATGTATAATTATGTCAAATTTTTGTTCTGTGCGACCATGTTGAAATAAAATACAGGTGAACCTCGATATGGCGAACCTCGGTATCTCGAAATTTTCGATATCTCGAAATATTTTCATCTCCCTTCACGCACGGTATAAAACTAATGTAAAACAAACTCTTTAACTCGAAATTTTTTTAATCAAACTCTCGATATTTCGAATTTTTTCATCTTACCATTTGGATCATCTTACCATTTTCATCTTTTCATTTGAAAAAAATACGATCCAAAAAATGTGTTTAATGCAGATGAAACAGGACTATTTTTTAAGTGTATGCCTGATAAAACTATGGCCATTAAAGGCATGTCATGGCGAGAAAAGGAGCAAAGAACGAGTAACTGTGCTATTTTGCACTAATATGGATGGTTCAGAAAGGCTCAAACTTCTTATGATAGGTAAATCTGCTAAACCCCAATGTTTTTCAGGAATGAAATCTGTTCCAATGACTTATTTTGCGAACATTACGGCTTGGATGAGTGCCGAAATTTTCACTAATTGGTTGAAGGAACTAGACAGAAAAATGTCCCGTGAAAATCGCGATATTGTTCTCTTCTTGGACAACTGTACAGCACATAATTAAAATCCGAAATTAAAATCCGTGAAAGTTCATTTCATGCCACCAGACACAACTTCTACGTTACAGCCTTTGGACCAAGGTATTATTCAGAGTTTTAAAGTAAACTATCGCCACAAAATTAAGCTCATTTGGATCCGCCTAGCTCATTTGGAAAATGTAATAGATATTGAAGGATTCAGTACCTGTAACCAAACTGTCATAGATGACTATTTTGCAAGTAAAGAAATGCAAGAATAAATTTTAATAATGTATATTACATTAAATGTGTATCCAATCATTTCAAGCTTCGCTTTATTTGTTGTCAGCATTTTCTTGGGTAATACCCAATTCTCTGTCTGTAAGATAAAGTAAGTGATTTTTTTAAAAATGTGTAAAGTATAGGACTAGGATGTATATATTCTTTTATGAATTCCTTAAAATTTTTCAAATTTTCGATATCTCGAATTTTTGATATCTCGAAATTTTTTTCTACTCCCTTCAAATTCGACATATCGAGGTTCGACTGTATAAAATTTCGAATAAATTTCGAAGTTTGTGCTTGAATTTCAAAAAATTATAATCTCTAGATTTTTCGTTAAATAAAAGCGGATATTAAAATTTCGTGAAAATTCATTAATATTTGTGGCACACAAGAAATCGATCCCAGGTGGACAGACAGACAGACGGATATCACACCAAAAATACTTAAAGCGTGTTCAGGAAGGCCTAAAATATATAATCAAAATCTCGAAATTGAAAATTTTCGTAAATATATTATATACATATGTGCATTTTATGTAATTTCGTATATTTTCAATGTGAATTATTTTCATAAATAAAAATCACAATACAGTAATTTTTATATTCCGTAGTCTTTCTTATAGCGTGATGAAAAAATGATACAGCCCAAAGCATTTTTTCTACAGCATGATTCTCTAATAAATATTATTGCCAAACTTGATCGATGCAGCATGAACCCCCCTGTGTAAAATATGAATAAAAGTAAAAATTTACATAAAAATTTCAGTACAGATACCAAGGCTTCGCAAATTATACTTCCCATAGGGCCCTGTCCCAAGGTCGCCCCCTTATGCCCATATAAGAATTTATTAACAGGCACTAGTAAAGAGCCTTGTTGAGCCAGTGAAAATGATCAGAGCCTGGTTAATGCAGGGCATGAGGATCAGCTGCCCCGGGCGCCCGAATCAGAGGGGCACAATTTTTTTTTTTTATAACAAATACGAAGATAATTTCGTGAATATGTGTGTTTCTTATCGTGTACACAAGAAAGCGACTACAGACATCATCAGACACAGACAGACGGACATCACTCCAAAAACAATCAAAACGTGTTCAGGAGGTCTTAAAACATATATTGGCATCAAAATCTCGAAATCGAAAATTTTCGTGAAAACAGTTGTAAAGAACCTTACTGCCCCAAACGGGAATTGAACCCTAGATCTCCGAACTGGCCAGCCGACGCTCTACCGTTGAGCTACTGGGACGAAATTGCAAGCTCTTATCGTCGAAGTGGACTCTGCACAGTACTTTCTCACTACTACGTATGAGAAAGTAAAAATATATGCCAGCGGATACATGGGGATATACAGGGTGTCCCAAAAAGATTGAAACGCACTTTAATTCTTTACCTGTTGGAGATAAGTGGGCAATGTAAATTGCAAAAATGTTGAAAGTAAAGTAGGAAATAAGACTACGTTAATGAAATAGTCCTCCCATTCATTTTCAAAAAGTTACACTTTTTAAGTTTCTATACGACCCCCCTTTAGACAAATTGGTTCAATCAAAAATGTTTTATTTTTAATGTAACAAAATCATTAAAAAAAAACAAAAAAAAAAAACTCATATCTGTATCTTTAAAATTGAACGAGTTATATTTAATTAAAAATTGAACATTGTGAATGGGGACTATATATGAAATTAGAAATGTAAATTTGTGACATATCAGAAAAAAGATAAAATTGGATAGGAGACATAGGAGACATTTTTGCGAATTCCGTGTAGGCTCACGATGCAATCACGAATTCTTAAGTACTTTTCAAATAACTAAGTACTTTTTTAATAATTAAGTACTTTTAAGTACTTTTTTTTATCTAAACAATTTCCATCGTCAATTTGTTTATAATCCCTATTTTCACTGATGAAACAGCCTTTCATATGGTATGGAAAAGTGGCATAAGTCAGATTTTTTCCTTTATCATAATTCAGTTGATTTTAAATACACAGATATGCGGGTTTTTTTAATGATCTTGTTGCATTAAAAATATAAATTTTCTGATTGACCCAATTTGTCTAAGGGGGTCATTTAAGAATTTAAAAAGTGTAACTTTTTGAAAATGAATGGCAGTACTATTTCATTAACGTAGTCTTATTTCCTACCTTACTTTCAACATTTTTGCAGTTTACATTGCTCACTTATGTCCAACAGGTAAAGAACTAAAGCGTGTTTCAATCTTTTTGGGACACCCTGTATAGGGATAGATAGGGATATATGGGGATATATAGGGATATTTAGGGATATATAGGGATATATGGGGATATATAGTGATATATAGGGATATATAGTTATATATAGGGATATATGGGGTTTAATCGCACTATTTTAGTATGTTGGCATTTTGGCTATAATGATAAATTTGCCAATAATTTAAGTTCCATTAAAACACGTATAACCACATTTTGTATACTTTTATCTAGAATGAAATTATGTTTGTGAAAAATATGTTTGTTCATTTCATATATATTGAGAGGTGAAAGGGAGCCGGAGGATTGTCTACCCCGGGCTGTAGTTGGGCTAAGTCGGACCATGGCCAAATGATGTTTCGATTTTACAATTACTGTAGAATCCCTTATATTTAAGAAGGTGATCGGAATGAACAAAAATCCTGGTAATCCGAAATATGGAACAATTCCCTTCCAATAGTAACAGCCATGTTCGTAATTTCCTGAAATTTTTTGAGAAACGGATGAATTTGATTTATGTCTACGATTAAAATAGTCTAACCAAATTTATAGAGGTAATTTTGAACATCTTTTCTTGGAACTTCTCGCCACTCCCATGATAAAATCAATATGACTCATTCCGGGAACAAGCATCACGCTTTAC
Source organism: Amaurobius ferox (assembly GCA_951213105.1). Taxonomy (NCBI): domain Eukaryota; kingdom Metazoa; phylum Arthropoda; class Arachnida; order Araneae; family Amaurobiidae; genus Amaurobius; species Amaurobius ferox. The sequence goes on from OX578152.1 coordinate 114,773,771, forward strand.
GGTACGGTGTGAGTGAAACTTAGAACATGTTTTTAGATAAAATATATAATTTGCTTGATATTTAGATCGTTGTCTTTATATATTTTATAAGCCATTTTCACACTCCACGGAATAGAAGTTCTGAATTGAATATCGAATTGGTTTCAAATTTAGGCATAAAAATAAATGATGTACATTTTTAAGTTCCGTTAACATAGAATTTTCGATATGTAAAGCGATATTTTATCTGCCCGATCATCTGTGTTGCCTTATTTTCAACGTTTTTAAATATTTGAATCTTTTTAGATTAAAATATCTAAGTCAATTGGCAAATGTCAATTAGTTTTATAGCATTATTTTTCAATAGTTTGATTTGAAGGATAGCTAACAAACTATTTCGGTATTTGAAACTAATTCGATTACTATAGTTAGCAGCGAACAATGGAATAAAAAACTATAAATAAATTCATTGATGTACTATAATAATAATAAAAAAAAATCATCGTCTGCCATAACTGTAAATTAAATCATCTAAAGAACGGTCGATTGTGCACCTATAGAGTTAATTAAGAATATATTTGGATATTTTTTTCCGGCGCATGGTGGTATAAAAATGATTTTTGTGTGTTTAGCTGTTTTGGAGTTACAGCTGAAAGAATGTAAGAACAAAATATAAAATTCGAGATTTATAAATGTTTTGAATAAAATTCCAGGATTTTAGATTTTTCTCACCATCTATAGGTCAAGTCCCATGTGTATGCAAAGTTCTCATGCTGACGAACTTATAAAAAGCGCGAACCAGCCCTTGGATGCTGTTGTCTGCAATGAGAGCGCGATCCTAAGATCTGCTTTCTGTAGCTGTACGGAATATTTCCATATTTTTAGTTATTTATAGGTCGGATCGCAGCAGCTCACGAACTGCATTGGACCACGGTTTGTAGTTTGCAGACTTGCAATTCATGCTTTTTTGATCGTAGTAAAAACCCGATTCTTCTGTTTGTATAGAGTTATTAACAAAAGGTAAAATATGTTTAATTGTACATTAATCTTCCACTAATCCGGCATTCAATGGTGAGGCACGCCTATCGAACGATATTCGGAAATGCTCGTAAGCTGGAAAGTTTATGCAGATTTATTTTCATTCTTCTTGTTCGACCCAGACCGTCCGACCTACCCGAAGGTGTAAGGTAATGGACGGGAAGTGCCACCTAATTTGGACCGGCACCCAGTGGGGGAGGCATCCACAGGGACCGTATCCTCCTTCCTCTACTACTAACCTCTCTGAAGGACTTACGGACCCACATATTTAACGTGCCCGTACTCCGCGTGAACATGGCGACAGTTTTGGGCAGAGCCGGGAATCGAACTCTGATCGTTCGAATGCAATCCACGCGCGCTAACCACTGGAATGTCCCACCCACTTTTCACTGAAGTTTACCTAATAAATTTAAAATCAATTCAAATGTTTTTTTTGTCACGCACTGTCCCGTGTAATCCAGTCTGTGTAACGTTTTAAGCCAATAAATACCAATATTTGCATTGTTCATTATTTAGTTTTAAATTAATGTTTCCCATTTGTTTTACCCTGTTTTAGTTTGACATCCGGGAATCTGTCAAAATTTGGTAATTCGTCACCGCTGAAGTTTCGACTATTTCGCGAATTTTTTATCGGAAGTTTACTGTAGTGTGCAATTTGATTGGTGTGCTGATTTCTATACGATTAATGCACTCTTGTTGAGACCAGGTAGTCACGGGTGTCGAAAACCCAGACCACTGGACTGGGCCGAGGGCTTACAGTAATCATTTGAGTGACCGGCTCGGTAGACACGGGTGTGAATGAACCCCTTTCTACCCCCCCCCCCACATAAATTATTTGATTTCAGTTTTATATTTAAGAAATAACTGGAACGGCTGTACCTCTTCTTTCTGCATAGGGGGGCGCCTTTGCATCCTGTAAGCAGATGTTCGCTTCGTCTTACACCTGCGCGGAAATCCGCTACTCTGAAGTGTTTTAAACTGTTTTTCAGAAAGAAAATATGTTTCTTTTTTTCTTTGGAGGGACATTTGAAGAAATTACGACTGTATCATCATTCCTTTAATTTTCTTTAAAGATGGTGAGTGTGACTTTAAGGATTCCCAACCAGGGTTGTATGAAAATTTGGGGCTCTGCAAACAGTGCCGCTGACAGCATTTTAGGGCTCCCCCGTACAGCAAATCGGCGGGCTCCCATAATACCTCCTTTGTTATAAGTTATTCACATTTTTTCATAATCTGTTTTGCGGCACTGGCGTCTAGGCCCCCAAGTAATGCATTTCTTTGTCCTCCAATGTTGGTGGCACTGTTTGCGATGCTGGTGGTAATTTGCGATGCTGGTGGTAATTTTCCGCGGTAATTTGCAAACGTATGCCGAATAAAAAATTACAATTTGCCTTCTTTCTTGTAATTGCTTGAAAAAATTAAAATCATTAAGGTTTTCGCGTGATTTATTACTAAAACAATCAAGCATTTTGAAAGTTTAACTTGGTTAGAAATTCGTGGGATAGTTAGAATTTAAGCAACACAAGTTAAAAAAAAATTTGAACCGGGGGGAGGGGGGAGAAAAAAATTGCCAAACCATTTAAAACACATTTTTACTTTCCTTATATACATAATGCATAAGGAAAGTATTGTGACGGGGTCGAAAATTCGAATTCGAGTTTTCGACGGGAGAGCAAGTTTCAAGCATCCCTGATCACGAATCAAACATTTTTGAAGTGATGTCTGTCTGTGTGTGTGTGTGTGTGTTGTGTGTGTGTGTTGTGTGTGTGTCAGTGAGTCTGTGGAGACGATAACTGACGAACGAATGGACCGATTCGAACGAAATTTGGTACAAAAATCACAATCCGTAAACACTGGAAGCTTATTGTTTTTATACGCAAACAAATGTTCAGAACCCCCCTAAATATTCGAATGAAATTTTGAAAAAATCGTCAAAAAATTAAAACCACTAATAAAGTTACGCAAATAGACATTTCTTATGTAATTTTTCATTAGAAAACGATTGACATAAATTTTAAAACGCTAACATGAACCGTTCTCGAGATATTGCACATTTTTCAAAAAAATTATCAAAAAGTCATATAAAATAGAAAAAAAAATATTTCCTATTGAGAAACATGTTCACTTTTCATATGTAATATCATGCGATAAATAGGGTGACATCATTCTCGTGGATCTAGCTCGTTCCATTCATAAAAAAAGATACTTTGAGTAATACTTTTGTATTTGAACGCCGATAGTCATTTATCGGCTGTAAGAATAACTTATTTCTTCGTCCATAACGCTTGACGAGATTTTGGCGACGAAATTGGCAGAATATCGCCAACTTGGCGACTTTTTGAAATGTTGCCAAATTAACGAAAATCTCGCCAAATGGATAGAAATGACGCTAAATCAATGAAAATGACGACTCATTGTCGAAAATTCAATATCTTGAAAATAATGTTAGTATCTACTATAAGAAAAACCTATTGTTTTTACTGTAAAAGTACATTCATTACATTATAAAAGGAAAGTCATGTGTTGCCCACATCAGGTTTTTCTTAATAATGTCACGTGTGAAACTGTGAATGCATCATGAAATAACAATGTATAACTTGTTTTTTGTTCACAATATTATGAAAAACGATTATACTAACACAAAATAATCATAAAAAATTTATTTATACGCGCTTGTTAGTAACTATGTAAGCCAGAAGAAAAGCAAAAATGATTGTCATTTTTTTGTTAACACTCATTAATAAGTAAAAATAGACAATCGAATAAATTATTACAAGAGTGAATAAATTATTACAGGAGTGAATAAATTATTACAAGAGAGTTTACTCTTGTAATAATTTATTCAAAAGTACGAGTTAGTTACTGTTTATAACCGTTACCGCTTTATACGTTTATTCTGTGATTTTTCTGACCTACAGATATAACGTGCCCATATTCTACGTAGATACGGGGATAGTTAAACGGCAGCACCGAGAATTGAACTTTGGTCCTTTCAGAGTATATTTTTGTAGCATTTCACCTTTCGAATGTTTTAATGTGAAGCACCCTCTTCAAATGAACATTTGTGAATAATTCTTTACTTTTTGAGTTTTCTTATTAAATAATTGGCCCATGTACCAAATTTCAAGCCTCCATCATATTTTAAAGGAGGCGTTTCTTATTTATTCGGCAAATAGAACATTTTCAAAATTTCAATAGAACATTTTCACAATTCGGCAAATAGAACAAACACCCCTATAAAGTAGCAGAATTTAGAAAACTAAAATTGCACTGTTTCTTCTTTTCGAACTATATAACTATACACTAAATTTGAAGTTTGTATCTCATCGCTGAGTATTTTTTTCTATCATTTCACCTTTCGAAGCTAAAGTGTAGAGTCCTCCCCACGCTACTAAATATTAAAAAAAAAAAATCCACTTTTCCTGAAGATTTATCGAACGATCGACCCTTATACCAAACTGCAAGTTTCTACATATACGAGAAGTGCCTAAAAAAAGCGTGACAGACGGACACTTGGCAATAAGTGTATATACGTAGATAGATAGTTAGGTTACTGAAAATAAGAAAATCTTTCTGAACTCTAGACCACCATCAACCGCAAGACACAAAGGAAATTAAAATGCCTTGCATAAGCAAATATGTACTGTTTCGCGCAAACCGCTTACAAAGAATTCAGCGGTCACGACAGAAAAGATAGGCGGCAGTTGATTTTCTTTTTCTTTCCCTTATATACATAGTATATAACGTTAGGTAAGTAATTGGGATAAAGGTAAAAATTCGAATTCGGTTTTTCGACGAAAGAGCGCGTTTTAAGCATCCTTGAACACGAGTAGAATGCCTTTGAATTGGTGTACATATATGTTAGTGTGTGTTTATTCGTAGATCTGTGGAGACACACCATCTCACGATCGAATTAATCAATAAATAAAATATAAATTATTTATTAATAAGTAAATAAATTATAAATAAATAAATTTATTCTTCTTATATTTTCAATTTTTTCAAATAAATTTATATATATATATAAAAAAATCACACAAAAAGTAGTATTATCTAATAGGTTCTCTTTCCATATGTAGTGATATGCGACAAATCTCTTAACACCATTATCATGGATCTAGTTTGTTCCATTCACAAGAGAAGACACTTTTTGCAATAGTTTTGTATTTTGAAATCAAATAATTCACTCACAGTCATTTATTTCACAGAATATTAATTATATGTCAATTGCATGTGAATGAGGATTTTGTTCGTGATTATGAATAAGTCATGTTTAGACACGCATAAGTTGCCAAAAGAGCGGCCAATTTCAATTTTGTCTTGTTAATTCAATCTCAAAAATCTGATGTGGGCAGCACATGACTTTCCCTACAGATTCAAATTCATTTTCTCTTTATTTCTTCAACAATTTCTTAAATTGACCTTAATTGCGCAAAAAACACGCATAATTAGCTGAATTTACTCTTTTATATGAATTTTCGTTTTCATTTGGTAACTAGGCGTGTTTTCAAAACTGGCGTCGCAAAAATGCAGGAAAAATATATATCTCTCGAGAACGGCTACTCCTAGAGTAATAGGGTTGGTCTTTTCATCGTCTAAAATTACGTATAAAACAAGCGTTTAATTGATATATTTGAGCATATGTAATCTTTTATTTTAGATTTTGACGATTTTTGCAACCCATTTCGCAAAAAAAAAAAAAAAAAAAAAAAAGGGGGGGGGGGGGGGGCAAGTTTTTTCCCCAAATCGTACCAAGTCTAATTAGGACTAGGGTAAGCCAAAGTAATTTATCTACTAAATTTTGTGAAATTTGGCCAATTAGTGTTTTAGCTAGAGTGGTTACATACAATTTTTGCGGGCCATTTTGCAAAAAAAAAAAAAAAAAAAAAAAGCAGGTTCTTTTACCCCAATCGTAACAAAATCTAATCAACACTAGGGCCACTCACAAGTGACTTATAAAATTTTATGCAATTTCGTCAATTAGTTTTTGAGTTAGATACATACATTGCACACGCACACACTTGCGCGCGCAAGCTAAAAACAGTTTTTCCGTGTTCTAGAGATCCCAAAACGTGTAGTTCCGTCGAAAACTCGAGTGGCGATTTTCGACACGATTCCAATATTTTCCCCAGTACATTACCATTCTCTATATTGTGTGGAAAGTAAAAACATTATGCCATGGATCTTGTACACCATTATATCTCTTTGGAAGAAGTAAAAACGATGTTTTATGAAGGGAATGTCATTTGCTGCTCTTATCAATTTTTTTAACACTTTACAACAAAGTTGAAAAGTGTTTATGACTTTGTTCATTCTGTCTGTCTGTCCGTTAGCACGATAACTGCCGTAAAAATGACTTAATCAAAATGAAATTTTAGTATGTTGTTCAGACAGTCTGTAGAACCTATGGGAATATAAATGAATAATATTACCCAATTAGTTTTGGATTGAACCCGGGTCGAAAAAATGAAATACATTGAGCCCTATGGGACCTAATTTTTCAAACATTTTTTAAGCGGATTTAAAATTCACAAATTGCTTCGAAAATTTTAAGTAATATTCAAATTGTTCCATAAAATATATAAAAAAAATTCAGCGAAATATATTCAGTAGTTTTTTAAATAAAAATTAAAATAATAATTACACTTCTTATATGAAACGATCACGTGACCATGATATGAAACGATCACATGACCCACTTCAAAATGATATATGGCATCCATCTTGTTTCAAAATCGTGATTTTTTTAAGTTCTTTTTAATTCATATTGAGTGTTGTATCCGTCCTAAAACTACTTTATTTTTGCTTAAATTCTGTGTATCTACATACTGAAACAACGCAATGACAATATATTTGAGTTTAAATGCTCATCTAAATTTGATTATTTCTACAACTAAGCCTATTTTTCACCTATGTAAAATGTAAACAGCAAAATATATAGAATGAGTTGTATTAGAATTCCTGTATTTTTTTAACACAAAATAATTTAGTCCATGAAGTCTGCATGGCTGATATGAATGAAATATTAATTGATTTCATAAAGAGAAGGATGATTTTTTTCGATGAAGTTTCAAGCATAGAGTTTAATTTTTTGTAGCTCCATGGTCTTAAACAAAATGTTTAAATAAAATAAATTATTATAGTATTGTGATGAATGAAATGAATGGGAGAAAGTTATGAATGAAATCCTGTTTTTATAGAGAGATCCAGGCGTGTTATTTTTTCTATGACGTCATTTGAATGAATTTCAGTTGTTTTCGATGAAGTTTTCAAATATAATAAATTATCGTAGTATTACGATAATTCTAAAACTATTACCGAGGAATGTATAACATTTTAGAGATGTTTAAACCAGGCAATTTATATTTCAATGCCGTCATTTGAATGGAGTTCATTTTTTTCGATGAAGGTTTAAGTTTTCAAATATAATAAATTAATGCAGTATTGTGATAAGTTTCAAAATATTACCGAGGAATGTATTGCATTTTAGACTTGTTTAAATAAAATTGCATTGAAGTTGGAAAGTGTTTCATAATCAATGCTTTAAGCATGATTGATCTTTCTTGTTTTATTTATTTTTATTTATTTTTTGCATAGTCAAACTAACCTTGGCTACATTTTAAACTTGCTTGAAATCCAAGTCTACCTTCTTGCTTCTTTAGTTATGTTACCTAATATTTCGTAGCTTCTTATCTTTCGCTGGCAGCCTGTCGTACGTTACGGGGCAGAAAGTTCGGGCGACCAAGAAGTTTTGCTAAAGCATCCCGACGATAAATGGAGTTACCAGGCCCATCGGCATTTCGCTACGGATGAGGGAAATCAAAATTTCCTTCGCCCATTCCTATATAGTAAACTGAAAGATTATGTTCGGAATAGATAGTTTTCATAGGACGTAATTGCTAGACGTGGCCAGTATACTGCTAATAAGATTTTGGAATATATCACAATCGCCAGGCATTTTTAGGGGTCTCCGGATAGATGCGACAGGAGCCGGTCACGCAATATAACAGTTTCAATCATTGTAGTGAAAAATAGCCGCTGTATAATTTTTGTGTTCTTGACGTCATGAACCTCCCTCGGGGGTACAATGTTAAACTTGGTATTATTGCGAACGCGCAATATTCCCTTTAGCGCCTCCTTTTTCTTCTGTCTCGAAGGCCAGGTGAAGAAAGCACAGTCCATGACGTGAGGATGACGTGAACTCAGGACTGCCAAGATTTCCCATTCAGAAGAAGGGCTTCCAGATTTGGCGATTTATCGCCAATGTGGCGACTTCCGGAATGATCCAGAAACTTCTCGGACGATTATTCTTTGAGATATAGATATTTCCAGAAGTTTCTATGGAGAGACTATATGAAAGACTCACCCCTCTACTGCAGTTCATTTGACGAGTTGATAGACAATATACGAGCTACAGTGGGCTGTGACTTTTGTCAATGTTTTGAGAATAGTAGCAGCTGTTTTGTTGAGATCCAGACCGTCCGACCTACCAGAAAGGTGTAAGGTAACTGTTTGGACGGTCGGAGCAGCTGTTTTGTGAAATTATTTTCGCCAGTATTTTGAGAATATTATAGATTATTCTGTAAAATGAGTGAAGCATTTAAGTGGTGTTTGATTGTATATTGTTCCTGTTTACTTTGTGCTTATAAATAAACGTAAGTTATCCAGAAACTTGGACTTATTCATGTATTCTGTGTATACATACACCCATGATTCTAGAGAATACGTTTGTAATAGTATCAATCGGAAGTTTTTAAGCCCTTTAAAATGAGGGTTAACATGTTATAATTGGGATCATTTGAACCAATGATACGGTTTTTTCAAATTTTTTTATTGAAAAATTTGCAAAAGAAAAGAAAATCACAAGCTGTTTAAAAATGGATTGTGGTATGAGAAAGTCGAGTGGAGCCAATTTAATCTAAAATGGAATCCAATTAATTTAATCTAAAATGAATATACTTCCAGATGATCAAGGCAACAAACCTTTATGCAGGATCCAAAATATTAGAAGCTTTTGACTAGATCGGTTTGCGACGAAGAAAAGTTATGCAGCAAAAGAGCTTTTTTAAGCTCATGACAGTCATTTTTTTTATTCACCGAATTTATGGCACTCTGCTCCGTTTCTCACTCTGTGTGTATGTTCAGAGTTCCCATGCATCATAAGACAAGAGCCTTTGTGACACAAGACAAATGATTTATTTTCTTGATAACGTTATCTTCTTTTTCTTTATCGATAAGACGGCGTGAAAAACTCAAATCTCGCCATTACAGAGTTATTAGCGTAGAAAAAGTGGTTGGAAAAAATACTTTTGGGAAGCGATCTTAGAATGGAAGTGTTTTTTTTTTCTTTCTTTAAAACTTTTGTGTGTACGACGTTCTTTATTTTGCCAAGGGTGGGCTGGTCATTGGCCTAACTGCAATGTGTAATCACCAGCCCGGGATGACTGAGGGTCGGTTGAAGGCAAACTTTCTCTTTCTCCAGGAGACCCAACCAGGAATAACTAACGAATTTTATGATCTAATTAGTACTTGGAAATTTTATTTTTCTATAAATTTTTTGGAATTATCGTATAATCAAGCAATTGAAATAAAATAATTTATCAATAAAACAATATAAATAAATCAACAATAAATGTTACGAAATAAAATCTTTGTTAGAAACGCAACGTGAAACAGATTAGTAACGTTTAAACTAATTTCAGATGCTAAGCATAACCGTACAGGTAGGTCTATGGCCAAGGTGGGCTGGCTATAGACCTACCTGTGTTGCGTAATCACCAGCCCGGGTTGACTGAGGGCCGGTTGAAGACAAGCTTTCTCTTTCCTAAGGAGACCCAACCAGGAATAACTAACAAATTTTTCGATCTAATTAGTACTTGGAAACTCTTATCGTTTTTGTAAAAAAAAAATTTCTTTTGAAATATCGTATAATCGAGCAATTGAAATAAAATAATTAATCAATAAAACAATATAAATCAACAATGAATGTCTCAATGAATCAACAAAAAAATCTTTGTTAGAAACACAGCATGAAACAAATTAGTAACCGTATAAGCCAGTTTCAGATATAAAACATAATTTTCTTTTCCATGCTATAAAAAGAGAGGGGTCAGGCATCTGCCAATAAATAGTTGCATCACTCGACTCAGGAAGGAATTAGTTTCTAAACGATAAATAGAAAAGATGAAAAGGTAAAAACTGAGGTGGAGGTAAAGTGATCAGCAGATTCATTTAAAAAGAATTTCTTAGTCAATAAACCTACAAACTTAAAGTGCCTTATTATATAAAGTAAATTGAATTGTAACCGGTTTCTGAAGCTAGATGAGCAACATCATCAAATAACTCAAAAAAAAATTGTACAGAATATTATTGTAAAACTACTTTGTGCATAATAATACAATATTATGTAGTACAGCACTAAAGTGAAGAATGTTTAGGAAGCTAAAGGAGCTATTTTCATTAAAAACGTGAAAAGAAAATTTTTTAAGTAATTGTAAAAAAACGTGAAAAGAAAATTGTTTAAGTAATTGTAAAAAACGTGAAAAGAAAATTGCTTAAGTAATTGTTAAAAAACGTGAAAAGAAAATTGTTTAAGTAGTTGTAACCTATTTTCTTAAGACAAAAAACCTCTCACCACTGTAGTGGTTCCATATCAGGGTAGGGAATCTATAGCTTCTAGTAGGGAGCTACTAGCTTCATGTCTCAAATGTCATCTGTTCAGACTTTTCTCAAATTATGTGTATAAATTATTAGATGTTTTTCTAACATTTTATGTAAACACTATGCCACAGAAAATTTTCCATGAAAAGCACTCCATCCTTAGCACTATTGAGACATCTGCGATGGCCTAATAAATCTCCTTTCCTCCCGAACAAAAAAAAAGTTGTGCGGTTCTTCAATGAAAGCAAAGGAAATTCTTCGCACTGTACTGCAATATTTTACTGCATATAGTCATGTGATGTTGGAGAAATCTGGGGATTTGGGGACTTCCAATTGTTCATGTATTAGTATTTTGTAAATTACTAGGGACCTCCGCCCCCTGTTCGCTACAGTTCGCTAACCCCCTTAACTCGCTTTGCGAGCTATTTCGAAATAAACTAAATTTAAATTGGTAAACGGTTTATTTCAACGTGTTACCCTATTATTTCTCTATAAATGTACCAAATTTCATATTTTTGTATCCTATAGCTTTTGTGATACCAGACAGAGAAAATTCGTGGACGTGTCGATACGAAAGAACATTTTTCACTTCAGAAGTGCATAAACAGTAAAATATCTCATAAACTACATCGAAATTAAAAAAAAAAAAAGTGTGTGTGTGTGTGTGTGGGGGGGGGGGGGGCTCCTTTCTGCAAAAATTCACCCATGTAGGTACCTGCCTGCAAAATTCCTGGTCTTGCTCTTGTTAGTCTATCCAGGACGCGAATTCGCATCTCAAATATTTTGTCTGAAGGGGCTGAGCTCCCCAAGAAGTATATTCAACCCCTTGATAAAATATTTAAGGGGACGGTGGACGTTGAAATTTTTTTTATTTATTTATTGACTTAGAAACATGAAAATTTGTATAAATATTCCTCTTAACATTACTATACACAATACTATTCAATTTTGTTATAATTTTGTATTTTTTTTTAATTTAATTTTTTTTAACGAAAATTTGAAAATGCTCCTTGCGTGCCATTTGTTCAGATTTTTGATTCATTTTACATTATGATCACTCAGAAACATATTATGAACAAATTTGGGTATTCATTTTTAAATCCCTTAGAAATTTAATTTTTTAAAAATATTTTTCTGCATTAAAACTTAATTTTCATCATTTAATTAGGTTCTTATTCACTTTTAGTTGCCTTAATAAAGTCCAATTATGAAATGCATACCCAGTTTCATTAAAAAGTATGAGAGGTATCTTCTTGCCAAATTCCATGCATCTCAGACAAAAATTAAGATGCATGGAGCATTTTAAAAATTTAAAACCTTTGAAAATTTTATTTCGAAAAAAAATGCATTTAACCTTTTGCTTACGGGTGGGACAGCGTCCATCCCAAACGAAGAACTTTCCAAAAGAGAGGTATTTGACATACCCTATCCTAAACAGTTCGATCCCCCTTTCCAGGCATTGGCGTGGCATTGGCGGAACGCCAATGTATGCGTCCATGGACGCCAATGACTGCAAAGGGGGATCGAACTGTTTAGGATAGGGTATGTCAAATACCTGTCTTTTTGGAAGGTTCTTCGTTTGGGATGGACGCTGTCCCACACGTAAGCAAAAGGTTAAATGTGTAAAATAATGTTATATATTAAAAAGAAAAAACCATTTTTAGTCGATTTTTGCTCATTTCAACGTCCACCGTCCCCTTAATTACTTTCCTTATATACATAATGTAAAAGGAAAGTATTGTGACGGGGTCGAAAATTCGAATTCGAGTTTCCGACGGGAGAGTACGTTTCAAGCATCCCTGATCACGAACTAAACATTTTTGAGGTGATGTCTGTGTGTGTGTCAGTGAGTCTCTGGAGACGTTATCTCACGAACGAATAGAGCGATTTGAATGAACTTTGGTACAAAAATCACAATCCGTGAATATTGGAAGTCTATTGTTTTTAAACGCAATTAAATGTTTAGAACCCCCTTAAATTTTCGAGTGAAATTTTGAAAAAATCATCAAAAAATCAAAACTTTTAATAAAGTTACGAAAATGGACATTTCTTATGTAATTTTTCCTTACAAAACGATTGACATAAACTTTAGAACGCTAGCTTGAGCCGTTCTCGAGATATTTCACATTTTTCAAATAAATTTATAAAAAAATCCCATAATTAAGAAAAATATATTAACTGTTGAGAAATATGTTCACTTTTCATATGCAATATCATGGGATAAATTGGGTGACATCATTCTCATGGATCTAGCTCGTTCTATTCTTAAGAAAAGATACTTTGAGTGATACATTTGTATTCGAACGCCAATAGTCATTTATCTGCTATAAGAATAACTTATTTCTCTCGCTTGGCGAGACGCATAACGCTTGGCGAGATTTTGGCGACGAATTTGGCGTAATGTCACCAACGTGGCGACTTTGTAAATGTTGCCAAATTAACGAAAATCTCGCCAAATGGATAAAAATGACGCTAAATCAATGAAAATGACGACTAATTAATGAAAATTCAATATCTTGGAAAGAATATAAGTATCTACTATAAGAATAACCTATTTTTACTTTCCTTATATACATAATGTATAAGGAAAGTATTGTGACGGGGTCGAAAATTCGAATTCGAGTTTTCGACGGGAGAGCACGTTTCAAGCATCCCTGATCACGAATCAAACATTTTTGGAGTGATGTCTGTGTGTGTGTGTGTGTGTGTGTGTGTGTGTGTGTGTGAAAGTATGTGTGTGTGTGTGTGTGTGTCAGTGAGTCTGTGGAGACGATAACTGACGAACGAAAGGACCGATTCGAACCAAATTTGGTACAAAAATCACAATCCGTAAACACTGGAAGCCTATTGTTTTTATACGTAATCGAATGTCCAGAACCCCCCTAAATTTTCGAATGAAATTTTGAAAAAATCGTCAAAAAATTAAAACCGCTAATAAAGTTACGCAAATAGGCATTTCTTATGT